>CAXAMN010025184.1:13642-104973 GCA_963970005.1 Durusdinium trenchii
TCTTCTTCCTCCCCCTCTTCTTTAGTATCAGAATCAAAATCATTAGCATCAGAAACAAGAAAACTGAGAGTCAAAAAAAAGTGAGAGTCATTTTTGCAAGCCCCTCTGATTTTCCACTAACATCCAAAAACATCCAATCCCACTTCTTGACCTGTTTGTTCTTGGACACAGAAGCAGAATGCAGGTAGCCGGTGTCGCTCAGGTCCACTGCAATGTGGTGTGTTTGAATGAGGACGAACTTGGGGTGGGTGTGGCTAGATGCTCTAGATGACCTTCATGATATGGTCCAAGACTTCGCGGCTCGCTTGGCCGTTCCTTCTTGGCCATTCCTTCACGCTTTCGAAAGTGAGGCCGACCAAGGTGACCGGGCCACAAGACACGCGCATCAATCAGGTTCCTCAAAAAAGGAACGACCCTCCGCACAGATCAGATCTCCTCTTGGAGCAAATGGAGGCATCGAAAGCCATCTCGCGCAGTCAGTGTATTGTGCTCCAATCAACATGGCAATGGCATTCCTCTCTGACTCTCTGACTCATACACTGGTGGCGACGTCATGTGAAGCTGAATCAGTTGTTTCTCGTTATTGTTAGATTGTTAGATATTGTTAGTGGATGCCAATCGAGCTCACGTTCATGAACTCGTTTGAATCGGTTTGTTGTCACCGATGGCAGCCCAGCGCGCCATTATGGTCTCTGGCTTGCGAGGTCGTCCACTTTTCTGGAGGCAAATGCAGCTTCAGTTTTCTGATGTGCATCAACCAGTCATCAGTGATGAACTTTTACAGTCTTCTTGCGCTTCTTGTGATTTGGCACGTTCTCACAATACCGTGTTCGACTGTCGGCTGAAACATGTCAACACCCCCTCTTGATGAAGTCCCAAGGGTGTTGACTGAAGAGACCAACCCAGAAAGGACATCTGTCAAAGCACTGAATCAGCTCCCTCCCCACAGTCGTCGCACGTCAGGGCTTCCCCACAGGTATCATCATCATTCGAAACGGACGTGGCGACATGTCCTGCCCGACGGCGTCTCCCGCGGTCGGCGCGCCGGAGGGACCCTCGACAGTCCCAGCAGGCCGGGATTCCTTCTCCGGGGTCAATTCTCCCATGTCCCGTGTCCCTCTCCCTTCAAAACTCAAGCCAGTCAAAACCAGCTGCACTGGAGTGAGTAGATGGTACTTGATGGTACAAACATGTACAAGCTCCAAGAGGTTGCTTTGATGGAACCCTAAAAGAGCTTGAGGGGCTCAGCTGGCTTTGTGCCATCGATTCGAATCTTCTGCAGATCATATGCCAGTCTTGCTCCACGGGTCCTCACATTGCCTGAGAGCCAGAATCAAGCACCTACCAGTCGGAACATTCGGTCACCCCACGTTTGGTCCACCGGATGGTTGATTGGCCGTCAAAATTGTAATGACCAGGGACAGGTGATCTCCCCAAGATCTGCCTTTTATTTCCGTGTTTCTCAGACTTATGTATCACCCGCAGCTGTTTGAGTCGAGAGCTCCTTGTCTCATAACATCCTTTGGCACTCCCGTCCCATGTGACCAGCCCGCAGATTCCGCGGAGACAACTGCTCCTGCGCAACAAGCCTCAGCGATCAAGGCATGGAGCGATCAAGGCATCGCCGAAATGATGTTGCCAAGACTAGTGAGATGTGTAACTTGAGGCCAGGGGGAGAGGTCGAAAGCTAGCCGAATCGCACCGGATGTACTAGTTACATAGTCGGCAAAGCATGTAGGGATTACATGTTTTGGGAGGAAGGTTGCTATGTACATACTTTGCGCTAAAGAATGTAAATGTGACATCGCTGACTGGGAAGGGTACATTGGAACAACCCGGGTGCACTCGTTGGCAGGCACGAAGATGCGTGATCGGCAAATCTGGGGGGGGAAATTTACCCTCCGCTTTTGTATGCCTTGAGTCGGAAAGAGGGGTAAGCATTTCTGACATCATACGGACTGTACATACACTAGGGCGTCCGTAGTGTAGGAGAAGCACGGGTAAAAGGTATATGGAATAGAGTGTCTTGAGGAAGTAGCCGGTGTATGGTTATTGCAAATCTGGGCGGTAAATTTACCCCCCGCTTATGTATGCCTTGTGCTGGAAAGAGGGGTAGGCATTTCTGGCATCACAAGGACTGTGCATACACTAGGGCGTCCGTAGTGTAGGATAAGCACTGGTAAAAGGTATAAGGAGTAGAGTGTCTTGAGGAAATAGCCGGCTTATGGTTATGGCAAATCTGGGGGGTAAATTTACCCCCCGCTTATGTATGCCTTGAGCCGGAACGAGGGGTAAGCATCACAAGGACTGTGCATACACTAGGGCGTCCGTAGTGTAGGATAAGCACTGGTAAAAGGTATCAAGAATAGAGTGTCTTGAGGAAATAGCCGGTGTATGGTTATAGCAAGCCTGGGGGGTAAATTTACCACCCGCTTATGCATGCATTAGGTTAGAAATAGGGGTAAACAACTTGTAACGGTGAAGTACAAGTCCTATGCAGCAAGCAGCAGCCAGCAGCAGCAGCAGCAGCCGCCTGCAGCCAGCAGCCAGCAGCAACTACCAACCAGCAGCCAGCCAGCAGCACCACGCAGCAGCAGCGCAGCATCAAGCCGCAGCAGCAGCAGCACCACCGGCAGCAAGCAGCAAGCAGCAGCAGCAAGCAGCAAGCAGCAGTAGCAGCGGCGTCGTCAGCCGCAACAAGTAGCAAAGCAGCAGCTACAAAAGCGGCAACCAGCGGCAGCAGCAAACAGCAGCAGCAAGCAGCAGAGCGGCAGCAGCAGCAGCACCCTTTACACCAAGCCACCGTTTACACCCAACCAACCACGTTCAACCAACCCCCTACACGGCGCAGCTGGGAGTTGAACCGCGGGGGGGGGGGGTTAGCTTGATATATCAATCTTTAAGGCACGCAGCCCCTCCCACCACAACATTGCTAAAGCAAAGAAGAACTCAGCTAGCATGCTAGCTTTCGTGATAAGCAGGCCTGAGAGCGATCTTTATATTGAGCATAAGCGAGACCGCGAGACCCCAAAGACGCCAAAGAGTTGTCAATCATCCATGATTACATATCTGCTCTTGATAAAGGGCGATTTTTGGCAGAAAACAGGACAATGATGACCTTGTCAGCATTTTAAAAAACAGGATGAGTCCCTCAATCCTGGGATGTCTGGGTGAAAAGCGATTTGGAAGGTCTCATTGCTTCCCAAAAAGCGCGTCGCATCACCGGGATAGCTGGAGACCATGTTCAGGTTTCCGAGCACCCAGGTGGTGCAGAATTATGTTCTAACAGGACATCTTTTGGATTCAAAATCTTGCAGTTCGCTCAGCTTGAGAAGAGGGAAACTGAGAGAGTAGTTCATTATTGAAAGATGTGAGTATGGCTCAGTGGATGCCAAATCAAGGGGTGCAGTACCTGGAGACTTCCAGTTGCCTATACCTTCACACACACACACTGATGTTCTATCAAACTACTGTTAACACAATAGGTGTCAACAGTGTTCGTTGAAATCTAACAACAGTGCGAACACAAAGTCCCAACTGAGTCGTGCCAGCGTGCTTTCGCAACGAGTTGACACATATCTTTTTGGAAAAGGCACACCACAGTGTAAAATAAGCGATGCAAAGAAAAGTCGAACCTTTGAGGAAAGAGCATGAACCTATGTACAAGTAGAAAACATTTTCGGACAAAACTCGTTCTGGAGGCACAACTTTGTCATCCTAGTGACTGGGGCATTCCAGGGCCTTCACTTTCAAGTATTCTTTGCACTGGTGGCTTGAACTTTTCGGCCTCAGGAAGGTGGTGAGACGGAAGTCAGAACAGCAAGTCTGTAAATATGTTGATCATCGTTGATCCAACAATCTACAGCCATTTGCCGGCTTAGTGGGCTTTGTCTCCTCAACAGGTACCTTCACATCAATGGGAGAAACTTCCGCAAATCCGTCCGACTCACTAAATGAAAGCCTCTCACTAAAACAATATACCTCAGCTTCTTACACTTTCACCAATGGCCATAGAGCTCGGGGGTGGGTGCCAAGTGGCTTGATCGCCCAGTCCACGAAAAGGTGATGCCCGCCCCTGATGGGACGTGGGACATGCGAAGAACTTGCCCAAGGCCCTCAAAGGGCCCAATGGCTGACCTCGAGGGTTACAGTACTGTTGAACACTGTTGAACCGAGCCATGCGTTTTACCTATGGTGGAACGCAACAGTTTTGGTCATGTTTGGGATTCCTGTTCCACCGAACTTGGGGGGTCATCTATACTTGGATGAACATTTCTTTTTCCAGACTTGATGTCATAGCCATGCTAACACTCTATGGTTGTGTCACTGAAGTGAACACATGATGCCACTCTATAGGGTATTGGTCATACACTCAGGAATCCCTTCAATCTGGTTTTCATCGGCCAAACATGGTCAAACCAAAAGATGTGGCCTTCAGCCAGTGTCAGCAGGTCTGACCAGGGAGTTAACGTGGCCCTAAGCCACCGCAAAGCAACTTCCGACAAATCAGTTCTTGACTTGGGGTCCATAAGTTGTCCGTAAGAGTGGGACGTTTCCCCAAGGCATGGCCCGGTGACTGCCATGGGATTGGGTTGGCTAAAGAAGGGCATGGGATTTTGACTGACTTCTGGTCGAGTCTGGTCTAGTTACTAGTTTCCATGCACAGCCCCAATTGAACTGTTCCATGAGGACGTGTGAGGGAGGGAAACAATTAACAAAGATATGACGAATGAACACATGCAAGTAATGATACAAGGCGAGGCTGCACAAATATCGACGAATGCCATTGATATTTGATGCCTCCGGCCCCACGGAAAAAACATAATTTTTCAGCACGGCGACCCCTGCCCCTCTCGGGCCGCGGCTCGGAACACACGTCCACAGCCATCTCCAAGACACAGAGCGCCTTTTGGCGGCGCGTAGAGCAAGGCGCTCGCTCGACACAAAACGCGGGTCGAGGATTTTTGTGGGAAGCGATGGACTATGCATCTGCGTCGTACCTAAACAGGCTGATGTTACTAAAGCTGTGATTGTCCTTTCCTGTTGTGAGGAATGGGATAGAGCCAAGATAAACCTGGACATAAGAAACATATGGTGTGGGCGACTCCACATACAAGTACTTTTGTGGGAATCAATCAGTTTCAGTTGTGACCTGTCAGCCACTCCATGTTGTGGGCCAAGTCAAAAAAACCAGACGATTCTGTAGGTCTGAAGCTTGTGGACACATACCTGACCTCCAACGCTACAGAAGAATGTGTTCTTACAATTAAAGTGGCTGCAGGAGTCGCAAATTTAAAACCAACGCGCACTATCTTAGAAATCCTCCGTGGACCCACCCACATAGAGAAGATGCACGAAAAACTTTTATAATTTTGCGGATTGTTTTTCATGAAAATATTTTCCGTTCTCTGTCACCTACAACCTCTTTTTCGTTGGTGCTTATGTTGGGGGGCCGATTGCTCGTCAATGCACGCGCGCAACACTGCTTTGCCCCAGCAGAATCACGTTTTACGCGCATTTTAACCGTTTTGGCCCACGTATGGTATGGTTTCGCGCAACCCACCCCGTAGGGTAAGTCGATTTCACAACATTGTCGTCGACATCACAACACTGTCATCGATGCTTGACCAGTACCTCAATGGATGGCTGGGATTTAAATCTTATATCAGGCTTGCCCAGAGAGTATGTTGTTGGCACGCCAAATCGATTGGAAGCACATTGCCTCGTGCACCACATCATAGGCTGTGAGCCTTCAGAACCTGTTCAGGTTTGGTTTGCAGTGGGTTTGGGGCCTGCTCCTACTGGTTGCTCACAGGCAGGACACCTGGGAAGGGGTTAGCAGTTTACCTTAAAAAATCTTCAAGTTGGAAGCCGCCATTCTGGTGGGCCGTTTTTGATTCGAAACAGACCACTACATTTGTACTTATCGAACGTGATGGTTTTTTGCCAAGCTTGGCCACCGCCCACACCCGCAAAAATAGTTTGTTGAAAGAATTGAAGGAACCATGCAACCGGCGACTTCTAGCGCTGCCCGCAGCATGCCGAATCTGTTTTTCGTGGCCAAGTGCTCTTGCGGCGCTTCGGCCCCATCTGCCCCTGACAACCCTGCGGCTTATCGTGCAATTACGGTGGCAACAATCGACCGGCTGGGACGGCAACAAGGAGGAAAGTCCAAATCCAGGCCGGTGCCTTATCCCAAATCATCTGGCTAGGACAAAAGATGCAAAAGATGACAAAAGCTTCTACATCAACTCTGCGTTTCTTTGCAGCATGTAAGCCAGTTTGGGGCATGAGGCCCCACCATTTTCCTACAAGCAGCCAGTGGTTTTAGGGAGGGTCCATCCAAAAAAGGCTATGTAATAGAACACCGCATCATTGTGTTTAACCATACACAAAGACGCACCGAGCGAACGAGAGGGCAGGTTGACACCAGAACTCTAAAATGCTTGCGTCAGGGAATGTGGCTGCGTAGCCCCTAAAGATGACCCTGACCCTGGCACTTTGGGAAATTGAAGGAGCTTCCTGAGATGCACACGCAACAAAGAACTTTCCCTGCTCCGCATGCTGGTTGTGAAACGGTGTGCGGCGCTAGTCGACGTTGGAGGCTTCGTTCTCCACCTCCATATCGTCCTCTGTGTGCTCTGCCGCTCGTGGGCCCCGGCGCAGGTACAAGCCTGACCGGGTGAGAACCCACCGCAGGATCTTTATGGATTTGCAGCAAGTGAGCTGCACAGCTTCCAGTGATTGAGTCATGTCATCCCAGATTGTCCAGAGGTAGGTCTTCTCCTGCTCACTGGAAGCCTCCTTAATCTTGATGATGCGGTTGAACTCTTCACGAAGAGCAGCGGCAAACTCTTTCAACATCTCGTTGAAAAGGTCGCTGGAGTCCTGCGAGTTTGTGCGGAGAAGAAGCTGCTGCTGGGGCAGCTTCTTCCACACCCACAAAAAGGCACGGGCTCCGCTCCCGCACTCTGAGTGGCCTTGTGTTTTTTCGGGTGAAATTTCTTGAAACCGGTGAGGATGCGGTAAGTGTTCTTTGCCACGAAACGCCCCGCACCTCGCTGCTTCCGCAAATCCTTCATGGCCTCCTTCTTGTTGCGGAGCTCATTGCTGCGGGACTTGTGACTTGAGGTTCACCCACCTAGGCCAAACATAGGCAAAGAAACAAAAAAGCAAGCCACATGAGATTATTGGAGCCAAAGTCGGACCATGATAAGTGGGCTGGCTTGCTGCCAGCTGGTTACTGAGGTTCCTGTTTCCTCAAGCGAACACCGACCAACCAACCAGCACCAACCAAGCAACCACCCAAGCAAGCTTCAATCAACCCATTTCACCAATCCAGCCATCACCCACCAAGCAACCGCTGAGCCCACCAACACCTGTGTTGCATTGGACTCCTAAAATGTTCCAGAGAATGATCTTCTGTCAGGGCATGGAACACTGGAGAGTAACCGGCCCAACCACACCCCCATCAAAGTTGCCAGCCGCCAGCCAGCACTTTTCACAGCGCGCATGCTGCCAGCACAGCGCGTCGCCGCAAACATCCGCAGCAGGTGCTTGCCCCTTGAAGCAGCCAAGGGATGGTGCATCATCCACATCGCCGCGGTCTAACATTCTGGCTTGGATGTACTGTTTTTAGTCATAGTTGAGCTGGAATGTTACACGGACACACACACACACACCCTTGAGTGTTCGTTTGATTGGAACCGTACGCCGATTCGTGAGGCCGTGCTGGCTAAATAGAATGACAAAGCTTTGAGGCTATGCAGTTGAAGGAGTGCTGACAGCAAACCATACGCAAACACACCTGGAGCCCAGCTCAAGGATTTAAGACTTCTTATTTAGAGCAAGAATCAAGGATTAGTCGTGTGATTAAACTGGGGTGGGTGGGTGGGGTGGGGGCAAGTCAATTTCACAACATCGTCATCGATATCACAACATTGTCATCGACAGCGCAACATTGACATCGATTAGTCGTGTGATCAGAATGGGGTGGGGGGGTGGGGTGGGCGGGGGGGTTTGGATCTCCAGCCGAAAGTCACATAGAGCAGTTGTGTGCCACTCGTTTGAACGAGAGTCCAGGTCTGCTCACTGTTCTCGAAGCCTTCCGTGTGTACAGACAGTGTCGCGCAAACAAACTTGGATGCCGACCGAAAGACATCTTTGATGTTGCTGTGGACCAAGAATGGCTGTTTAGCTGAAACCATACGGTGCGTGGGACAAAATGGACATGATGGGTCCGTTTCCAAGGGGTTTTCGATCGTTGTCTGCGCGCCGCGCGTTTACGACCAATGGGCGTGTTATGTTGGGTCAGTATATGTCTTGTCAATGGCAGCAGCAATGAATGACATCATTCTTCCATTTTGGCTGTTACCATTGTGACCCGACAGATTACTGTAACTGCTAGAGACAGATTAGAACTGCACAATTCGACCTGTTCAACTCATTCCACATATCTGAGGTTCCGGTGTTGACTAGAAACATCCTGCAGAATCCTGCAAGCTAGTCGTTTCAGAATTTCCATATCTCTCGGACCCAGGAAATCCCAATTGCACCCCCCGGCCTTAAGATATTAACCAATCTCTAACTAGAAAACACAGGGCATGCTTTGCCTAGTAAATGGCTTTTCACTGGTAACACTGCTGTCTAGAAAATGCAAGGCATTCTAGAAAGTCCAAAATGGCCTTAATGTCCTCTAGGAATTGCTAGAGTATGGAAGTTATGTTGTTATATCATCCGTTAAAAATGCTGTCTTGTAGAAAACAGTAGGCCTCTACCAAAACACTAGAGACTCGAGACAGTGTTACTAGACAATGGCGTTTTTCCCCCCTGCTCTGCTCGCCTTGAGCTTTTGCGAGAGCTCAACGTCGCCCAAACTCCGGTGATCGTTGATGAACTCCGTGAAGGCCACCAACTCCTCGAGAGCGGGGCGAGTGCGTGTGTGTGCGTTGTTTTTTCTCTTCCAGTTCATATTCTGAATTTCTTTCTTCAAGAGGGGTTTCGTCAAGACAGTGAAGACATGCTTGAACAGGGTTTCAACACGATACCCGAGTTCCAGGTTCCAAGGTTCCATATGCTCCAAAGGTTCTCTGAGGTGATGAACTATCTTATTCATATTCCAACTACGCTTTCTGATGACAGTGTCCATCGGGAACATGAAGGGTCTTGGAACACACCATATTGAAAGCAACCTGGACCCAGTACTCCCCCTTTTATCGCTTCGACACATCGTTTTCTTTCCTCAGGGCCTTCGTCAAGGGATTAATTCCAAAGTTTCCACCGAGTTTCCACCCATCCGGCTAGAGGCCCCTTGTGATGAAATGTCCAACATACACAACATAACACACTTAGACAATGGGTTTGCAGTTAACTCTGTTCCTCAGGAAACTGGACGATGGAAACGCAAAGTGGTGAAGTCAGCTCACTTGCGGTTTCGCTTGACTCAGCGGTGGAAAGCTGCAGAAAGCTGCTGAAGGAAGTGTTTGGGGGAGAGTATCGTGATCAACCACCATGGAACCAAACCGAAAGTGGAAAAGCTTGGTCAAAAGTTTCAGTTGCAGGTACAGGAATGTGCGTCCACATTCCCTTCCGGCTGAATCCCATAGCTTCGTTGGCATGGCTAGGGAAACAGCTGCCATGCCCCAGAGTGTGACACACACACACACACAAGCCTCAAAGGACACCACGCCATCGTGGTTGCTGTCCAACTTCCAAAGTGTGGCGATATGGCGGAAGTCCAGCATGTACTCCTGGCGGATGTGGCAGAAGCCCTTGCATGTCCCAAGACATAGGCACAAAGGCACAAACTCCCGGAAGAAACGCAGCACTCAAGACGATTATATTGCACGAAACAACAAAGAACATGGTAGCCGAAAACTCCAGTCAAACATTCAGGACGGAACCCTGAAACACAGGTAGCGTTCAAGACTATGCTTGCTCCTCCCAGCAAAAACACATGGCAGTTCCCTGCCCATTGGATCTGCCAAAGAACTTCAGTCTGAAGCCAACTCAGTGCATTCATTGGGGAACCCCCCCCGGAGTCACCCGGAAAGCCTGGAGCGGTGTGAGGAGAACCCATATAGCCAGGGTTCCCCGCCTCTTCCCACACCAGGGAGGATTGACTACTACCTTCTTAACCTTCTTAATCTGCAATCAGGGGATGCTCCAAACTCTTCTACAGTACCAGTAGCAGGAGTGTATGGACATGCGTGAATCTGCAAAAGAAGGCGATGCTCACATGATTTTCATCAGCACTCTTCATTCACGCTCCAGCTACTGTCTGAGCAGGTACAGTATACACATGGGATCACATGGGTAGGTTTCGTGGCTCTAACTGTCTAACTGACTGCCTTCTCAGGAGGAAGCATGAGCCCAGAACGGGTTCACGCTTTCAACCCTATGCCCACAACATACTCTCAAGATCTCCCAAGCAAATCCTCCGGCCCACATCAATTGGCACCTGGGGAGTAACTAGCCGCTGGAGGGCGTTCAGGGTCAGAACTGGCTCCTCCGGCAGCATTCGACCAAACGGTTCTGGGTTTTCGGAGCTTTTGATGATGTGTCATGACGCGTCAATGATAATCAAATATGTTATACAGTGTATATATGTATACACATAACATCTACACCTGTATATTTACACAGTACCTGGGCTCGACTTTTTGGTATACCCGAGCAGTTGAATTCCCGATCCACTGAAATTGCCTCCCCGCAACGACACGCGGATGAGGACTGCTGGCGTTCGCTCTTATGATGACTATCCTTTGTTTCTATTTCGGGGTACAAACTCCTAGAATACAGCCTGTTTTAATCTACCATCCCGTGATTCATGGGAGGTTCCAGGAAACCAACGACCAAGCTGTCATCGTCCGATGCCGCCTCCATGTGTGTGGACGCCTGTGGCAGTGAGACCTGTGCGTCCCAGGGAGGGAGCTGAAGGTTCCCAAATGTCCCAAACAATTCGTTTTGGAAAGTGAAGGGCTTTTTTTGCAAGCGACTTTGGTTTTCTTTCTTCAACCATGCGACTTGTAGTGGACTATCCACGGCCGCAGGGTTGGCAAAACAGCGTGTTTGTAGAAAGTAGCGTGGATTGCTGAGTTTTGTCAGTTTCACTGAAAGCTTCAAGCAGTCCTAGTACTAGCTGCAGGGCAAGCTGTCTACATGACCACAGAATGTGAGTGTTGAAGCCACTCAAGTCGGAAGTGGCGACTCTCCATCATTGTTGCTTGAATGTGTCTCGTGAGCAGCAATTTGACTAATTATATAATAGTAGTGCACTTGCCTGCATCTTCTTGCAACCCATGCCGCTTTGACCAAAACAAATCCATCACTTAGACACCTAAATTATATATATACTGTAGTTTTGATTAGTGTTGTACAGTCTTGTAGCTGAAAACTATGAACGCCAAAAACACAGAGGTTTGGACTCGCCCTGCTTTACACAAGAGACTTTGTGTATCAACTTTTCATTTTTGAGCAATGGGTGAAGCATACACCTATAAAGCTGGAACTTATTTTATCACTTATCATCAACAAGGTGTCCTAAGTTTAGGGCCATCCAGTGGACATTTTTCTTCTGTTTGGTGACAAAAATACCCTTGGAAGAACATTTTGATCTGCCCCACCATTGCAAGTGAAGCCGCCCGTAACAAATTCAATAGCTTGAATCCTTCTGAAATCTCGGAGTCTACAGTGCTTTCAGAGTAAATGACACAATCCCCTAGGCCCTAGATAGGTTCTTGAGACGGAGAACGTTTATTAACATGTAAATATTAGAACATAATTGGCCACAAAAATTACCCAATATACCCAACAAAAGGCGGCATGGATTCTAATTAGATGGTTTGCTTGGGTCCCTTCCTGTTCCCAACCCCCTGAGTGTGCCGGGCTCCACTGGGCGTGGAGGAGGCATGGCATCCCTGAACCACAACGCTGTGTCAGGCCGGGTCACGTTCCGAACGATTGCGAAACTGGCGCGCCTCACGCTATGACCACAGCCAAAAAATAGCGCAACGGGCGGTTCTGCAATAGCGCACACAAGAGCTTTTCAAAAGTCTCAGCTACCCTGCCTACCCAATGGGATCTCAATACCAAAAGCCAACTTCTGTTTGTATCTCCCATACAAACATGATTTACTTTGGCCCCCACCTACACTAAAGGCCCCAACTTTGCATAATTTTGCGTTGTAGAGTCCTCACTACACACCTATATATCCCAGACCTCTAAATAACGCAGTATGCATCGTTGAAAAAGATTCGACGATGTAGGCATATTCTCCTCAAGGCATCAATCTGAAGCACAGGAGGCACAGCAGTGATACTTGTCTTCGCCCAAAAACAAGCTAATTACTTACACCGTGCCCTGGAATCCTTTAAAGAACCCCCCCCTTTTTCTCTACCCTTTGACACCTGGATGCACCGGTTCTTGGACCTGGGACACGGCGGTTTCCAGGCCTTGAACCAGGCGCCCCACACGGCCTGCGCGACGGCGACCGGTGCGACTGCGGTCGCTGTTTGTGAATCAACAATCAATTGCAATCATTGAACCTAATAGCGTCCTTGTTCCTAGTAGCGATGCCCTTTGCTCCGTTCGTAGCGTCCTTGCTCCTAGTAGTAAGGCCAGGAGCCCCGATCGTAGCTTCTTGTTACTAGTAGCGATGCCAGGAGCCCCTAATAGCGATGGCCTCCAACCTAGAAGCGATGGCCTCCAGTAAGTAGAAACAACCAGAGTCTGCATTGCTGTCTTTAGCCGGTGCCTCCACGAATTAAGGATACCAAGAACTACTTGCCCACAGTTCAAGTAATTACTTGCTTTGAGCCATACATTCTGAAACTGGTTCAGTCGCCCTTTCTTTTCAACGATTTCTGACCTGTCCGTATGTGGCCACGGATGCTACTCGTCTTGGTCTTGGAACATCAGTGGAATGGTTCATCATGGATGACCAGACTGACTAGTGTGGGTCAACACTCACCAACCAACCTGCAACCCGAAAACAACCCTGCTCTTTATCGCTTCCCAAAGGAGCAGAGATCCGGTCGTTTCCCCCAAACAGGGTTGTATTTGGATACCAGCAACTCACAGAACCCAACGAGTGGAAAGTTTTGGACATGCCGGGCATGTTCCAGCCGACTGCTACACTCTCCAACAATTGTGGAAGTGGAACACAATCACTGTTTGGAGGGCCATTGTCCACTTCCATGAATGTTGGATGGAGGAAGAGTAGATTCATCTGCACAAGCTGGGCTACCAAACCATCATAGATGGTGGATGATGGTGGGATGTTCATCATCTCCCGCCAAACGGGATGGCCTTGATGAATGCCCCTCTAGTAGACTCTAAAAATAGGTCCGTCTTGTATCTGCTGATTTCGGAGCCTAGAACAATTGGGTGTGTATTTATATAATATAATGGGGAGACACCCCACCAATGGTTTTTTGGATGGTTTTGGTCTGTTTTCCTTCTTCCAGCGGGTCCAACCGGGAGGCCCCCTTACTTCCATACACACCCCAAGAGCCATTCTTTCGTTCATTTTTGGGCCTATTGCATTTGTAGGGTCAATACACACCCTTGCGGCCGCCGGGTGCCCTATAGATAACCCCTCGAAACCTCCACCCCCGCGCACCGCCCCGCGAGCCGCACGCCTCGCCGTCCACACCGTGGGACTTGAGGCGGTCGAATTCAGCCCTGGGCGTGAGGGTTCAGCCCTGGCTGTTGGGATCCGGAGCTGAAGCAGAAAGGTATGAACGATGTTTCAGCACATCGGACTTCAATGGGATATTTGGGATTGCAGGTCACATGTTTCTTGTTTGTGCCCTAATGTTCTTTTTTTTCCCATGATGTAAACATTCGGGGACCTAGACTACCTGGACTGAACCTACATCACCATACATCATCCACCGTAGCTACATCTCATCATGTTTGGCAGAACTCACCGCATCCTCAAGTCTCCGAATGAACCACGCCGTGTCCGGATCTCGGACGTTGTTTGGGTCGCTGATGTTCCGATGCCCGGGAGGTTTGAATGGACAAGCCAATTGATTCCAGGTCCACCAACATGATGGATATTGATGGATCAGCTCCCAGCTCCCTTCACGCTGATTTTGAATAATTACAGTAGTTATACAGTAGATACTTCATGCTATTTCTATCGTTTTCTATCCAACGAGCGAATGTTATGATCTGATGTTGTGCCGTTGATTTGCTGGATCTGAATCCGCGGGGTCTATTCAGGAGCTTCGGGAAGAAGTCGCCGTCTGCACGTCAGGGAAACTCCTCGCCAGATCCAAGAGGTACAGATTGGATGGACACCCAAAGTCAGCACATGTTGATTTCCGTTGGTAGAATAGTTTCAATCAAGACCTAGCATACCTGAAACATTAGCTTAGCAGCATCTTGCCTAGCCCTTCCGGTGAAGGAGTCAGCACTCAACAGTATGCAAGCCAATAAACTTTAGATGAGAGCCCTTTATCATTTATGAGAACACTTAACACTTAGTTTTGGGAACAACTCATCCAAGCCACACCTGTCCACCAGCTCCACGAGATTGGTTGGCCCCCGCGACCATGAATCCATCCAAGGCACATGACGGAAACTGCGGAGCGCACGAAGGAGAGAGGGCTCTTGGAACATCACCGTGTTCATATATATATATTATAATGTTATATATATGGGGGTTGTGTTGTTATGTGGGTTTTAGGACGACTCTCATAAATATTATATATATAATATATCTATATACTTCAATTGTATAAACATGTTATATAGTAGAACAACACTGAAAGACCCAGCATGGTAATGGAGGAAACAAAGATGGCCAACTGGAATAATTACCCAACATAGTAGCGGTCTTTCAACACAAACTGGGAGGAAGACACCAGAAATGGAGGAACTCAAACTTGCTCTGAAAGCATGCAAAATTCTAACACCTTCGGGATGTCGTGGTCGAGTTTCTCCTTTCATCCTGAGAAACACAAGTTATGTCCCACCATCTGCGCCGCTCAAGCCTGCGTCTTGCGTTCTCCCTCGAACACCTCCCGTTCCCCCGCCCGTGGCACCCATGGTCGGCTTGTGGCGTCGGACAGATCCAACCCCCATGGCTCGCACGTTCACCCCGCGGTTGTGCTTGGGGTCGTTTTCGATTGTCGAGATGCGAATGAGATGGATGTGAGTCGATGTGAGTCGAATATCAGACCCCAACACAGGATCGGTTTTCAACTGATCATGCGTGGATCGAGGTGATGTGAACCAATGATCTCGGTGATGGGCGGGTCAAGTGCTTTCGATATGCGGACGCCTGGGGTATCTACTTATTGTGTCCTCTCTGGGTTGGGCGAAGCAGGATTTGTATGGATTAGTTCCATCAACAAGCAATTGGTTGCTTGCTTTGCATGAAAACATAGACCCGAGACGTGGCAAATCTTTGCCAATCAGATGCCTTTCGGGTCAACTTGTTTGCCAGCTCCAGCTTCAAGACTTTGAAAGGGGAAAACATGACCATTCTCCTCCACCATGCTACATTGTCTGAGTGCACGATGCTATCAAAGCGCAAAACAGGCAAAAACTGCGACGTCGCAGCTGCCACTCGGATTCCTTTGGTTGTTTGAAGGGTGTCTCATGCGGTGTCTCATGCTTCGAAGGCGGTGCCTCGGATCTTTGGGAGTGCATTGAATCACTTCTTTGCATTGACTCTCTCAATGGTGGAGCAAGCTCAACACAAAAGGCTTGGCTTTAACTAGTTTCAGCACTCACTTGGGGCTTCGGGGGTTGTGAGGTCTTGTCCAAATGAACATTCTGACAAGAAACAAGCTTCCTCGGGATTATCAGCAAACAAAGGTCTTCCCTCTCCAGCTAGTACTGCAAGCTGGCGGCAAGTGGCAAAACAGCAAGACATGGCTGCGATGTTGTGACAGCGCTTTATCGTTTGATCGTGTCACTTAAAAGACGGAGCTTGACCGAACCAGTGGGTTGGTGGAACTATTCCGAGGTAGCTGCAGGATGGTCCGAACCTAGCGGTTTCAACCTTTGTGGCCGGTAGCCCATCGACCTGCTGCCAATGGGACGAGCAAAGAAACCAAGAAGATAAGTTTCTGTTTCTATATGTTCGTGGATATGGATATGCGGCAACAAATACGTTGCCAAGTTTCAAACGCACATTCCAAATGGTGGTCGTTCTGAGGAACGCATGTCCTGAGAGGAACTGAGCTCTGAGCTCGTCGCCGTGTTTTGTGGCCGTCTAAGACATATGTAGATCGGTGTGAAAACTGTACCAGTAGATGGCACAACTCACAGGTCAACATTTGGTGGGATTTGGTCCATACACAAGCGCAATGGCAGTTCACCATCTATTCAATCGATTCTCACACAAAGGTATATAATTAGCCCCACTAAGTCTGTGCCTTTCCATGTTTCATCAGGGGCATGTGGACGGAACCCCTCAATGGACACAAGCACGGCGCAGATTTTCCACCAGCCACGAGGCTGTTCAAAGATACAAAAAGCTAAGATCTCTCTATGGATGGCTGCGGTGCATAGGACTTGCCAATCGACGTTCTTTTGAGGCTGGCGTTCTGAGTCAACACCAACATTACAAATAACACAATAGAACATTTCAGCATATAGCAGAACCTATATTTTCTACTATTTTCTTCTATTTTCACACTTACTCCCTTCATGAGTGGAAGCAGCCTGGCAAACTAATTGTCCTTCTCAAACAGATCAAACAGTGAGAAAAAGGATGAAACACAATCCAAAGGGTGTCGCCAAACTTCCACAATCTTCGAACCAAGCGCATGCTGGGCATACCATGTTCGCAAGCGCACGCACTAACAGGCGCAGGCGCGGGTCTCATCTGCCGGCCCGAAGGAAATCGCTCAGGACTGTCTCACCTTGGAACGTGTTCGTCTCTGGCAGATTTTCGAGAATCATGAAGCACCCTCAAGGACCTAATTTGAATACCTATCTACTGTAGTACCCCCATTTCACTCTGGAACATCCGAAAATAATTTAGAACAAAAACCATGGACAAATAATGCATAATAATGCTATATACAGCATACATGCAGCACAAACACATGATTGAGGGCTTTGCGAAACCTGCTCCCAAGTCGACCAATCCTTTGTCATCCCCTCCTGTCTCTTCGGACCCTTCAACAACTTAGTGTTTTCCTCACTCTCTCTCTCTCTCTCACTCTCTCTCTCTCTCAAGCTGCGTTCCCCTTCGCCACATGGGATCCGCACATCACAGCTTTGGTAAAGTCAATGCGGCGTGTCTTGAACCTGCCCAGCCGAAACAAAAAAAACCGTCCCGGGTCACGCGGTGGGACCCCGAGAATTTGATGAGTTTGGCGTAGCTCCGAGCGCTCTCCCGTCGATGCTCATCGGGAGACCGAACAAATGTTTGACCAAAAAACATCGGAGTCTTTGCGTTCGTGGAAGAGGCACCAAGAAACAATGCAAGTATACTTTGAAAGACTGGGAAACTGACACCAAAACGGTGAGTTTGATAGTACTCGTTTTTTGTGCGGATACTGAGACCAAGAACCAGTGTTGGGGGTATTACATATCAACCAGTTTCTTGGGACCTTCATCAATGACGTGTGTGTATTACGGGGACCTTTGCCCCGTTTTATTGTTTTGAAAACCGGCAGTCTGGTGCCATGTATGCATGCCAAGTTGCGGTCAGAACGTGGTGACTGCAAAAGACAATATTTCCGTCATTTCTCTGAACAACAGTCGATATTCCTACCAAACCACATCCTCACGAATGCAAAATCACAGGTAGCAGAAGCTTGAACACATCTGGAGATAAATGGAACCCCAAAGCACGTACCGAAACACACACTTGAACACATGGAGGCCCACAGGCCCACGGCTCTATTTTCAGATTCCGCTTCAGTGATCGTGAAAGGATTATCCTCCAACAACATGCACAGTCAACAACTTGTCATTGGACGCAAATAAAGCATCTAAAACAAAAAACTATAAAATCAACCCGAGCTACTAAGCAGCACTTCCAAACCGATACAGGGAAGTAAGAACGGCATCCATGAATGGCAACCGAAGCTGCCACCACCAAGCAAAAAGAAGACCTTAAACAATACAACCCCCCTCACCACGCGATGGTTCTCCATGAGGACGGAGTTCCCTTTACCAACAAACCCGCTCCCGAACAAACCGGTCTCGTCTGAATCATCTCGTCGCTTGGTCCGGCGCACCCGATCCACATGCTTCGATACCAAAAGCCGACGATAAAGGTACCAACCAAGCAGGCGCTCGCTGCCTCCCGTCGGGTGTGCGACCGAGCGTCGTCCCAAACCAGGAAAGTCACATGGACCCGGTGGACCCCACTTGTGAAGTAGTATGTAGCCCACAGTGAGGTCGAGTACACATCATTGGTTGTTGACTTCAATCTGCCAGTCTGTCAGTGATGCTTTCAGTCACAGCGAGCCACTGGTCGGGATGCACTGCATCGAGTGGAAGTGAAATCTCGGGGTAAAGAAGGGCAGGTTGTGTTTTCTTGGATCTTGTTTCGAGATTCGCGATAAATTCTTCAAGCGCAGCCACAACCTTTCTAGTCCTTGAGCAAGACTTAAGGTTCTCGATGCTCCAAGGTTCATCAAGAGGTTGCTGGTTTATATGTGATTTTCAGGTTTACATCTTTCACTCCATTTCACTCCCTCCCCTCAAAACCACTTCAGAGAAGGATTGCTGCTCCTTGCCCAAGGCTCTCACCCCCACAACTGGCTGACGCACCTTGAGGCCGATGAGCTTCCGTTCGTCGTGCGCCGGCTCCGCGGCCCAGCACAGGAAATTCACCACCTCGCACGGAGCGGCAGTGGTGGTGGGTTGGTTGGCGTCAGAAAACGACTGGAAGTATGGGGTGACCTATGTATCACTGTGAACGGCATCATGTTTTATCAATCTTTTGAATCAGGATGTTTTAACCAAGTATGGTGGAGCCCTTGTGACATGGGAGTCCGATGAAAAATTCACCTGTCTCTCTCCCTATATTATATTATATTACCATATAACTTACCATATATTGAATACGGCTCTCAAACTACCTGTCTACCCCCAAAGGTAGTTTATGCGGACGCCCATCTCAAGGTCCACTAGGAAGCCTTTTTCGTTAAACACTTGGCTCTTTCAGGCTCACCCCTTCGGTGCAGAGCTCTGGTGGCTCCATCTGCAAGTCCTTCTTGGTTTGCAAAGCCTCTCCAGCCCGCGGAACTTGGGCGAGACCAGTTTTGTTTAACAGCGCTTCCAAAAATGCCTTCGTGACTGAAGCGTGCCAGTGGAAATGCGCCAGCATGATCCATGCATGGCTGGAACCATGTTAATTTCAGAGAGACCCCCACCTCCGCCGTTTCCACGTGAGGACATGGAATGACAACGCATACTCGGCCGGCTTGCGGAATGTTGATTCGGACGTGTTCATGCACAAAGACCTGCTCATAATGAATGTTTGTGCTGTGAAACAACGACCTGCACCACGGTAAAGACCACACAAGATATCCCAAGATCACTGTACTGTAGAACAAAGGGTTCCAAACTGCTTGGAGTTGGTGTTGGATGTGGAACCAACAACCCTTTGGTTTGCACCAGGCTTTAAACCACTTCTCTTATTCACTTGGTAGGCGAATGGAAGATGAGACTCTACACCTTGGTCCGCAGTCACGGTGGAGACCGGATGGGAGGTTTCCCGCATGCATCGAAAATCTGAACAAACATAACAACAACTACAGGATACTACAGGTAAGCCTGCTTCCAACTTCCCTCTTGTTTGGGCAGCTCAAAAACATGGAGCATCAAATCTTTGGGCCCACACGTCTTTGGCCATCTGGGACTTGGTGCAAGGAGTACCGTCCTGGTCACATAAATGGATGCATGCGGGTGACGTTCCGATTTTGTCCAGTGATGGGAGATCTAGCTTCTCAGAATGTTGATCTTCTATATTACACATATAATACACAAACACATGATGTTCTTTCCACGGGAGACGGCCCATCATCTTCATTGATATCTCTTGAGCCAAAGTTCTTTCTTGTGGATCCCACACCCACCAATTTTGTCATGTTGCTAGGAACCTCAACATCTTCATGTCAAGGATGACGGGATGATCGAACATCACATTTCACAGTGTCAGGATACACTGGGATCCAACTGGGATGGTTGAAGAGAATCCCCAATTCTATCAGGCAAAATAAAGACGTTCAACTTATGGGGCTTTGGCGTTCCTGTTTGAATACCCAAGCGGTTTTGACCACCGTTTATGTATATATGTTCACCCGAAAGGACATAGGTTTGTTGAACCTGATGTCAACTGAGACCCCTGGTAGAAAAGCAAAGCATCATCCAAAGCCCATTGCTTGGGCACTCTCCATTCGATCACACAGTGACATTAAGACATAAACAGTCTCATCCACTTCAGCCCTGGTGGTCGTCGGGTTTTGATGGTCTTGTGTCTCCTCATAGTCCACAAGGCCGTCTGAGTGCAAAGGGTTGGGCATGCCAATCAAGCCTGGCTTCCAGCTCTCTCGTGATCAGTAAGTGCAGAACAGGATGAGAAGATGGAAATGACTAGTTTTGGTGGATGGAAAACAATCTGATTAAGTTTTCTAGCCTGCTGTTTCTCTTGGGGATGTTCTTTTTTCAACCCTTCTATGCTGGCAGAACAAGGATGAGACCATCTTGGCTAAGTTTGGAATGCTGCTCTTGGAGCCTGGTAAAAAGGAGGCTCACTGTTTGTATGCAAGCAAAAACAGCGACCAGAAACATCAACTCCCCACTCCAAAACCACCTCTGGCCACAATGATAAGAGCCATCGTAAGAGATCGTACAGTAAGAGATTATTGAACCTTTCTTGGAAGAGCGTTGATCTCTATGGGACCAGGGAAGTCATCCGGTTCCATCCAGATCTTAGCAGGTGCAATCACGTGTAATCCTTTCAATTTCTCAGCCCCATCAAAATGTCATGCGTTGGGCTGATCCAACAGCGGCGACACTGTCACGCAAAGAGAGCAGGACCTGCCTCCAGGGAAGTACCTTGGCGGAAGTGAAATACCAAAGCTCACTTGATCTACATATGTGAGAGAGGATGATCAAACTTGATTCTGGTTGGTTTGCATCATAGTATGAGCTTCTTGTAACATTCGAACATCCTTTATTTGGTTTCGCGGAACGTGTCCCTCAGTATCCTCAGTAAACCCAATGAATCAGACATAGCAACTATCCCTCATCTCACTGCGGGCAAAAACTGGACACAGGGACACCTGGAAGACCACCGTGTGCAACAGACTATGCATATATACTTATGCATCCACCAACCACAAATTAGACAATTGAATTCTCCCAGTGTCTGGTCCCAAACGGTGGTCATCCATGTTCGTCCTTCAAGCCTGGATGCGACAACTAAGACCTGGGGATGTTGTGGGATGCTTGTGGGTCATCTGAATCAGTCTTTTCCGCCGTTGAAGGCGCTGGGAGTGGCGGTGCCCACGGGCACGCAGACTGCACCCGCCGACGACGAAATGCTAATTCATTGTAATTCGATGGGTACCTTCAAGGCGAGCCCTAGCCATTTTCATCCATCTTCCACCGACCCCGAGGCTCCATGCCAAAATTGAGTATGTTTCTAATGTTTCTATTGTATGCCGCTTCATTTCTTTGGACAAATTTGAAAGACTTCGTGTCTTTGCTCTGATCCTTTGCGAGCAACGACTCGAATCGATCCCAGCAAGCGCTTCGCCAATCTCCCCAACCAAATCCTTCGACAGGTTCGCAGGGCCATTCTGATCGAATAGGTTCCCTTGACTCACCAGCAAGAGTCTATATATAAAAGTTCTGCTCTCCCCAGACCCAAGTGGCCAATCAGCTTTTGGCAAGTTCACGACCAATTCCAATCCCCCTCGCACGTTCACGACCTTTCTCCCTTGCCGAGAACCTCGGAGAGTTGGCCGCTTGGAACTTTGGGGGTTCGCCCCGCCACCGCCAAGGCCTCCGTCCGTGGCGGCGCCCATGCCGTGGCGTCCGTTCCGCGGAACGCGACCTGCGAAGGCGTCCGTCCGCCGTCCACACCAAGTCACACGTTGTAGTACAAGCCATCACGCACTTCGATTCCAGCCGGAGGGTCCTCAGTACCGGCGGTACGGTACGGTTTCCGCGTGGAAACACGCGGTTCGGTTTGGTCGGAGGCGGAACGAGGAGTCTGAGACTTTCTGAAACATTCTGGCCAATCCCCTGAAACAGGTGTGCAGGACCATGCGCTTTGAAACTGATGATACTGCAACAGTGCAACAGCTGCGACAGAGAAGTTCTAGATATCTCATGATATTTCTAGATTGTCATCATATTCATATTGTTATCTTTCAAACCAAAGTATACAGTAAAAAACATGGGCGGTTCCAAACGGTTCTTACACTTTCATGTGTCATCATCTCTTTGAGAAGAACTGGTGGCCCCCCAAAAATAACAAACGCGCGGCTCAATGGTCCGCCCCCATTCACTGAGACAGCGACTCTGTAGCCCAAGAGTAGGGCGAAGATGTAGTCCAAACCTCGATGGGCATCGATCATCGGATTTTTTGTGGGTGGAATGAAACGACATGGTAGCTTTTGAAGTCCAAAAAAAAGGTTTGTGGGTAACGCCTGTGATCAAGAGGGCAGTGAACATCAATTGACAAGACTGATCAGTCAGCTGGGGATGTGGGCTACATTCTCCCACAAAGTATACGGCATCTTCAGGCTTTCACCGACACCTATACTGAATTGGTCAAGAACTGTTGTCATGGACGAACTTTGCAACTTGAAACGCACCACTCAAGTATATACATATATACTATTACTATGTAGTATATACAGTATTGGGTTCATTGCTCTCACTCCGCCCATGATAGGAAACATGACATGACAAATTACCAAATTGCTTCCCCACTGCAGCAACGCATGGGTGCACAACACCTGAGAAGTCCTTGTCTTCTATCGGCAGCGCACTGCTTTTGAGGGGTATCTTCAAACACATTCTACCACTCACAACAGCTAACAAATCTTAGCTCTCTCTCTCTCTATCATATCTTCAAAACGAGGTGCCCCTCAACATACCAGGTAGCCACAAATGAGCGCCTCTACTTATAGACACTTCAATGAAATGGACCAGAAACCCCTCATCTGGACACAAACACAAACACATGTGAACTTCTGGAATTGACTGAATATCCGCCATCGCACGCAATATGGAGCCCAACATCAACATCAGTGTCTTCTCGAGCAACACCAGCTGATCTGACCAGCCCAGGGCACCCTCGTGCTTGGCAGTGGTGTAGACACTCAAGTCAGGCCTCAAGCGAGCTCAGCACAGTGCTATGTGGTGCTGGAGGAGCTGGGGGATTTGGACTCCGTGGACCCAGTGGACCAAAATGCCTGGATGGGTTCAGCTCCCACGGTTTCCGCTCACAGCAGGGTGTTGGATTGGCAGCGATGGGTTTTGTATGTTCTCCAGAAACCAGTTGCAAGGGCAAGTGTCGGGCAATTTTGAATTGTTCATGTCAATGCCGATGACCCAAATCTGAGAGTTAACCGATTTAGAATATGTACTTGAAGTTGGATTCTTGGACTTCTTTTGAGATTCAATTCAACCATAGACTGGTCAATAATTTGCACGTTCTCCCAATCGAAGTGTTCCCGCTGGTTGCAGCTACCACCGGAAGATTGTGGCGTTTTCTTGTAGCCAAAGGGACTGACCATGTGAGGGATCTCTGCTCCAGAAAGGCGCCATGCAACTATGAGAACTACTGAGATGATATGAGACAAGGTAGTGGGACGACATCTGTTTTTTCAACAATTAGGACTGGCATCACTAGCGGAGTTGATGTCTAGACAGTCTTCCTATCATTGCCCCAATGTCCCCCCACTTTTCACGGGGTCCCGGCGGGTTGGCGCCGCCATTGGCATAGCGTGCGGCCTGTCCCGCTCGTGACGAGACCGTACACAGACCCGGCGCCGTCGGTGTAGACACGAGCTCCGTTGTCCGGGTGAGGTCGAGAGAGGGAGGATGGTTCCATCTAAAAACTATCAAACAATCGGAGAGTGATGCATCATGGACAACACCTTCTTTAAAATTATTTACACACTCTAAAACACCCCAGGACATGTTGCTTGCAGTGCAGCTGTCTCTCGCAATCCCAAGTTTCCCCTGATGCCTGTGCAAAGGGGGAGAAGCAGGGAACACATAGGACTTCTGATCCCATAGTCTGCTTTTATGCCAACATGTCGGTTCTTTTCTAGGCTGATAATATCTGATATTTGTGCTGAACCTCCCCAACTCTCTGGCACACCAACTGAAATCGGCCGGACTAAGGCAAAACTACCAGAGAAACACCTGGTTTGTCCAATATGAGAGACTTGCCTGTCCGTGCAATGTACATCCAATTATATCCATGTTCTTCTTCTTCGGCCAAACGCCGTGTGGAAGCGACCAGCTCCACCACAGTTCCGCCAGTTCCCCCGATTCGTCCGGTCCTTCCGACTCCGGACCTCGCCTCCTCGTTGGGATACGGCGATGGAAAGGCGTCCACCAAGATGCCCGGGCGAGTGAACATCTCGCCTCTCCACCGAGGAGGAAGGCGAACGCCGAAGGGGAGAGGAGAGGTCGGGTCGTGGGGGAAGGGCAGGGCGAAGGTCGGAGCCTTGCTTCGCCGGATGTTTGTTTTTTCTTTTTTTTCTTTTTCGGATGAACAGTCGCCTCGTTATACCGCCTCCTTCACCCGACCGGCCTTCATCGTTGGGCCCGTCCACCACATCGTAGCTGGCGGCGATCTCCTGGACGGAAGCGAAGCGAAGGGACAGTCCCAAACGCCGTACCGTGGTACACCGGACAAAGCAAAGCTTTCTGTGGCTAGTCTAGTGAAGGGATGGTAAAGGCAGGTCCCATCAAGTGGGAACCATTCAGGCACTTGCTTTGCATATATATATATATATTGGTTTTTCAAAGCTCAGAGATGGGCACTGGAGGCCCTTATCTTTGGACCCCAGCCGATAAAGCTGGTCTTTGGACCAGCTTCAACACACCCTCCTACAACACTTCCTCGACATGCTGCATATATTAGCATATGCATGTAATCATGGGAGAGGTGTGCGTGAGTGTACATGTTCCTGTGGAGTTTGGGCCGAAAGTCCAGCTCAATGAGAGATAGATCCATTCTCAATGCCTTCATCCTAGCAAGTGGATTTAATTAACCTGTTCTATGAGCAAAACGACTGACACCTTCTTTGGCAGAACATGAAAAACCATGGAAAACGTGGACTCCATGACCCCAATCGCCCTAGAAACGACACGCCAGTAGAACCGCAGGGACTGCACCCGGCCAGGCCTGGCCACCAACCGCCTGCTAATTCGCCACATTGACATAACACTCAAGAGAGTGCTCCTTCATGCGCTTTTCAGGCAGCACGAAATTGGAGAGATGTCTGAAATGCAGCCTCGAGCGAAAAATGCGCTACAGCAAATCCCATTCTCCTCTCAATGTTTATCTATGTTTGCCTCAACGTGGCTTAACTTATTACTATTAAGTTTTCATGGGTTTTGATAGAGAATGTTCCATCTGGGAATGGTTTCTCTATGTTTCTTCTACGTTCTCCTTCTGTCCGGGCTGGTGGCTGCGGTGTAAGGCCCTTTTCGATGGACAGCTAGCTGAAAATGCCCTTGCTGAAGGCTTTCGTGGGTTGCTCATTGATGGATCGACACCAGTCTCCCAACAATCATCAACGGTCCACACTATATGCTGCCCCTTTGAGGACACCTTTGTGGATCCTTCCACAACCACATGCAACATGTTGCAAGCAGGGAGCATTTGATGCGCATGCCCAACATGCTTTGTTGCTCAACCCTGCAGGGCAGGGTTGCGCTCCTACAATTTAACCTATCATCTACCTGCGCCATCATCCGCTATCTAGCCGGGATGGGCGAAGAGGTTTTGGCAGGCATGGCTGCCTGTAAGCGTGGTGAGCATCATCCCCTAGCCCTCGGAGCAAGTGTGGCTTTCTACCCCTGCGGTCCCTGCTCATTTTTTTGCTTAGCAGGTCTTATGAAACACGTGAGATCTGCTGGGTGTCTAAGCTCCAGGCTGCTTCATCGAATGGCATGTGGCGCAGACCTGTCGGCTCCAATTCCGTCTGCCAAAGCTCTCTCTATATTCTATATAACTACATTTGGAGGATGCATGCAATGACATGACTTGTCTCGAATCTCTCCAGAATGCTGCCTTACTGATGATAAAACCCTGCGACTGACGTCGGAATCGAACAGTGGGTGCTTTTAGTAAAGGAAAGTGATGGAACCGTTCCATGCCCATCCCTCTTGTCAGATTGGCCTCCTATCCACAAATGGGTGTGTATACGTGTGTATACAGATAGGGAGACCTCCCAGTTTGACCCCGTGGAAGGTTCGGGAAATAGACCAGTCACTCTACAGCCAGGGCCAGGAGACAGTCTCCCCAATCAAAATACACAAGCATACATTCTGCGACTAGATTGATCGAATGCCTTCAATACCCACTGGATCAAACGAACCAAAATATGCAATTGTTTGGCTCCGAAGAAGTTTCCGCTTCTTTTCAGCGGAACGTCTTCTTCTTCACTGGAACGTGTCTAGGCTCTAGGCATGTTTTGACGGTGCTCTTTTTGCGGTCAAAGAATGATATAGCTGGTATCGGCTGATTGTCGGTGTGACAACTGCCATGATTGCACATTTAAAAAAACACTGCCATTGCATCTTGACCTTGGCCAAAAAGGCAGGACTGGATATGACTGGGTCTCCATTGGTTCGAGAAGTGGTGAACGTCTCAAGTCTTTTTGCCAATCTTGGAAGGTCTCAAGTCTCAAGTTCCTGATCCTGACAGTGAATACTACAGTGAATACCGGGCCCTGCCATAGATGCTTTCCAACCCCCACAATCGATGTTCAAACATGGTTGGCACTGGGCACTCATTGCTTGCGGGTATGGTTGAACGAAGGTTCTTGGTCTTTGAGGTGTCCAAAAACATATCCGGATCTTGGAAGGTAGCTGGGTAAAACCTTTTTTTTTTGCCCCTTCCGGTTTCCGAATGTCCCACCATCAATTTCTCGTGCCAAATGGGTTTCGGCTCGGCCTGGCGGTAGACCTCATACCCACGACCTGAGGAGGAGCCGATGCGTGGACCAAAAGTGGTGCCGCCCTATGGGTCTGACCCACCTGCAGCGGTGGAACCAGACTTGATCATACTTGATCTTTCCTTTGCCAAAGAGAACTACCCAAGGGTGAGCGGGTTCCCTACGTCAGCTGGATTTATCATACTTTCCATCACAATTCAAGGAATGGCCAGGTTCTGACCGCGCTCTGAACAGAAGTCGCTCCGGAAGCGATGGTATACTGTTGACATCGTCTTTTCGGGTCGTTAGACTGGCAAACGCATGGATATGTCTGGAAGCCCGTTTCATGCCACGATCTTCCTGCGGCTCAGGCCGTGTCTCAAGGTGTCTCTAGGACTTCGGTCTGTTCCGGCCTGTAGGTTCAGGTGTTTAGGTGCAGGTCCTGAACAAAGCAACAGTTGTTTTCACCTTCCCCAAACTTAAAGTAGAGCAACTCTCACACAGGTGTGCATGGAAGATGTTCCTTTACCCCTGGGTTCCTGGGGTTCCTGGAGGAGTGCACATGTAGTGGCTGGGTGTGCGAACCCAGCCAAAATTCAGGTGAAGGTCTTGAGGTGGACTTTTCCTAATCTTTTCTCCCCAAACCCACGGATGGCCAGTGAATCCCATTTCCACCCTTTTCATTCATACTTCAGAATGCCCCTTGACATCCCATGACAAAGCATTCCGCCTCTTTTGGGTCATCAGATGGGAGTCACAATCATGGGGATAGGATCACCATAGGCCAGTAGGTCGAGAGAGGGGGTACAAACTCCATGGTGACAGACTTTCAAATGCTTGAAGTGGAACAGCTACAGGAAATTCGGTCTAGGAAAGCATGCAGCCCACAAACCAAAGCCACGTGGCTTTCGTCCTCAAAAGCATGGATTTTGCCTGTTTCGCCACATCAGAAGGGCTGTTCATCGGTCCCGTCCTCCGGTCCCACCAGGTGCCCGGGCGAACACTCGGGATCTCATGGGCATGGAACACTGACTTCACCCAGAAAGGATAACGCCTGAGGGGCCGGCACTTGGCTGCTTTGCGATCGTTGGATGTCCACCATCACCATGTGGTATGCTATAGGCCAGGACACATCGCCACATCACCAACATCTTTAGATTTCAACGGCTTTCTTGAGGCAAGCAAGAAACGTGTATCTAAACACATTCTTGGAGGTGCTTTATTAAGTTACAACCAGCATGCCCACGTTCTTCAAAATACATATCAGGTCGGACATAGACGTATGATGTATGTATTCAGCTATCATAAATCATGACACCTCTCATTCGAAGGAAGAGACAGCGGGGCTGGCCAACATTCAGGACGCAGGGCGATGTCTTAAAAACGGATGGATTGATGTACCACAGGCGATCTTTCAAAGTGTTGACCCATATCGATGTCAAAGTCCAAAACACAGCAAAGGGATGCAAAGGGATTCCCATGAATTCCCATTTGAGCACTGGACATCTTTGAGTGTCGAACTGGCCAAAGGGTTTCATCTTTTTGGTTTCCCTCGCAGCAAATTCCAGCGTGGTCCATCTGTCGAATGCGGTTCCACCAGAACGGTGACGGTCCCCGAGACACCGCACGGGGGATGCGGCGGATCCTTGTCGTCACCTCAGTGCGAAGGAGCACAGTTGGTCCAGCGAAGTCGGGACGAAACAAGCACCGCCAGTGGGGCACCGCCTGGGCATCTTTCTCCAAGTCCATCAAGACTGAAGACTGCGGTTGGGGGATGCTGGAGGAAGGACGACCTCTCAAAACTTTTGACCCACATGAGGCCATTCACTGCACCCTGGGATCGCTGAAGGTATTTACATCGTTGATATGATCCTGACCAAACATCACCAGGTGGGACAACACTCTCAATGATTCTCGGCACAGCTTCAATATATATATATAAGGATATTATACTAGATTAAATCATATTATATATTACTATAACTATAATTGTTACTGCATGTTTTAAATATTTTATAAGTTTATACCTTCTAAGTCACTGTCCAAACTGCTCGAATCAGAACCAGCTTCTGAGATTTGATCAAGCAAATCCGTGCAAATCAAGCGCCACCGGGAACTCCGACAGCGCGCTGGAGCTTGCGCGAGCTGTGCAAGAGCGGCAGCGCCACCCAACGCAGTGGCGCCTGCAAGCTGCATGAGCTTCGGGAATTGAGGTGTGGGATCTTGGTATGGATCATTGAGGGGTGGAGTTATTTCCTCATGTTCGTCAATGATCAGAATTCCATTTCTTTTCAGCTTGCCTTATAGCCTTGTAGCCAAAGAAAACTCTTTGGAAACTGGGACATCGGAGTTGAGTCCTTCCTTCCACACGACGTTTGAAAACTGCCCATCTTCGCCAAAAGGTGGAAGCTTCCACGATCCCTGTACGTCAGCGTTTATGAATCAAACCCTGGCAGTCACTGTACTGTCTGCCATACACCTGCGAGAGAG
Organism: Durusdinium trenchii; assembly: GCA_963970005.1. Classification (NCBI taxonomy): domain Eukaryota; class Dinophyceae; order Suessiales; family Symbiodiniaceae; genus Durusdinium; species Durusdinium trenchii. The sequence continues at coordinate 43,252 of CAXAMN010025184.1, forward strand.
CGGGCGAATCGCTGGGCGACGAAGGCCATGGCCTAAGTGAGGGAAGTCGGATGGAAGGAAGACCCACGTTCAAGGGAGGAATCAAGCTTTGACACTTCAACATACTTAAACTACAAATGAGGCTTGTAGGTTGCACCGTGACAAGCAGGTCAAGTTCCTGACTTGTGTTTGTCGGAATCCTCCAGAAACGGACTGTTAACGCTTTTTCAACAGTTGTCTTTTTGCGTGAGGACTGGTTGAGCATCGGGCGAGCTTTTTTCTGCGCAGGTATAGTTTCTACATGTTTCTACTATGTTCTGTTGTGGCACCCATAAAAGAAGAAATCGGGTGGACAGAAATCGATCGATCCTGGCTAGCCTTGTGTTTCATTCCGCCTGTGGCCTGTTGCCGTGGGGGGGCAGTTCCTTAGATCCTCCAAGAAGAGGCCAGCGGCCAACCAACTACAAGCATAGGCTGAGGCTTTTATACAATAGATTGTTTTTTTCTGCTTGTTGCCCACTGCCTGGATCACCCTTTTGTCTACAGTATACAAGGACGGTTTTCAAACCTATTAGCGCTTACTGTCCATCAAACACAAGCACACAGGCCACTACCCTGAAAAGATCGACGGACTTTCACGGCTGCTCTACAGGTCCAGCTCGTGTTCCGCGGGCCGCGCGGCCCCCCATTCGACCCCTCGGCCCCAGACCGCCGTGATGTTGCTGACTGGCCAAAGGTTGAGCCAGCTGCACACAGAGACAGCCAAGGAGCATGAGCACGTGGCACTGAACTTCACGGTGTGGAAAGCAATACCCAAGAATGGCCTTTAGATTGATCAACTCGAGGGAAACTGAGGCGGTCTTGAATGAAACTCTCATGCCGCCACCTTTGGGGAGCTGATTCTGACCATCCAATAACATGGTACTTCTAAACACAGTCGAGCCATGTCGAGCCTTCTGGCTGTATAACCTCCTCGTTCTCATGCACAGAATTATCAGATCTTGGAGGGCGTGCAACGATGCCATTGCTTGGGGCTCGGGTGTTGACCTGTAGCGCGCTGTGCAACTTTGGGGGATCCTCGTTATTGGTCAAGTCTAGTGATTCCTGAGGGCTCTTGAAGGTGCTGTGGATATCTATATATGGTTTTGAGCATGTGACATGGACCTCAACTTAGACTATATATAATAACACCATTGACCCACCAGAAATACCAGACTCCCCTGACCCCAGAAAAGAACCAGTACTTGAAACACCAATGTCTGCCTTGCCAGTTTTCCCATTCAGAACGCCGTGAAGAGTTATTGGACTCTGCCAGACCAATCCAGACTAGTGACTAAGACCATCTACCTGCATAAGAAAAACATGCAAACATCATCAAACATCCAAGTCTCCCTTTCTCCAGCTCAATTGCCCCACCAGCATGTACCATTGTGGATCCACAAATCTTTTTCAGCCAAAACACCGGCCCTTACCAGCTACACCAATGATCTGACCGGCTACCTACCAGTGACCCTTCCCGGGCAGCTCAGGGTCGCTTCTTTCACAGGAGCTCGGTGTTGCTCGGGCCCTTTCGCCCTTTCGACCTAGCCCCGCTGGAGCTCAGTGTCGCTGGTGTCGAGCTGCGCGCGAGCTGCGCGGGGGGGTGGCGATCAAATGTTCTGTCGCTTGGGCGGGTGAGGTCGGTTGGTGATGCTTTGGGTTCAAAGCCGGAAAGACATGGAAAGATAATTGGTGACAAAGGGACGTGCAAAGGGGAGGTGCAAGGGAGGTGCACGAGTCCGCATGAGCAGCAAACCCCCATCTTTAATGCAGACTTGTGACCCACACAGTGGGCCTACCTCGGTATGAAAAGAGATTTGCGATTTCGAACTGAGCAGGGCCACCCAATTGCACCTTAGCGTTGAGCAAAGGGAAAATTTCTTCGTCACCCAACCAAACTCGCTGGGGTGCTTGGGCAGTGCTTGGCGATCAAGCGAGAACTCCAGGTGGCTTACCCAACATTTCCAGTGTGATGTTAGGGCGTTAGATGGCACACCACTCATCCAAGGTAAGGTAATGATTATGGATCTCGGAAAACTCTCTAATCCGTTGTCCCATCTACTGTGAAACCACCGGTGAAAGTCAACATCACCTTTGAAACAAAGAGTTCTCTAGTAGTCCTGGATGTGATCACCACCCAAAAGTAACTGCTGATCTGTGGTGCTTCACATCTGCTGCCGACATGCAGGATTGCATACCCAAACCGCCAGCCGGTCACACCAGTCACGAAACCGCCAGCCTGAAAGGTTCACACAACCATGACAACGCCCCAGCCTGGCTGTGGGACTGGCTTTTGGATGAGAACTTCTGATTGTTAATCGCCCGTGACCGGCGGGAAAAAGGGCGTGCGGACGACGAATGAGTCCGGCAGGCCATGGCAAGGGTTCTGCCATGACATGTGTTGACGAGAAAGACCTTCCTCTACAAGAGAGGTGCAATCCAATTAAATTAATTGCATTCCAAGTCAATCTGTATCTATCACTCTCTGGACCGTGGGGATCTCAGAATTTTGATACGTCTTTCCGAGATAGGCTGGGGGTCAGAGCGGGTGCAAAACAATTATGGCCGCTGCAATCTTGGCAAGAGAATAGTTTTCACCAACCCACAAAGTCAGGATGTTCCACAGTCGCCAACCCTGAAGTCGCATGCGACTGTGTTCTCTTATGATGTCATTGTTCATTCTTCACCCATCCACACATCCTCCCTGCTGGCCTCTTCCCATGACCTCCCCCCAAGCAAAAGAATGCGGCCTGCGACGCGGCCTTCTACTTGCCTTCACGTCGGACCTTGCCCAAAACCTCAGGCTAGCGTAAGGCCAGCCAGGATGATCTTCGATCTACACAGATTGCGTTAGCAAAGCTCCCGGCATCAGAGTCCAAGCGCTTGGCATGACCATGGTGACACCAACTTCCCATATTTGAGCAAGGATTGAGAATGGTTGTAAGCGGGTACTACACAAATAACTCGTTCAGCTCCCTCTGGCCGGGTTCTGGTAACAAATGAAAAACGATGAAAAACGTCTCATGCTCTATATAGCAAAGTCAATTAGTCATGTTCCAAGAATGTGGCACGAATAATCCCATCCAGGCCCATAGCTTCTGATATCTTCAAACATCTTCAAACTGATTTGGACCGGTTCCAATCCTGAGCACGACTTCAGACTCGCCAGCAACTTCCGACCTGGACCTGCGAATGTGCGACCTGGCCGCCTTTCGTTGAAAAGACACATTGAACAAACTTATAATATTGAAGATCTACCAGGACCCTCTAGCAAAACTCGGACCCGAATAGGGTGGTTTCTGGGCACCTCTCACTCGAGAGTCCGAGAGGTGGTTTGTAGGTACCGTCTGGGCGGCTCACATCTTTGGCACGTGAAATAACTCTGCGATGGCTTGGCACCGCCTTGGCACCCCAACACGGAGGATCTCTACACAAGTGTCCATGGCCAAGTACTGCCCTGATGCAGGTGCTGACCAAAGACATCACTGTAGTTTGACACAAAACATGGGTCTACTATATAGGAGCAAGGGCATCGCTACTAGGGGCTCCTGGCCGTACTACAAGGAGCAAGAAGCTACTAGTAGCCAAGGGCCTTACTACTAGGAGCAAGAATTAATGGTACTTGTTGACCCACCAGTTCCGGAGTAAAAAGGCGAGTGGGAAGTTCCTCAACTGGGTCGACACGCCCATTTGCCGACTCCCCAAGTGTTCCTGGAACAGTTTATATATATAGAACGTTTAAAGGTACTAGTATATATATATATACAGTATACTATATATACACACTGTATATATAGTTGACCTATCTCCACCTGTTTTTGTTGAGTGGGAAAACCAATCATAACCAATCCCGCAAAAAGGTTGGACAGGTTCTCCACCGACTGGATCAGTTTGGGTCTAGGCCATCAACCTTCTAAAGGCCACCAGTCATGCCTGGACTGGTCTGTGCTCACAACTGGAAAGCTCAGTCCACCAGTCATGCCAGGTGAAAGCTCAACCTAGGTGGCTGACCTTGGGTCCACACTTTCCGTCCTACAACCTGCATCCTCATGTCCTAGGGAAGACCCCGCAAATGCGCCCCCAAGACGAACGATCCAGTGAGGAACACGTCCCACACTCGGTCAGGACATCAAAAAATCTAGAAGTCGACATTGACATTTCTTCCATGACAGCAGCTGTCAATTGAAATTTCTGGTCGTCGCCTGGACAAACTCGAGTGCCTTGCTTCCCCACGTTGGCGAAGACCATGTTCTTCTCCTGCGCACCGGCCCCGGACGTGCTGCATCGCAACGGCGGATGTGTCTTGGGGCCTGCGGTCCTTGGTCATCCCAAGCTGACAACGTCTCATCTTGGTATTGAATCCGACATCCTAAGCTTGAAAATGGCATGTCATAACATCCGGATGTCCATGTCATCCTTGCTCATCGCAACCGGCTGTCTCCCTTTGACCCGGTCCACTTTCCCGCCAAGGACGGCGATCCGCATCGCTTCCGATCGGTCCGATTCGCACCTGCAGGGCGGGCCGCGAGGGGTTGAACTTGAAGGCATCGACGCCCCAGGTATCCTGTCAGCTTCCAAGGGGCAAGAAGCGGCGCACGGCATGGCAAAAAGCATCTGGACATCGTAAACCTTGGAGATGTGAAAACGGACCTATTCTTGTTGTAACATTCCACTTCCTCGAGAGGGCCCACAACTTGGAGGCCTCAAAACGACACAGAAGAAGAGATCCTATAGGAGCCTTTCTAGGGTAGTGTCCACCCTAGCTCATTGACATGTTGTTTAATGGACATGTTGTTGTTTAAACTCAACGCTTCAACTAAACAGAGTTTTTCTAATCCCTCCTCGTGCTTTCAGGTTCTTGTCAGATTCCCTGCCTGTCAAAATTTGTTTGGTTTCTGGGAAGCTCTCAGTCCAGGTGCACCCTCCAGCTTTTCGAGAAGACACCCTCCTCCGCCTCCTTAATTAAGCAAGACTCCTCCCGACACTCAAAAGGACCTGCGTTATCGACTACGAAAATTACGTAGACATCCCATCTCAAGTTTGCTCTTCCAAGCTTCCCTCCTCATCCAAGCAACCCTTCGGACTGAATGGCGACCCGTTAAGCAGTCCGCTGGGTGAAAAAGCATGCAAAAGCTTTCCTTCAAATCCAGTATCTCACCAAATCCATCTCAGCTGATTTGAAAAGGAAAAGGTTGTCAAGTTGTTTGATGCAACTCACACCAGATCATTATATCCTCCCATTGAATTCTTGCTTCAACCCCCCACGAGAGTTTGCCGCTTTGCTCAACCACTTGGGACCTTAGCTAAAGGCCTGACAGTGAGTGCAAGTAATTGTGTGTGTATGCTCCCGAACCTTCTTTTCATGATTGAAACCACCACCACCTGGGTCAACATTCATTTAGAAACGAACGTTCAACAATGTTTAATTGTCAGTGATCTGTTGCTCCAATCCTACAAACATCATTAAACATGAGAAGAAAAACAGAAAACACTCTACCACATCTAGCCTATTTCAGCTCACCTCCTTTGCCGGTCTCGTGAGGTGACCCACTTGGTCCGGTCGTTGAGGCGAAAGGAGGTTCCCGAGGCCCCGCACCACGTCGGTCATGGCGAGGTTCCTAGAAACACGTTGGTGAATCGCGGTGAATCAACGGCACCGGACTGTGTTGTTTACTTTTTAGGCCGTTTTTTTGCTACTGGCTAGACCAACGGCTGAAGTGCAAAAAAGGGCCGCTATATACAAAGCCAAAGCTTCGACAAAGCTAAAGCTCCTTGATTACTGTGGCCTTATAACGGGTACTATAAGAATGCAAACACAGTAGTAACATGTCATAATGACGTGCTGCAAAAGGTGATATTTTGTTCTTATGAGATCTTATGAGTGGGGGGGTCTTGCACAAGAAGTGATTATCAAGGTCACAACCCACTTACAGTATGACTCATGAAGACCGTTGACCTGGCATCCTCACCAAGCACCGTGTGTGCACCGTGTATTTTCATGTCTGACGTGGACCAAGTCCTGGTGGGGCCAGCCTGACATAGCAGGAAGGCTGAAAGGACTCTGACGACCAAGCTATTGAAAACTCTATTCTCGAACCCTGGTGGGATTCCCACCATGGTGGGCAGGCCGCGAAGTCCCAGGAGGCTGCAGTTTTATATCTGGGACCTGCTAAACGAAGAGCAGTGAAGTGCCAGCATTCTCAACACGGATTGACAACAAATGCGCCATCCTTCCCAGGTGCCAGGACACTCTGTCAAATGAAAGCCAAACTTGCTTTCGTCAATCCAACTGGCTTTGTTGGACGTTTCAACATCCTGCGAAGCCATGAGTCGTCCCGCAAAAAGATTCCGATGCCAAATCATCAAACTTGACAGACCTAGTCCCACCAAAATACGAAGTCGACAGACCTTGACATAGTCGACAAACTTAGTCCCACCTAGTCCCACCTAGATATAGTCACAGAAGTTCATTCCCACCAAGATCTTGCAGCACAGTTGGTGAGCAATGAGGAGACAGACCATCCGGTCGGCTTGAATGAAGCGTTGAAGAACACCACCCGTTTACAAAGCCCCAGTCTTTTCCAACGATTTCGACAGTCATCCAAAGCAGGTACTGCTCCAGGTACTCGCCAAGACAGATCAAAAGTGATTCTTTCAGCTTGAAGCATGAAGCATCATATACAAAGTAGAAAAAATTACATAAAGACATATATAAATCCACAAGTCTGATATATATATTATATACTGGTGTGAAATGTCCTTGAAACATCTCCCCCGATCTCCTCTTCATCCACTCCAAGTCCTTTCCGAGCCGCTCCCACGTTCCCCAATCCGAGGCGCGTGGGTACCAGAATCTTTGTTCCAGCCGGGAAGTCCACAACTCTGCCTGAGGGAGAAGAAGTGTGAAGAAGTGCGAACACATGTGTGAACACTCCGACGAACACATACGAACACAAGTAACATGGAAGTGGAACCACTGCTGTTTCCAGAGGAAAATATAGTCTTCCAAGATCTTCCAAGGGACCATTTGCATATTGGTGAGGGAGAATGTACATAGATCTTGTTTGAGAGGGGAAACTTGAGGCGAACAAAAGGAGTGCTGGTAATTCCCCAGTCATGAGTCATTCTGAGGCGTATGAAGGCTAGTAGAGCACTGCAGCCCAAGGACACATCATGAAAAATATGGTCGTCATGTCAAATGATCAAACTGGAATCTGGAACGATATAAAGAAGACTAGCATGGCCTGTACGCGAGGATGACATGCACAAATCACGAAGTGAAAAAGAACCCTTGGAACTGAGAAGAATATGATCGACAAATGAGAACATCTTCAGTAGCAAGGTCTGGGTGTGTGTCTAAGCATCTTGTGAAACTGGGTCTGCCGATAGAATGTATATAGCGACACTTCTGGTGAAGCGACCGTAACAGTTCACACAGCTGTCTGGACCAGGGACCAAGGGATACGAGGGGCCAAGGGATACAAGGGACTTGGCAAAGCCATCAGGGAACAGATACAATTTGATACAATCTGAGACCCAAACCATATCTAATACAGCATCCACGTCTAGAAGATATATAATCTTTCAAGTGGGGGAAAATACATGAACAGTCTGGGTGGGTGGTAGCAGTGTACAGCAGGAGTTGCTCAGTGCAGCTCTGCCTGAAGCCCCCGAGGGCAACATCGATAGTGTAAGGTGAAAGAATCAACAAAAACACTCAAAAACCTTCAAGAATTTGCCGATCGCCTAAAAAAAGCCATATATACTGACTTTGTTTTTGGATAAGGCAAATGGCCTTGCCTCTCTGAGATCCCAAGACCGCAACGCGCCTTGAATCGTGGCAGAAAAGGCCTCCTTGGAGTCTCCGGAGATGGCATTCTCTTGTTGTTTTGTTCGCCTTCATAGAACACCAATAGAATGCTTATTGTTGACACCTTTGGTCCTTATCGCACCCTCGTTTACCATGAATTGGGGTGAAGACGGTCAAGAAGCCACCCGACAGGTCAAGGAGCATTTGTTGACTGGTCGACAGCAATGGAGTCATGTAATCGTTGCCCTATTCCAAGTTTCCTTGTCAATTGCTTTGAGTGTCGGAGTCATATTCTCTTTGTAGATCTATATATATTATATTGTACTATATTCTATACTATACTATACTATATATTACATCAAAATCATTCAAACAATATATAAATAAATAGATAGATAATATAGCTGCTACATCAAAATCATTCAAACAGTATAATCTATAATATAATAAGTATAGTACTTATATGCATGTGCACAAATGTTAGTACTATCCAGGAAGTACCATAGTGACAGCACTAATTGCGTCAACCTCTCCTTTCGATACTCTCAACTATTCTCAGGATGCCTGCGCTCCACGTGGCCCTGCTTCCACCCGCCGGACGTCAAAAACGCGTCCGGGCGTCGGTGGCGATGTGATGTACCGAGCTCACGGGAGGATGGAGACGGGCCACCTGCGGTCTGGCCGCGGAAGAGCACGAGACGACGGGCAGGTGGACAAGGACCTGGCGAAACCCTGCCAGGCCCCTCCCGGCTTCTCTTCGTGAGTGACCGTGCAAAGTCATAGAACGAGCTTCTACGAGTCGCAACTGGGACTTCCTTCATCCGGAACTTAGCTCAATCACCAAGGAGCGGTCCTGGGGGAGTCATCCAAATGTGTCAGCATACATGTTTATAAAGAGTCATGTGTGCAATGGCAGCGCGAACAGAAATGCTGTAGTCTGAGTGATTTTTCAGAAAGATCTCAGTACTGATTCAGACATCTAGAGATTGGACATCCATCAGCCTCTAAACCAGCTACCAACTCCATCCATCTACTAATCTATCCCGTTCCCCAGGCGAGAAACGGTCTTGAAACTTCTGGGGCCGTCAGTTTGTGGGTCATCAACTCTCCGCGAACTCGCTTGTGCAAGTTGTCCGCGGATGCCAGACATGTTCCAGCCTCCAAGCAGAAGTTTTGCAAGGCCTGCTCATCCTTGGAGCGCTTCGATGGCTAAAACAAGCACCCCCGAGTTCCACCCACAAACCAGACTTCATCACCATGACGAACATGGGCTGCCAGAGATGTGAACTGTGAACTTGTAGTCTTTGGATGTTGTTTGTCCCAAACATCTCCACGACTTGACTGCCAATTCTCTACGTCACTTTCTCCACGACTCGCTTGGGTCTTGGCCGGGTGTCTCATGGCTGCGGTCATGTGACGCGTGAAAGCTACAGGGACCAATTGAGTCGGATACAAATGTGAAACTGTGCAATACTATTACCCCTGCTGGACACAAGCTATGAAATTTGTCTAACATGTTCTGAATATGCATGCATATGCATTGTTTAAAATGGGCAAAGTTCAAATGAAGCCACACATGTTTGGCACCCCTCTCAAATGTACCCTGAGACAGCGGAAACCCTTTTGCATGGAGTTTGGGACAGTTTTCGCTCAAATTTACTTCCTCCTCCTTCTGTCGAAGTGACAGAATTGGTCCAGCTGGAGAAGCCTGGATCACTCCCTCCACCAAACAATGGCCAGGGGCGGCCTTGCTTTCGTTGTGACAGTGACACTTTTCTGCCTTTTTTTTTAGAACTCCTCTCAGAATGGTCCCAGATACACGGAATGACTCTTCGTCGCTGGATTGGCCCAAGAAATATCTGCTTTCGCGGTAGTTCCGGTTTTGCGCGCTCCGGTTCACCCAAGGCATTGCTGAGACCCGCACGGCAAGGTCCAGCTTATCCCATTCGGCTGCCACGTTGGTCTTATCCATATCCTAAACGAGAAAGGATCGAGAAAGGACCGAAGAACAAGCCATGCACCAGAAGAACCAACCAGACTTTGCAAAATCCTTCTACCGGACCTGTTCTGTGCTTCAACCAATGAGTGGCGAGCCCACCACCCTCACAAAGAGTTGCAACATCATGATATATGTCATACAACCAATCACACCCAGGTGAGGCTTCCACTGATGTGACTGGGGCATGTTTTTTCTAAATATCTAAATCTCTTTTTTGGCCCAAGCATTTGCGGCTGCAAAGTCCTGAAGAGCCCCAGAGAAAAGTCCGAAAGCTACAGTCGTAGAAAACACCTTGCTGCAGTCTCAGGAAAAGCTGCGTTGGGCGACGTTTTGCGACCTGTTCTAAAGCGACCGAGCGACCGGTTTTATCAGTTTTCTCTTGTTCTCTCTCTCTGGGATCACCTCCTCCCGGCCACGGGGCCGCCTCGAAGGGTGGCATGGTCAGCCCTCCGGTCACACTCTTGGCCTCGGCGATGGGCCGGGGACCGGGAGTCGAGAAGCGAAACTGAATTTGAAGTGAACGATTATTACTATTGTATACTATTGTTGTCATTTTTATGTCGATGTTGCTTTTTTTTGGGGGGTAGGCCGCGATAGTAGTAGCTAGGGAGTCGCTAGTAGCTAACAAGTAGCTACTACCTTGGACGCAGGATAGCTCGCGCTTCTTCAAGGAAACTCCCCCTGCCGCCCTGCCCATTCCCACAGTTCCTTTCACAATCTCTCATGTTTCTTCCTGCAGCTTCTCGCAGGTGAGTCTCTGGAAGGAGAGACTGATCCACCACTTCCGAGAGACGTGCAAAGGTTTGCCTCCCCCCCAACTAGACTTCTTTGTCTGAACAGAATCAGGGATGTTCTGGGTGCTTTGGATGCTTTAAGGATGGGCGCAGCGGTCCTTCGACTACCACTGCGACTCGCACAGACTGCAGCTGACAGGGTGGATCTGATGAAACTGGGCTCCGAACGAGTTGCAAAGTACCCGTGATCGCCGCCAGTCTCATGATGCAAGTGGTGAGCCTCACATCTCTTGTTCCCTCTCGCTCGCGCTGGGTCCGCCAGCGACCCACGCTCTTTTCGCGCCAGATGCCAAAGAGGGGCTCATATCATCTCATACGTATCATGTCCTGTTCTTCAAATGCAGCAATCTTTCCCAAGTTGATGACTGCAGAAAGGCTGACGACAAAAGAGGTCAACCACTGGAAGACGATTGGGCGAGGGCCAATCACATGAAGGCATTTCAGTTCTGATCCCTAGTCAACTCTGGAGTGATCATGAGTCATCTACCCACCACAATCCAGCTTGGTGCAACCAACGCCTGGTGAGCTCCAGTTTCGTCATGTTTGCGAACTTCTCTTCACCTGGTGCCATGCGTCGGAAGGTCCACGTGTAGCACGGTAGGGGCATGTGGTGGAGGAACATCACACCAGCAGAAGAGGTGATGTAGCAAACTGTTTAGTTGGGAGTAGTTGGGAGTATTGTATGGGGGAATATTCAAACTCTAGGACTTGGACCTCTAGGGATCTCAAACTTTCAGTCTGTTCCACTCTCGAGCCAAGTCCAAGCTGGTGCATTATTTCAAGCTGTAGAACAGATTAAATGAGAATGGGTAACATGGATCTTCAGTTCCTTCCTTTCTTCCTTCCTTTCCGTCCAACAAGCACATCAAGTCCAGCAGGCCGCCTTTCCGACTACGGAACACGGAACAAAAGCACGAGTCCGTCAATCAGGACCAATCTGCCCGCAGCAACCCGTTCCTGTGTGATTCTCCATGTCCAGTAGCTAGAAGCTACGAACGTAACAAGTGCATCGCGATTAGGAAGATGCCGCATCGCTACTAGTAGCTAGAAGCTACTAGGGACATGTTCTGAACTTCCCCTCACCGGTCATCTTGACTGAGGTTCACATGCCGCGGTGGTGAACTGAGCGAAACGACGTGGCCAAGACCATTCACGGGTGGAAGGTCTTGGAGCACCACCCAGCGCTTGGTGCTGGGGGGAATCAAACGGATCTTGACACAGAAACTGTAAGTTGTGGGTGGTTTGGAGCCACTCTCCCAACTCTCCCACCAGTGCCTTCCACAAACTTTGCCAAGGACGAACTGTTGAAGATCCTGTCACGACACCAGAATCTTCGGTTCTGTGATAGAATGCATTACTTCAAATTTACCTCCCAGTCGAGTTGTAGTTATATATATAGATATTATGTGTTTGTGGGCTTGCGCGTTCTGGTTTTTACTTGAATATCAGGACCGGCCAACTCTCTTTCCTGAAACAAACCAAATTTGGAAGAAGCAGTCACCCCGACACGAGATGTATGGCCATTCAGCCCATTTCCACCTCAAGGACTATAAGGACCAGGTATATGCCGTAGATGTGTGTTCGATGCTGCGTAGATATGCTTCTCATCCCTCAAACGAGTTCCGAGTTCCGAAAATCGGTCCTGCTTCGGTCGGTCCGTTCGGTCCTGCTTCGGTCGGAAGGATTCGATTGCGATGTTTTCGAAGGTCCATCGACCCAAACGGTTTAGGTCCTTCGCTTATAGTCTTGTTTTTCCCTTCGCGGATGACCCGGTACGAGGAAGAACGACCTGTGTAGGCGGCAATACCTGTGTAGGTGATGACCCGGTCTGGAACAACTCGGTCTGCTAAGCTACTAGACCAGTTGGTCTTGGCCTTGAGTTCTGAATATTTGCGGATCTGGGGGCCAAGTGCGGTTGTTGGGATTGGCCAACTGTGGCAATCGACATATGGCCCTAGTAGATGTGGGCTTCACAACTCATAACCCCCTAAAAGTGTCGTCCAGACTCCAAAAAACAGGAACACACCCGCGCGATCGTGACCTGACTGGACCAACCACCGTTGGCGGCGCGATCCGTTGGCTGTGCGGGATCCGCGTCGCCTGTCGTCCACCTTCTTGATGGTGCTGCCCATGAGGTTGGGCTCGGCGTGGCGGAGCGATGCGTCCGAGCGGTCCAGGAGCGCTCCGAAGAACAAAAAAGCGATAGGGTGGTTGAGGGGCCCTCGCTTGGGGACCAGCCTGTTTTTTGGGAACCAGAATCAGAAACACATATCACATGTGTAACTATAAACATACATAAAACTTTAACCTGTAAGTAGCTACCAGGGGCTCCTGGCATCGCTACTATAGGAGCAAGCAGCTACTAGGAACAAGAAACTCGAACAAGATTAACCTGCCTGCACACACTGCACAAACTCTTTCAACATTGAAATATACACATATATTATATATTATATATAAGGGATGTGTTTAATGATGCACATTTCTGTCGCTTAGACGGTCCAAGTTCAAACCAAGTAGGGGCTGATGGTGGTGGTTGGAAAAGTCTTTCTGAAAAAACATTGATACTATGTGATAATCTTTTATTGACTGTTACAGGTCATGGTATTTCTATCTTCCACACCGTTTGCTTTGTGCAGGAAGGGATCTTTGTTACAGTAGACCGTTCTGAAGGTGTCTTGACTTCGGCGACTCTGGGCAACCCTGGCCACTGCGAAAGGCCACAGGTAGCACATGGCAATCCTTGGCACCAATGCGGCCGCGGAAAGAACAATTACAGTATATCCTCAGGTTCGCACACAAACGAAACCAAACCGAAACGTTCCAAGATTTGGGATGCGTCAAAATGTGTTAAAACAGGCTTATTGTGATAATTGTGAGATCAATGTATGTTCTGCTGCTATCATACAAGTACCAGGTATTCATTATCAATTATCAATATGTCTACTTGTTGAGCTCTTACACAATTGGCCCTGCAAGGAGTTTGAGCATAGAAACTTCTGCAAAGCCTTTCCACATCTTTCCACCTAGATTGACCAATGAAGTCCAGCAGCTTTGCCACATCGACACTTGGATGGTGCTTACATGTGCTTACTTAATTGCCCTCTAACATGCTAAAAACAAGTGGACTGACCCGAGAAATGCCCCCCAAAACAGCTGGTGTCTCGTGTACTTTGTCTAGTCATCGAAGTTCTGGTTCACCTCCAGGGTACAAATGCTTTTGAGTGGCTGTCCGGGAGCTGGCCATGCCGCCCACCAATGGGCCATAGAAAATAAATACATCGACCCAAACACTCCATGTATTGCATATTTGCTGACATTTGGGGTGGTTTCGGGGGTCAATCTAGTAGGGAAATAGTCCATACAAGGAGTGTCTGGAATACAGTTGATACATATACTTCAAATCGCTGCATCCCATCCCACGCATGGCACGGAGTATCTTCAGCCAAAGGCACGGAGTATCGCCCCGCATCATGGCCACCAAGTCTTTCATGATCTCTGGATCTTCTGTGTCCGTCCCCAGCATGACCTGAGCAGCGGATTCCCCCACGCACCTCGGGTGCGGACTAGACAACAGGAGTGAAGGGTTTTCTGACGGGAAAATACATTGAACATACCAACTTACTAAACGTGGAAGAATGGATGACTGATTCATACCAAACGTACTTTTTCCAACCAGAAACATTGAAGCACATTTAAAAACATACCTTTGGAAATCCGCGGAATCTTTGTGCCCACACGACTAGTCGTACGCTGACGTCACAGTTTCCCATCGCACGCTTACGATGAACCTCATCACCTCAAAAAATGCCTGAGCCTCCTGCACAGCGGAAGGCTGACATTGTGTTTGATGCAAATAAAACTCATCCAACATGCAAACATCCACTACTTTGATTCACCTTGGTTGTATAATTAATGGTATACACGTATACAGACAACCCTCACCTGCACAAAAACCTCCTGATTGCCGCTCCACTCCCTCAATCACCACTGCCATCCCCAGTTCCCGTGTCGCAGCGGAACCATGAGTACCCAGCATAGAAGAAATACCGAATGAAGAAGCCTCGAAGACCTGCCAAGTTGGAAGAGAACAATGCCACGGTGGCCATGTAAATCGCAACAGTCTCAGACACGGCCCATCCAAACTTGCCCGAATCGACACAGAAGCATGGGCATGTCGTCAGTTTAAAGATCACTCCCTGCAAATAAGATTTCGTCACTTTAGTCTGCTGACTTGAAAGAGAACATTTGATGGCCCACTACATGTGAGACAGTGAGACCAAGCAAGTGAGTTTTGTACAGGAGTGCCAATTGATCGAGAAAATCAGTGGAACATCTCTCACAGTCTCAGTGCAGTGGAAGGCTTGGAAGTTCCAAGGTTAAGTAGCAAAGGCAGCTCTGAAGGGTTTGAGCACTGCTCTATTTGTTTATATTTGGGTGTAGTACCGCCTGCGTTGGTTTGTTTTAGGGGTTCTAAGGGGTGAGATGCAAAGAACTTGAGCCACATCAATGTCAACATGCGTCTCGTCTGGGGGCTGTCAAGCCTGTTCCCATTGCGTGAGAAATGCTGGTTATATTCAGCTGCTCATACCCAGAATAGTGAACGAAGGATATTTGCCAGTGCCAAGGTCGTTTAAAGCACCGTAGCCTGCTCAAAACCGCTTGCTGGAGCTTCAAGGTTTTCACATCCACGTTTGGTTGAGATTCATTAGGCAAAAGCACTTCCTGCGGTTAACAAAACCTGTTTCATCAAAGGAAACAAGTCTTCCCACGGTCTATCTTCCACTATGTAATATATCAGGTTGCTAGATGCCACACTACTAAATGCCTGAAAACAGGTGTCACATGCTAGGTTTGATACGGAACAAGCCACATTTTCTACCCTTGCTGAGTTTTTGCTCCGGGGACTTCGATTGCTAAGTGGGCAAACCCGTTGTCGAGTCTATGTCCGACGTAGCAAATGTCCGCTTTCGCGAGCGGCCGCAAACCATCGATGCTCGTCTTCGAACAACAGAAACGATTTTACCGCACCTGTGGCATCTTCGGTGTAGAACTGCTCGCCTTCCCCATGTGGCATTGTTTTGTAGTCCTCACACGGCACGCGCAGGGCCCCCCCGCGCGGCACTGCGGGGCAAGATCCACCAAAACTTGTTTCTTGTAGGACAAGAAAGTTAGCAATAGAATTGCAATAGACACATGAGCTTGTCTGCTTCCAGAGTCTGATTCTGGTTTCATATATGGCACCAGGATGCCATCGAGAAAACCTTTCTCAACCCGCCTTGATGGGCTCAGTTTACAAATAAGGTCTCCGATGAATGAGGCATGCGGCATACCCAATATGTGTCATACTCATATACAGCACAATTGTCACGACAACAATCCACTCTATACTTGAAAAACAAACTTGAGTGTTCAAGGCGCATAAGTCCTACCAAAAAAGACAACGTCCGCTGTTTGTCCTGACCTCATATTGTTGACCTCATCGTTTACTGCATGGTATTGCCAACTTCCAGCCAATCTTTGGCAACTTGCCATCTTCCCTCACAGATTCCTATATATACAGTATATATATATATACACACAGTATATACACATTTCTCCAGAATCCATGACACATCACGAATCACAACATTTCCTCACCTCGCCCGGTTCGCTCCTCGGCAAGCTGGGCCCAACACTTCTTGGCCTTCTCCGACTTCAGACGTTCCTCGAAGCCTTCCCCTGGAACCGATGTCGGGAGCAACGAAAACACCGGAACCGGTGTTAGCTCGCCCAGCTTCGCAAGCTTCATCGCCCCTCAAACTGGGAAGGTGATCCAAAAGAACCTTTGGGGGTCTGGAACGCCACCAGCGAAGTGCATTGCAAAGGATTTGTCAAAGTATGTTGGTTTCGGGTTTCCTGCAAGCGATACAGCTTGCAACAGAATGCCCAGACCAATGTACTGAGGGATGCTCTGGAGTTTGGCACATTCACTGACGCTCAAACTTCTCTCCCCACCATAGAAGTGACGTCTGCTTCACGTCTACATCCTTATTATTAGTCAACTGTAAAATGATTGTTTCAACTTTTTAACTGACAAACAAATAGGACATGTGCTAGCGCGCCATCTTAATCATCGAACATACGCAGCTATAAACCAATTAGTACATTTTTGATTTTTATACTGGTTTTGCCTTTCCTTCAACAAGTACAGTGCCACCCCTTCTGATTAAATCTCGTGGCAACTTCATAACTGCAGCGAGCGAATGTGTTCAGTGTTGCTGCTCGATGCCAGTCTTAGTTTTTGATCATCCCTCCTACTGTTGATGGACAAACAGAACAGCTTTATTATAGATACAGGCACACGAGGCACACCCCAAAGTTTGCCTTTGAACCCTTAAAGCCTTAAAGATCCTTAAAGGTTCATCGATCGACGGTTCTGGCTGGCTTCCATAGAGAGAGTCAATCTGAGAGGGCGGCTGAACATGTAATGGTAGAAGCAAGCGACAAACCTCAGCGACCACAGCAGCATATGTTCAAAGAGAGCAGGGCGTGTTTCAATGAACAGCAAGACATGCAAAGCCAATGTAAAAGTAAAAGCTTTGCAGAAACAGCGTATAGATGCGTGGTGGGCCTATTGTGATGATCTTGCACAGCTAGGAAATAATCAACAATATGGAGGGGTTGGAAGACTACCTTCCCTCCTTACAGGAGTTTTTCCACTACCACGTGTGTTGAAGAGACAAGACATCTCCAGAAGCAATCCGGCTCCACTTCCTCCAGCGCTTTCGGTGCCATTCCATGGGGATTACCAGCATGGATGTGAAGAGCGAAGTGTTTCGAACATCACTCCGGGCGGACCCTCATCTCCCGTTCAAAGGCCCAGAAGTGCTTCGACGAAGTGTATCAATATGGAACATCAGTGGGCAACCAAATGGGCAACAAAATCTCCAACAGTCCCAAAAGCTGGCGGGTGAGGGGCCAATGTTCAATGCACCTTTTGGTCACACTATGATTCAGGTGCACTTGCAGTGGACGCTGGATGCTGCATGCTGGATGCGCTGGCACTACTTGAAAATGTGTTCCATGTCAGCAGAACTGTTCCATGTTATCAACGCCTGGGCTTGGAAGCCGAAACACCATCTCCAGCTTTGCCAGTAGTGACGACTGTCTGTCGCCAGTGACTGTCTCGCAGCCAAGGAGCTTGTCATGATTCAATTCCTTCGCCTCAGCGTCGTGTCAAAACGACGCAGGCCGTGGCGCAGCCCAGACTTCGAAAGGAGCCGTGGAACAACGTGGAAGACTTCATGCAAAAGGTTTGAGCTTGTTTGTTGGATCCACATCGTTCGTGGCCATCCAATCACTTGAATCTAAGAAAAGAAAACGCTTCCCGAAGGGTTCGGAATCTCGGCGCATTTTGTATCTCCTCGGCTCTATGGATGTCATAGTATCTCCAAAACTACGATGGATTACTGTGTACCAAACGTTGTGTAAAGGTCTGATTGCTTCTGATGACATGCACTGCTTGAGTCTCATGAATTCTGCCTTTTCATCATGTTCACCAGCATTCAACACCGGGAACCACGTTGACATGAAAGTTGAAACAGAAAGCCATCACTGTCACAGTGGTGTCCATTGATGGAGCCAGGCGCTGTTTGCTGTCACCTTGGATGGAACTGGCCTTGCGCACTGCCTTGCTTAATTGCTTAACTCTTCATACTTCAAAACACTTCCCCACCGACTCTGCTGCCAAGAGGCAGTGTTGGCCATTGACAACAGGAAAATTTCACGATCCACTTTGGGCAGATTTGTCAAGGGCTGGCGTGGCGGCGCAAGCGGACCAAAAGAAGTGGGCTGCATTGCTGAATGAGATTAAGAACCAAGCAAGAATGCGTTATCTAGGCCAAAACCCTGTACAGAAACTGATTTGAGGTAGGAAACAAGTCTTAAACCAATGGTCAACTTCGATGCCACTTTGTGAATGTCTATAACAAAACCATTTCTTTCAAGCACTAGAAACACAATGTTGGCGCTTGGTTCTCATTGCCAAACAGTCATCACTGGGTTGTCGCTAAACCTAGACTCCCTGATATCTCCCTTGAGAAGGTGCAAGAATCTGTTATGAAATGGTGATTGCTGGGTCCTGTTCTCTCGTGAGAGGTTTCAACCATTTTCAACCCTTGCTATTGAATGCTGTAGCCATATCCACGATTGTCGCATATCCACTCATATGATCAGCTGGGACTTGGTGTGAGGGGAGATTAGCTAGAATACTTGAGCAAAAGGAACGAACAAAAGACGGATGTCTTGTGGTGCTCAAGCCACAACCAACTCTCTCCACATTGGGTGCAGGATAATGCTTACATAACCCCCACAGCATCTGCAAAGTCATTGAATCCACCAATTCGCTCAAAAACATACTCACATTGCCAATCATCTCCCTCTCAGCATCACTATCAGCATGATGCCCACTAAAACAACACAAATCCAATCAATAATATACTGTAAATCATGCTTGTGCGATTAGTGAATATTAGTGACCTCATCGACCCATGCACCGGATACGCTCCCATGTCACAGGGTTGTTCAACCTCCGCCGAACCGACCATCAACCGAGACCCATCGTCTCTCGCACCATCCACGCCTGGGCTCCCAAGTAGTCGGTCCGATGCTGAGCGCTCTTCAACGTAAAGGCCACGGTCTGTCGTTCGTTTCGACCGGAGAAAGACCCCCGTGGAGGCAGGAGAAGGCGTGTGGCTTGCGTTACTCAACACGTTTGCCTCTTCAAAACACGGGGGACACAACCAAGAGCATGGACCCAGTGGTACTACCGCGATACCAAAGCATGAAACATGGCTGGTTGAAGAGTGTTGAGTTGGGGATCGCCTGGTGTGTCTCCGGCTACCCAAGTGACCAGACTAAGAGAAATGAGTTACTCATGGGTTCCGAAATCAACCAACTGAATCATCCAAAATCTAGCTATGACCTTCTGACAGGCCCCTTGCGCTGTTGGATTTGCTCATTCGCTGTTTGATTCTCCTGCCCTGCACGGGGACAGTGAAAACAACGGATCAATACTGTCTGCTTCTTTGCACCTCGTAATCACTAACGCCCACCATGCCGGCCAAGACGTAGTTCTTGCCCATGGAGGCCCTACACAGTCGACCCATCGGAAAAGCAGCGCATAGACGAGCCGAGGACGAGGCGAGACCTTTTAGTCAACCTTTTCTGCATTTGGGTCATCATGGGTTCTCTGAATTGACATGGGAGAAGGACAAATCGAAAAGAAAAACAGCTCTAAATGACGATCTTCAGCATGATGCTGGTCCTTCATGTCACTATATGTCACTATAAGCCAGATTTCCAGGTTGCCCACTAAAAAGAAGCTTCTGTTAAACCGGATGAATGTATGGGATATCCATTACTGTAATTTCCGTTATATAACTCCTTACTAGTAGTAACAAGTGCCACGCTAGTATAGTAACAAGTGCCACGCTAGTAGTAACAGGTGCCTTACTAGTAGTAACAAATTACCTGGACCGCCGAAGTTGACCTTTTATATGGTCCACTTTCAAGAAAGCATTCACTGTTGACTACTCCTCAAATAAAACCGTATACTTTCAACAAAAGTAGTACACCCTGAGTTCAGACCATGTATGACAGCAATCATGGAGTCATGTAGGTCTCCCGGAGGCCTTCCTTTTTCAGTGGATCCGCTGCCGCTGCACCGTTTTAGATGAATCAGGCACGAGAGCCAAAGCAAGGATCCTGATCGCTTGCAAACATTCACAACCATAGTCAGCCATGTATTGTGTTGAAATGCGCATTTGATTTGCTGTTGACAACTGTTGGGTTCTGTGGCGCGCGGCTGATGGACAACGCGCGCATTGCCGACCATGTCAGGAGATCGACCGCCCAGTCTTCCGGTTGCAAGTCTTGAATTGCTATCTATACTTGAGGCCAAGGGGGGGGGCGAAAGCTAGCGCTCCAGAATGGGAAAGTGGAGGGCAGCGAGGTAGGAAAAAACACGGCGCTCTTTTTGGAGGCAGGGGTGAAGAGTCCTTTATATGTGGCTCTTTGCCCGGATCCTCCTGCGAGAGAAGAGACAGAAGAGAGACGGAAAGACGAGAGACAGAGAGGAGAGAGAGAGAGAGAGGAGAGAGAGATGAGAGAGATGAGAGAGATGAGAGAGACAGTGAGACAGTGAGAGAGTGAGAGTGAGAGTGAGCGAGTGCGGCCGCAAGATACGCAACGCTAACCGCATGCCAAAGAGCGACGACAGGACGGAGTCGAACTTGCGAAGAGGGAGGAGGGAGGGAGGGAGGGAAGATGGGAGGAAGACAAGGAGGAGGAGAGGGGAGGTGGGGAGAGGGGAGGTGGGGAGACCTGAAAAATCAGGGGTTAGGATTTGCACCCGGTCGAAAGAAACCTTGCTATCGCAAGAGTAACTCCAGCTAGCTTCGCTAGCTTTCGTGATATGTGGCTCTTTGCCCGGATCCTCCTGCGAGAGAAGAGAGAGAAGAGAGACGGAAAGACGAGAGACAGAGAGGAGAGAGAGAGAGAGAGAGAGAGAGGAGAGAGAGATGAGAAAGAGATGAGAGAGATGAGAGAGATGAGAGAGATGAGAGAGAGAGAGAGACAGTGAGACAGTGAGACAGTGAGACAGTGAGAGTGAGCGAGTGCGGCCGCAAGATACGCAACACTAACCGCATGCCAAAGAGCGACGACAGGACGGAGTCGAACTTGCGAAGAGGGAGGAAGGAGGGAGGGAGGGAAGGTGGGAGGAAGACAAGGAGGAGGAGAGGGGAAGTGGGGTGGGGAGAGGGGAGAGGGGAGGAGGGGGGGGGGTGTCTTCGACCTGAAAAATCAGGGGTTAGGATTTGCACCCGGTCGAAAGAAACCTTGCTATCGCAAGAGTAACTCCAGCTAGCTTCGCTAGCTTTCGTGATAATCTAAACCGACTCGTTCCCAATGGCTACAATAGAAATACATGTTGAACAGTTCTGAGGTTCACTGAACATGTTGCACTCGTATAGCATCAAAAAATGTGGGTTCTGTCGGAGGACTGAATCCAAGCCGGGCCCCTCAAGCTCGCTCACGAGGTGATGCTGGCTTGATTGTCCTGCACCAACGGTCTTCTTCGATGCATGTGTGGGATGCTTGACCATCAGCTGGCTTCCAGGTATAGCTTTAGGATTTTGCCCTAGCTTTTCTTTCAGGGGTCCCCATGGCGGATGAAGGTTCATCTTTGGCCCATGCGCTCGAAGAGGTCAAGACTATTCGCCGGCGCTTTCGTGGTGAGATACCCTTCGTTCAGTGGCCAATTCCGCAACATCCCTCAGAATGGGATGATGGAGAGGAACCTGTGAAAGAGCACCACCCCATTTGCACAAAGTCTCTGGAACTCAACGCCGAAGCACTGATATGTATGCTGAAACATTATGATGGGAAGTTTTGTGATGTCCAGCAATTGGAACGAGAGGCCTGGACCCCTTCATGAGTTCAACATTCACACCAAAGAAACAATCTATATCTAGAGTGTTGAAATAGTGTTGTAGCCCTTAATATGCCCGAAAAGGTTCCTTCACCTGTGTTTCTTTTCCAGGTCAACAAGCTCTTCAGTCTGTTCAAGTACAAGCCCAGCAAGCCAAAGGAAGCATACACAGTGGCTTGGGACCTGAGGATGCTCTACACTTTTGCCTACCGAAGGCAGAATGATGCGCAAAAGCGTGGACAAACACCACGGGACCGGCTCTTTGAGTTCCTGTGGCACTTTGTTTTTGTATCTTAAGTTTTTGGATGCGAGCATGTATAGGTATATTATGTTGCTTCTACGACGCTACGATACAATTATACCATGTATAGCACGCACGCACATCTCTGCAAGATTAAGATGCATCTGTTTGTTGTTCATTCTTCCTGGAGGACTCCAATGTAAGAGAGCTGTTCACCCTGATCAAGCACTACCGCGATGTGTACAAGAACCTTGATGAGCAGTGGAATGAAGATCCAGATCTCATTGCTGGTGGCAAGCATTCTGTCCAGATCTGTGCGCGGTTGGATTCTGATTGCTTCTCCCAAGAAGATGGTGCTGGTGGTCACAGTGGCACGACACCTTTGGCTGTGGCCCTGGCCGTGAAGCCTGAGATTGGCCAGTCGCTCAGCAGGTCAGCGCCGAAGAGGAAACCTCACCTCTCGAATGCTTCCACGTTTGACTACTCGACGCCGGCGCCAGCGGCATTGCCTGACTTGAACCTGACAGAGGATCAAGCTCGCCAGCTTGAAGAAGTTCTCAATCAAATTGACTCCCTCAAGCTTCATGACGAGTGCCAAACCAAGATGGGTTTTGCAGAGTATAGAGTCATACCTTCACTGTAGTTTGCCACGAGTGGAGGATAGGAAGGGCGCATGTGTCAGCGGTATTGGATCTTAGGAAACCGAGCACGGATGCCAACAATGCAGGTGCGCACTACAGTCCTTGCGCATTCACTTCGGTTGAACTCATTCATGTGGTTTCGTGATAATTTTTTGTCTTTGTCGTCAAGCTTCTGTGAGGCGAAGCCTCCAAGAACTGCAGTTCGAAGGGTTCTGTTGTGGCTGTTCCGAGTGCTGTGGTAAATCCTGACCAGGCCTGAGCAGGCTTTCACTTTGAAGAGGAACACAATTTGTAAGTTTGAATCGTTGTTGGAAGTTGTTCACGCACATGGAAATATCTAAGCGTTTGCAAGCTGCAGGTGGAAACGCAGCCTCTGGATGGTGAAAGCCTGGAAACTCCCCCCCCCAAGGAGGCTAGATTTCCTGATGAGAGTCTGGAGAAGGTGCGTCTCGCTGTTCGGAACTTTGCGAAAGTATAGTCAAACCACGTGTTTGAAGCGTTGCTGTGTTCAAATTGTTTCACCAATCATTGCGTTCTGCACTGCTGGAGGTGGATGCTCCAAAGGTTTCGCCGCGGATGCAATCAACCATGCGAACCACACAAACCAAAGCGCTCAAGAGGGGCAGGCCAAAGGGCAAGCGGGGCAGGCGCTCGGTGTTGAAGGGGCATTTGAAGAATGCAAAGGTCAAGAAGGTCAAGAACAGCAAGGTGGACAAAGTGAAGACACCAAAGGGTAAATGCGCGCCTAAAACCAAAGCAAAGCCAGGAAAAAACAAGCAGACCTGTTAGGGACAGCCTGCAGGCGACGCGCATTTACCAGATTCATCTTCACATGATGGTCTAGGATCATCCCGCAATACATCCAAAGCAAGGGATGGTGATGGCATTTTCCAACCACGGGTGTACTCTGGGAAGACTTGGGCGTAGCAGGTGCTGGAGCAGCAAACGTTGGGGTGCACGAACTGCCGCTTCATTTTCAATGGCTGCAGAAACTGTCGCAAGGACACATTCAGAGGCAAGACTGCTACAAAAATGAGGGAGGAGCAGCAAGCTGCTGAAGCAGCCGTGTGGGATGAGGTGTGGGATGGGGGTGGGGCAAGGATTGAGCTGGTTGGTCTTGGGATGAAGATCAGCAAACATGGGTCAAGGATCGAAAGGGAAAAAGGTCTGCATCGGCTGCAAGCCAAAAGCGCTCGAACCAACGCTCCGCAAAGAAGCCCAAGCAAGGTCGTAACCAGAACTCGGCTGGCAGCAGCAACCCGCCGCGGGGCAAAGCCGGCAGGGCAAAGGCATCAGCAAAAGCAAAGGCAAAAGCAAAAGCGTCGTGCAAAAGCAAGTGATGCGCATGTTTGATCGCTGTGATGGCCTCCAGGACTCGTTCTTTTTTTGCAAGTTTGCATCCGTCTTTGCGTCAGTGATGTATGGATATGTATGTCATTGCATGTCTTTATTCTTCTGCAAAAGTGTTGGCTCTACTGTATAATTTATAAAGCGAAACTTCCACCCGCTGCGTGTCCTCTGATCCAGGAGGCTTTGGCGATCGAGCTTGCATTGTCCAACCTGCAAACCAGTGTGGACTGACATGGAAGTCAGTGAAAGTCGGTGTGGCAGGGAAACCCTTGCCTCATTGGGTTAACACATGTGGGGAGCGACGTCAAAAAACAGAACGCACAAGTGATATATTTGGGATTCCTCCATTGTTTCCATCAAAGAACAAAGGTCGTGGCCACATGTGCTTTGGGGGTCTCAATGTTCTCGTAAATTGAGAGAACACAAAGCCACCGCATGCTCGAAATAGTTTTGAGGTGGTCGCATCATTCCGCAAAGATGCCAAAAAATGCTGATCGATCAGCGTGCCGAGTTTACTGCAAGTACAAGACCAAGGGAGGCAAGAAGCTTCAAACCAGCTTTATGTTAGGTGTCCGTTGACCTGCCTTTTTCACACCAAAAAAGCCGCCAAAACGGACACCTTCAAAATGTATCAACACGTGCATGGTCTATGGTCTGTAAATGGGATCCATGGGATCGATGCTTTTTACAGAGCACATGTTCCCTTGCAGGGTCAAGAAACTAAAGAAAACATTCCTGCTCTCGCCAGGTGCATGACAACTATGCCATGAGCAAGGCATGGAGGCTTCGCCATGGGTGGCGACCGGGTACGCCTTCCTCACCCTCCGTGTCAATGTCGAGTCTGGTTTTGGAAAACTTTAGGAGGTTACAAGTTGTGATGACCTAGAGACCCAGAACCATGGCATATCGGCATATTCAGTTGGAACATGTTGGAACGCATGGCCGTTGCACTTCATGGTGCGTTTCAAGAAGGTTTGGGCGTTCGTCAAAGCCCTTTGGTCCACAGGCTGCACGTGTTTGTGTCCCTATCCCAGTGGAACATGGTTGCCATGCCTAAGCTGCAATGGACTTTGTGGCAGCTCCTGCGCATCCAGGCGCCAAAGGCTTCTTGCCCCGAGACAATATTGTGCACAAGAACTGTCTATTTCACTTCAACTGATTGCGTGGAGTGTGTGGGCGCAAGCCAATGTTTGGGTGGGGTTCATGCTCGGGGGCACCTTGAACCTCCCATATCTTCCCATTGCATTGTTAAAAATAAATAGGTTACGATTCGATTCGCACGTCTCGCTTTAGATCGGAGACCTCGAGAAGCGTCGCTCTACAGTGAATATATAAGTGCCGTCGCTCAGCGTCCTGCCTGAGGCTTTGCTTCAGGTCATCTTGCTTCTGGCTTACAACCACAGTTTGGACTTCAAGGAAGTCGGGGGCCCGATTAGAGTCTTTGGTGCCATGAAACGACGGACGCAAAGGGTTGTATGATGTGTCTTTCATGTGGCGGTGTCCGGCCCCTAATCTTGTCACTGGTGAGGTCTATGAGGCAGTCGAGGTGTTCGCAGGCAAGGGAAACTTGAGCCGGGCTCTCCTGGCTGCCGGCTATAGCACAGCCTATTTGGACATCTTGGACTTTAAGCCGTGGATTGATGGTCGGGCTGAGGAAATGCCAGTTTGTGATGGAAATCCGCTAGACTTGACAACATCAGCCGGTTTTGCGTGGATGGGCCCAATTAGTGTGAGGGTTTTTTCGCTGTATACGTGTTATACTATATATTGTTCAACACTATGAATATAGTTTGCAAGCATTGCTGTAAACGTATTATAAAGATATATATATATATATATGCGTAGTGGCATCACCACCATTCATTGCTCTAGTCCAACATGGGAACGGACTCCTCCAATGGCTATGCGCATGACCTTTCATCCACCTTTCATGGGTCACAATTGCATTCTCAGCGCGCGCTTCTCTCAGGCTTCTCATCATGACGATTTTGCAAAGCGCTCCAGACGCGGTGTTCTCTTTTGCAATTGTTTGCAGCAGCTTTGTGGCTGTTAGTCGTGGCAGCACGCATCGACACTATTTCCTGCCATTGGGTGACCAAAATGCACCATCAGTTCAGTTGGGTAATATCCTCATGTCAAGGACAGCCCCAGTGCATAATCGTTCTGTGTACCTTGGGAGTGCTGTGGAAATCACCAACCAAACCTTGGGGATGTTGGCCAGGATAGCATTGGCGATATTGTTGATCGTTGCCAGGGGAGGCACGTTTGTCATCGAGCAGCCAAAAAGCAGCCTCTTGTATAGGCACCCGCGATTTAATCAACTATTGCGCTTGATGACTGCAGCCTTGCCAAGGATTGCTTGTTTTCAGTATGGCACATTTTCAAAACCTTCCCATCCCTTGTTGACAGAAAAACGCAGCCCAGGTATTCAAGGTTTCCTTCTGGATGTCTGGCTACAATGCCCCTACCCCAAAGCGAACGATTCTGTGGAGCAATTCCACAGCCATTCGCGTGTTCAAGACAAAGGCCAAGGACAAAAAGACGAAGAAGGGCAAGAAACATCAGCCTTTGACCGATCAGTACGTGGATCGTCATGGGAAGCGCCGCTTCAAAGGCAACCGCTTTCTAAAGGGATCCCAGTCACAACCCTAGTTTGAATGGGTTTGGACACGTGAAGCTGTGCGACTTTAAAATACTATCTAATATATAGTTGGTTTGTGAGAGGGGTCTCATCGAGTTTAGGGTTGCAAGGAAATGCATTGAAGCCTATCCCAAAAGCACTGCATACGTTTGACATGTTGCCAAGGCAATATACTTTGCGATATGGGGTCCGCTTTGCCCATGCAATGAAATTCGATGTGTACTGGACTTTTCATGGATGTTTTTCCCATTGAAACATATTCACAAGACAGGGCTTTTCGAACCGCTGCATGTATGTTTCTTCCACATCCTCACATCACCCTGGCCCTGGCCCTTCTTGTCAATCCTGAGGTTCCTGACCTGATTGGTGTCGAGGACATCTTGGCAGCTGACCTTGGAGATCAGTGGGAGGATGCCAGAATAAGTGAGGTGGTGGAATACTTGTATGGATGTAAAGGGTTGCAGCTGTCACCAGAGTGGCGGCCCCTTTTCAAGCCATAGTTCCCGGGCTGCCATCCCTTCCACCACTCTTGTTTAGTATACCCAATCGGAAAACCAATCGGAACACTTGAAGTGAAGGGTGCGTGCCAGTTTTGGACTTTCCGAATGGCTGTTTACGTTTCAAAAGTGGTTTTTATGTTTTTCAATGATTTTCATAGGAAAATAGTACACAGTGGCAGGAAACGGGAATAGGCGTATACTATAGGCGATCAAGGTCGCTATTTTTGCCGTCGGTAATTGGTGCCTATTTTAGTACACTTTCGTGCTCTCGTAAATTCACGACTGAATGGTTTTTTTCAAGCTCAACCAACCTTGCAGCTTCGTCACGGGGTTTACGAGAGCTCGGGTACCATGTGCAACCCCCAGGATCTTAGGATCCCGGTCCCAGTGCCCGTGGACTCTCCACGCTGCTTGAAAAGGATGCGAAAACCTTCCAGCTCTGTCAGCTTGAGCCCCGCACTTTGAAGCATGTGGTTCAGGTGATGAGCATTCCTGGCCATTACTTTACCGCAGCCATCCGAAGCCATTTTTGAAGCCTGGTCAGGTCAGGTCAGGTCAGGTCCGTTCCCCTTTAATTTAGGTGCCACAATGAGCGAGCCACCACTAGCGCTGGCATCCCGTCAATGGTCTTGCGCTAGCTTGCTTCGAGGGCGATCCTACCTTTTAGAGCAACAGTCCCAAAATGCCAAGATGACTTTTGACGATGTACTTGAGGTCTCTTATCTTTGTTGGTTTTCATTCATGCAGGTTCTATAGTATATATATTATATATATGTATGTGCGAGCCTCCTTCCAAAGTTCGTCTAGTGTTACCCAAAACCCATTCGCTCTCTAGAGGGGCGTCCTGAGGCTGCGAAGGGTCACCTTCATGAACTTGAGAAGAAGCGATCGTCATCAGCTCCTCCGACACCTACCCCTACAACAAAAGAGCCCACTCGGCGTGTTGCTCCGACTGGTGGCGCCAGGTCTTCAAACGAGACTACATTTGGACCTGGTTTTGTGGCACAAACCCAAGTCGAGGACTGATCTGTTGTCGGGGGTCCGTCCAACAGCAAAGGACATGTGAAAGCTTGGCTTCCGAGGACGACACAGTTTGGGTTGGCCTGACATGAGCGCATGCTGGGCCTTGAGTTTCCAACACCCCTGCATCCCCCAGCCTCTGGCAGTGAAGATTGAAACACGGTGGCGTGGTAGCCTTTCTTGCCTTGGCGTTCCAGGAGAGCTTGGACCAACACATTTCACCGCGAAGGGATTTGAAGTCTCGTTTGGAGGAGGCAATGAGCGCCAACATCTTCCATGTCAAACTGAAAGATGCAAATCAAATCCTCGATTGAATCTATAGGACAACTTTGTAATAATGCCAAACGGGAGTCTATTGGTGCATGGCACAGGTTTTCTGTCTAAGCCATCTTGCAGCATTTCCAATTTTGTGAGGTGGCGGAGCCCGAAGAAGAGCGAAAGACGGGCACAGAGGACCCTTGTGTTCCACTTGTTAGAGAACCCCCTGCACTGTGAGAACCATGTGCAAGTGTACAAGTCAAGGCTTTCCAAGGCTTATATAGTTTTGTTACTAGTTTTGCTCTTTTGGAGGCAGACATCGATGACAAGAAATCGCTCGAGAAGCTCTCTGCTGCCCTGAAACGCTTGTGCTGTCCCAAGAAAAGCTCCGGGAAACTTGAGGTAAGCCCTGAGGTACACAAGCAGTGGCTTCAAGGTGGAGAACCACGGAAGGCTTTGCTCAACATTTTTGTCAAGAATCATGGGGACAAGGATTGTGACTAACGAAAATGCAAAGCATGCATGCATGTATGCACATGTTTTTTGTTCGACTGTTCTCAAGAAAGGATCATGAATCATGAAACAATCGTGACCTCATCTTTCAGGACGCCTTCAAGAAGGAAGTGAAGCACATCCAAACACGGCTCCGTAAGTCCAAAGTCAATGTTGAGTCAGGGTGGTATACAAAGGAGAAGATGAAAACGGAATTGAAGTTTTCTCCGTTCCTCGAATCAATATGCCAATCAAAATGCATGTATAGTTGGGGTTTGACTTTCAACATTTTGGGGTGGCTTTGTTAGGAAGCGTATCCAAGCTGTGGTGGCTTATTGCTCGCATGCGTCAAGGGTGCGAACCCATGTGAGGAGTGGGTGTGTTGCAGCAAGACTTGCACTTGGTTTTCAAACGTGTCACATAGTCTGCCACTGCTAGGAGGGACAAATATGAGAAGGACGTCAAAGAATATTGGGTTGACATCAAAACGACGGGAGGGCTAGAGAACGAACACTCAGAAATGCTGATCGACAGCACCTGTGGCGAGGGTGATGCTGGGAGCTTCGATCTGGGCATCACAGACTCGACATCCCTGACCCAGGGGATGCCAGAGGACGAAGGGACTGACCATGACTTGGAGGAGGTTGATGATAACGCTAGTTCCAAGTCGAAAGGGTGTCGACGTGACGACTGTGAACGGCAA
Organism: Durusdinium trenchii; assembly: GCA_963970005.1. NCBI lineage: Eukaryota > Dinophyceae > Suessiales > Symbiodiniaceae > Durusdinium > Durusdinium trenchii. The sequence continues at coordinate 73,192 of CAXAMN010025184.1, forward strand.
TCTGCTTTCGAGGTCAGGCTTTCATACTTTGGCATGTGCAACACCATGCAACACCTGTCCCCTTCTTTTCATTTCCTCTCCCTTCTTGGTCTCCAGGCTGTCGACAACGTTGGTGAAGTCATGAAGAACCTGCTCAAGACCCAGGCCAAATGTGAGATGATGGTCCAGAGACTTGAGGAAGAGAAGTCACCAGAGGGCAAAAGGAGATGTTCCAATTAGTGTGCGGTTTCTTTAGAACTGCATATATACATACACTACACTTGTCAAAAAAAGAAAACATAGTCCTGCATGATCATGTATGTTGTCCTCTTGTTTTGGAGGAGCCTCGATCAAATGCAGAAATACTGCAAGAATATGATCGCTCTGCATGACAAGTTGGCTGATCTTAAATCGTTCTTTGATGGTGAGAAGCTTCAGGATGAGTCCAAGCTTGATTCGAAGACTCTAGGCCTTAAGCTTCCAAACCATTTCAGGAATAGGCCGCCGTAAGAGGGATTTAATCGACTCTTATTTATGGTCAAATCCCTCGCACCATCTAGGTTGAACGTTTTCAAGCCCCTCCATCATCAAACGAAGGACACCGGCATCGAGCCTCCAAGGAAGGTTGAGGAGCTTCGCAAGACGGTCCAGGCGATCGAGGTAGAGTCCGAGCCTCACTGTGATCCGCAAAGATTAGATCACTTTCGGACTTGACGGGGTTGATGCAAAGTAAGCCTGAATAGGACTTCGAGGGCTTTGATGGAGGAAGTCAAAATCAAGAAGCCTTGGCCCTAGACCCGCCGATCAAATCTGTTTTTCTCACCTATAGGAACTCCAGTCCCGAGATTTGTTCGGCAACAGGACTCTGTTGCGGCCGAAGCCCAAGCGGGCTGCCAAAAAGCAAGAGAAGGGGAAACCTTCACGGCGAGAGGCGAAAGCCTCGAAGTCCAAAAGGTCAGCTGATGACGCTGACCCGGGGCCATCCAGAAAGAAGCTTAAGAAGAACAAGCGAGGTGCCAAGTAAGGCCAGTATAGAGATTCTATGTGTCCTTTCATGTGTGCATGTCTCATACTTTTTGTTTACTTCTCCAGCCCTCACTTGGCACAGGGGAACATCTTGGTCTCTTGCATCTATTTTGGGGCCCCAGGCTCAGTCTTCTCAACAATCGTGATTGCTCCACGTGTCCTGCCGTGTTGCCGCACACCCTCCCAGGTCCGCGCAAGCTTTTCTCAAAGCTGCGCATGCTTTCAAATCTGCGCGCGAGCCCGCCCGAATCTGATGAATGAGATCGGTCCACTTCACTTTTAAAGGGCTAGAATACAATTGTTTCTTTGCAAGAGTACAAATCCTGTTGACTAGTCGCTGTTTTGGCAGGGGTGGGTTTCAAGCTGGCGGTTTTCTTAGCACAATAGCTGCAATTCAAGAGTCAGCTCTGCCATAGCTGACTTTGGTACAAACGGACGACCGCTTGAGTTGGGAGAGTTCTGAAACGGCAAGCCCACACGGAGATGCTCTGACAAACCTTTCACTCATGCAACCATGTTGGAGCCCTCACACCCAGAGTCCAGTGGTCCAGAACCTTAGAAAACAAAACAGAACCCACGCAGGTGCCAGTCCTTCGCTTCCTGCAGCTCCAAAGCAAGGCAAGGAGGCAAAAGGTCCTGCTGCAAAGGCCGTGGCTGCGGCTGTGGCAAACGGAGCGCCTTGACCTCCCATATACTATAGGTATATTAAACGTTCTGACGCACAATGCTTTTATTATGTGTTTTTCGTGGTCCTTCCAACGTCTCCAAACAAAGTATAGAGGAAACATCAAACATGCATGAATTGCAATTGGTATTGCTAGTGCGCACACACACAAGGCTTCCCACATCAAGCTTTGCACTGCGCAATGTGCATGTGCATGCGCATGCCGTTCTGCCAAGGTGAGCGAACGCGAGGCATGCACGCTTGCCAAAGCTTTTTGGGAAGAAGTTGTCAACCTTCCTGGAGCCGACCAGGTTGCGAGCGCTGGCTTCTTTCAGTTGGCATCGAGGTTGTCCGAGACACGCCTTGAATGTGAGTTGAGCAGCCATTTTCCCAAGATGGGCTTGGCGGCAGGGATTCCCATGAGCCACGTGGATGTTGGCTTGGGCGCCCCACACCCAATTCTGAAGATTTCAGATTTTATTTCGACGCTGGATGCTCATGGCAAGCTAGATTTTCTTTTGATGGGAAACCGTAGCAAAGATTTCAACCAATTCTGGACCAGGTGGCAGCAATTGCAGCCGACGCGCCCTATTTTTCTGAATGCCGATGATTCAAAACTGGATTGGTCGATTCCAATTGCGATTCACTGCGATGAAGGCACTGGCCAGAAGAAAAGACCTTTGATGATCATTCAATACCAGAGCATCCTCGGGAGAGGGACAAGGAAAAGACAGCGTAATTCAGAGCCAGGAGTGAATTACTTAGGAGTTTCGATTGGGACGAGAAACTTGTACTCTGTGATGGTGGGCCGCCACAAGCCCCTGCTTGCACTATTTGCTCATTTGGGTGAAGACCTTGCTTCTGCCATGAACGGTGGCTTCAATGTCAGGCTGGACGGAATTGACCGAACAATTTGGCTGGTTCCAGTTGCTATGAAGGGCGATTGGCCAGCCCTCACGAAGGTGGCTTCAATGGCACGACACCATGGGCGAGACACACCAACTAAAGATGATGGTGCTGGAATATGTCATCTCTGCTTGGGTGGCCAGAGGAATCAGCCATGGCACGATGTGAGGCACACGAATATGAAGAAGCTGCGTCAAGGAGCCCCGCTTCCGTGGAAGAAAACGCCAAGCTTGCTGAAGCCACTGCGCATTCCAGAGGAGTTGCAGGCCCAGTTCTTCAGAGTTGATCTCTTCCATACGTGCCACAAAGGCGTGATGGCGGACATCGCTGCAAATTGCATAGCATCTTGTTTTTGCTTCGTATGACTTTTTTTTTGATCATGGGAGATGCAAGTTTCCTCCTGTGGTGTGGTGTGGTGCATGCCTTTTCTTTGTGTGTGTGTTTTTGCAAGGTCAACTTCTATGATTTTCAAGTCTTCGTGGGAGATTGCTCAGTGGATACGCTTTGTGAGCTTGTGTATGCTGACCTGAAGGAGTTTTGTGCCCGACAATCGCTTGAGTTGAACATGGTCGCCCTCACAAAGACCCTTCTTGGCTTTCCAAAGTCAAGTAGCTTCCCGACAGGGTGGCCTGGCAAAATTATGCGCAAGTTTTTTTTTGTTTCAATATCTGAGTATTCTTCATGTCTATGCAGGTGTGCCGGGTTTGTCTCAGGAGCTGGTTCAAAGGAGCCGACACAACAACCTTGCTGATTTACCTTGAGACAAAAGTGAAAGACGAGCTTCCAAAGATTGACGACAATGATGTGTCCCTGTACTTCGCTGAGGCCTACTCGGCCATTTCTAGCGCAAATGCGTTCCTCAGCATTTTATACAAAGCAAATTTTTGGCTTACGGATGATGAGGCCCACATTGTTTTGGCCCATGGGAGGCGGTGCCTGAAGGCATTCATGACACTTGCGGAATGGTCCTATGAGTGGGCTCTGACGAGATGGAAGCTACAGCCAAAGTATCATATGCTAGGAAAAATTCTCTACGAGATAGCCACTGTTCGCGCTGCAAAAGCTAGAGTCCCAAACCCTCTGGCTTGGGGAACTCAAATGGATGAGGACTTCGTTGGCCGCGTAGCAGCTATGAGTAGACGAGTGCACGCGCGCACACTTCATGAGCGGACCATTTCCCGCTACCAAATGGCGCTGAAAGCCCAGTGGTCCCGGTGAATCTGTATATATCCCCCTGCTTCTGTGCGCCACAAACGATTCATATGTCGAGTGCTTCTAACCATTTTCATGATTCGATCGACTGCTATAGATCTGTTTGGTGCACTGCAGTCCTTGCCCAAGCATCGAGCCTTGGAGGTTTGGCGGGTTTTCCGGGTGAAAAAGGTGGAACAAATGCTTACGAAGCTGGGCTTCTGGCCACTCAGCAGGTCGAGGCTTGGGTCGGGCCGCGGATGCAGGATCAGGGAAGGGAACACATGAAGTGGAGTATGACTGGCAGGGTTGCACCTATTTTTCATAAATTGAAATGATGGCATCCATGCAGTATTGCTGTGCATGACAGTTCCAAATGCCAGCAGGTCTTGGGCGCATGCTCCACACAAAATGGTGCACAGTGACTGGTGTACTATTTAAATAGCACACCACGTTCTCCAGGTAGAACTAAATCACAAGAAGACCGGTCAAGTTGTCGAAGTGTCGAAGTGTCTACGTCCGCCTAATTCGCAAGCGCGATGACACGTCGAGATGCTTCCCCTCGGTACGTTAACACCCAAATGTTACTAGTAGTAAGGCACTTGTTTCTAATAGCTTCTTGTTACTACTCGGAAGGCACTTGTTACTAGAAGCGATGCACTTGTTACTACTATTTTCAAGTCGGTCCAACTAAACAGACTTCCTTAAGTTGGTCGGCAATAAAGTAGTGCTTCGGGCTCACTGCTTATCCACTGAAAGAATAACACCTTTATCAACATAAAACTCAGGTAGCTCGGATCTCTCAGCAGCCCTTTGAACGCAACGGACCTCCCTTGTGTCGATGCTGGATTTGGCAGCCTTTGTCCGGCATCGACACAAACTCAAAACAACAGAGCTCACCTCGGCAAATCCAGACCCCTCACGAGGACGTGTTTAGGGTGAAGTTTCTATCATTTTCTATCTACCTCGACTGACTAACTATTGGTTTGCGCGCTTCCCGCCTAATGCGTTGGCAGTACGCGTTGTCGCACATATGCAAACCTGCGGTCGAAGGGATGCCAAGACTTCTCAGCTCTTGTGGGGTGAATCTCTCGCGCAAAACTGCAAAGCTCAGCTTGTAACACCGGGCATTTAATGCAGACACTGCTGATTTTGTCAAGTGAAGCTTCAACAGTCGTGGTGCAACAGAATGATCTACGTCATGTCCATCACCAATGATGTCTTGCGATTGACACGCACACAAACAAACGAACAATAAAGTCACAACACTGACTAATACCAACATATCACATCTTGTCTTCCCAATAAACGCATCATATATCTCTCTGGGAGGTTTGGAGAATACCCAATGGCCAATCCCAAATCGCCTGTCCCTCAAAACGCAAGAAATAGAAGAATTGGTGTCTTGCCGTTTCCGCAAGCACCTTGAATGACGGTGATCCATGGCAAGGTCTGGCGCATGGGCAGCGGCGGGTAGCAAACACATGAGAAACTTGAACGTGCATGTCGTAGTGTATCTGGACACCACCGAGCGGTTGGCTTGTGTCAGGAATCATTAGAAGTGGCTTCAGTTTTTTTAGTCGAAGGTCTCTCGTTGGTCTCAAAAAGGGTAGCCTTTCGAGTCGCAACCTTATTCGATCCAGATCCCTCTTCGTGCCCCACACACGACACCGGGATGTTTGGACCCGACACCCGAGAAGACCTCGCGACACCGAGGTCTCGCGACGCCGCGAAGTCACCACGTCTGAGGTTGTCGTTCGGGTGTTTTGTGTAGATGGCACAGGTGGCGTGGGACGTTGTTTCGCTCCAGGAACATGGGTTGATGATATAAGGAAGCAAAAAACACCTAAGACTGTCTGAGACAGTGGGCCAAACACCATCGCTACGGCACAGCCAACAACTCGTGGCGTGTGTGTATGCTTAGCCTGTTTCCATTCATGCCTCTTATGTTCGGCGCACTGAGCAAAAACTAGGTGAGGAAGCACCACTGCAATACGATGCAATACCATGTGATTTCATAGCAAGACAACACGTCATCTTTAATAAATTTTAATAACACCCCTTTGGGGGTATGGTCCTCTGGCTGACCTCGTGAGGGAGGCGGAGGAGCGTTGTCCAAGGCAACAACTTTGGTTTGGATATGATGGAACCGACATCCTCACTATACAACATTCCCACAAAAAAAGAAGTAGCATCATCAAACGCCACCAGACTGTCTATGACTATAGTGGTTCCCTAAATAGATCGTGGCACGTATTTCCAATACATTCCAATACATTCCCATTTGGGGTGTCAAGTTGACACCGTGCACAACAGAAACCTGCTTTGTTGGTTTCCTCAAAGATTTCACCTCCCTGGTGGTGCGTTTGAGTCCCAGGTCGCCCCGCCAGGCGGCTCAAGAGGTGCTTCTCAGTGCGACGACGAACCGGCGACGAATCCGGTCGACCAGGCGACCTTGTCGGTGTCGGGGGTCGACTGTGAGGAAGTAGCTCACATGGAAGTGGGAAGCCCCCCCTGTTCGTCAAGGACAGTAGCCTACCATGCATGACCATGTCATCCACATTAACCAGGTGATGTGTTCGTCAGAGTGTAGCTTCTTCAAGGAAGCTCAAGAAACCTGAACGAAGGGGGGCTGACCAAGGAAGCAGCCTGAGCCTCAATGAATTGGTCCTATAGATTTCTTTGCACAATGAGACCAGCCGGAGACATTGAACCAAGTCGTGTGAAACTCCTCCCATGGACAGCCCTTTCAACCAGTTCCAACACCGGGGTCTGGTAGAAGTCCAAGTCGTCTAGGTGAGAGAAACGGCCCCCTCGCACTTGGTGCCAACGGGTGGGCCCCTCATGTGACTCACAGTGACAGGGAACCGATGGTGCCAACGGGCAGACTTGAAGACATCTGAAGACTGCAACTGCACCCATCGGTCTGCATGGTTTTCTCTACGGACAAACGGTTGTTGTGGAGCGTTCCCTATCCAAGGTGGCGCTTTCGTGTCTTTCTTTCAGAAAAAAAGTTGGGGATCGGGAAGTTCACCGAAAAAAGAACACGATCTAGTGGCGACACGATTATCTTCCCAGGAAAAGAAGCAGGAAATCCGCAATCGTGTCTTTGATGAGTTCTTGTCAACAGGGGTTCAACCCCCCACTAAGAACAATGTCTCGGGGAAGAACGATATCATATCTAAATAGCTATTGGAGGGTGGGATGTGGGGCTCGAGCACTGTCACACAGTGAGTGAATATCAGTCCACTGAGTCCACTGTCAAAAATAGATACTTGTACACCAAGTGCTTGAACTGCCACGGTTCCGTGACTTTTCATGTTTACTCAAAGCGTCAAACGGAAGAACAGGGTAAACAAACGTCTTCACATTCGGCACATCAGCTTCCTCCCAGTTCCATGCCCCTGCGACCCGGCAGGTAGCTATATAAGAGATCGTTCCTACAAGCCGCGGTTACCTAGACGAAAAGAACGTCAAAAAACTCATGTGGGGCACTCCTACATGCTGCTTGAATATTTGATATTATTTGCATCTGCTTTTTACATGCTACCTCTACTTACTATACAAGAATGCACCCCAAGGTAATTTTTGCACTGCTTATTTATAGTATGCACCCACCCACTTGAATCACCATCGAACATGCCACGTTTACATATGCATGTGTCCCTTTCCCCAATGGCACGGAGACACACCAATGCAGTTTCCACGAAGGCCTCGCCAAATTGCATGGCCCAGCGACATCACCCGTCAAAATCTTTAGTTGCTACGTTAAGAATCCTTATTTCGATGAAGGGTCTTGCAAACAGAAAAGTGAAGCCCTTTGATTTGGAACGTCTTCCCAGTTTTGGTATATGTTGAATACATGATGGTATGATATTTTGTGTAAAACTGTCCCAGGATGTGTCTTTATTGCGTTTGAAGCTCTTCCATGCTGTTCCCAGGTTTCCACCCATCTTTGCCCCGCCGCCCCCTACTGTGGGACCCCTGTATTTAAAACATATCAACCGGAGTTTTCGTTTTTTGCTAGGGGGAGGGCCCCTCAGCCCCTCCTTTGTTCTTAGTAGGTGGAAGGGATTCAAAAAAAGAACCACTCTGGTCTTTTCTCGGCATGCCGAGGCTCTGGGTGCTGAACCAAGCTGGTCTGCAAGCGTGAAGACATCGCAAAACAACCGCCTGGACCGTCGAGCGGTTTTGACCGGGAGCGCACGACGAGCGGGCGGAGCAGGTTAGAATGTGTTGCGCTGCCACCCAATGCTGAAAGCGTGGGAATGCGTAGGAAAGCCAAGCGCCGCGAAGACCAGAAAGCGAGAAACCAGAAAAGACCAACAAACAGGCGGAGATCTGGCGGGTGCTGTATTATGTTAGTTTGGGATTTAGGGGAGATGCAATAGATGAGCCACTCTGGTCTTGCAAGGTGGTTCACATGCTGATCGGGGAAATACCTGAATTCGATGACGTGTGTTTCGCGGAACAGTTGTAAACATGATGTGACCAGGCAAACGCTCCTTCCCGGAAAACATGCGTGCTGCACTCGCACAGACAGTCCGAGATAAACGTGACCGGGTGACCGGGACTCCGTTTCTCAGTGACACAGTCTCCCAGGTCCCCCCGGTGCCCACCAGTGTAAAGCCGCCCATGGAAGCCCATGGAAGGTGCCCACCCCCCCCCAAAAAAAAGAAGAACCATGTTAGGAGTAATCCAATGGTATCGGTATTTAGCAAGAATCTTCACCAAGAGCGTCACGTGTTGCCGCCAATAGTTCTACCGTGTTTGACCTAACAGTATTAACACGCAGGTGATCCATGGAACTGAGGAGGCCGATTTATCAGGTCCAAGGCTCAGCAGCTAAGCACATCGATAGATATAGCTTGGGTGACCTGTAACAGTGGATGATGATGGTTAGTAAAGGCCTTGTTCAAAAATGATGTTCTTCTTTACTGACTGTAACAGGTAATAGGACAAACCCCATACAGAGCGATGAAAAGATGGATGACTCTTACAAAAACACACACATGGATTCTTTTGGGAAAGGTCGAACCTGCTCATTTTGGGGTAAATGTTTACCCTCTGAGACATTTTTGGCGGCCTCTCGACTTCTTTCGGGCGAGCCACACATAGGCGCAACACAAATCACCAGGGTAAAGCTGAACACCTTGCGTGAGGCTTCGCCGGCGAGGGGCAGAAGTGCTGGGAATTAAGAAAAACCTATCTGGAGAGTGTCCTCAAGCCCATCAGTGATATTTTAAGTAGGTAGAAGGAAATCAACAATCCGGTGGGTCCATTATGGGTCTGATTCTTTCGGGCCACATCCCAATGGACCGACACCCAACAACCAACATTCAACATCCGAATGTTGACCTGGGATGAGTGTCCTGCAATGAGTGCCCTCCCGCCATCAGCCTTGAACCCAAGGCCATCCCCCAGGAACCACGTGCACCACTTGCGTTTCGATTCCGTTCCATCGTGGTGATACGATCCAAAGTCCCCAACACTCACACAGTTGGATGGTTAGGCCGTTAGACCCTTGGGTACCGATTGGATACCCAAAGTATCCCAAGGTAGCAGAGGTATAGCAAGGTTCTGGCAAACTTCTGGCCGGCCATCTTCATTTGGGAAAGCATCTTTGGATATATTTGGACTCTGTGACAAGCGAGGCCTTCGACATTGGTCCATCCAGTCGCATCCAGTCCAGTGAATATCATGACAGCAACACGACACTGCGTGTGGTGTCACAACCCTACTTGTGGCAATTGCAGCCCCACAAATAAGTGGATGTGATGTGCCTCACTTGTTTATGTTTTCCGTGGACATAGCCCATTGACTCGAGATCTTGGTCCTTTTGTGCGAGATCAATGAAATGCACAAATTGACAATACAATAATATCTCATCGTCTGGCCAAAGCTGATGCAAATTCCAGGCGGTTAAAAAAAACAAAGTGGGTGTGCATCACTTGATAGGACAAAAGATGACAGGAGACTGGACATAGAAAGAACGAGCCCGCATTAGTTCCAACATTACCCAGCTGCCCAGCGGCAAACAGCAACGGCGCTAGAAGTGCCACGGGAATAATCTGGGACAGAATTGCAACGGGATGGAATTGGATGATTTGGTGAGGAGTCCGAGCAGGCATTGATTTACTTGTCTTGAATAATAACAACATGGATTGTGGGTTACCGCTTAGCTGTAACGTCATTCAGAATAAAAGGTGTTTTACACAACTCTATAGACAAAAAGTTGCACCATGTTGCACCATGTTACATGGTGGGCCAGTCTGGGGGTAGTGTGAGACCGAGCCAGGTTGTGGGTTTCGCGTCTGACTCGTCTGATGGGCAAACATCAGTCCGGTGGGTATCGCTCTCATCTGGCTCTGCAACAAATCCTGAGTTACTCACCTCCCAATAACCCCTACAAAAAGGTCGAAGGTTGTATTTTTGAGACTGCTCAAGCGGTTGTTTGATTTGTTCTGACAGTTTCACACTTTTAGGATCAAGTTGCCAAAGTAACCTCTTACATATATTTTTGGTGAGAAAAGAAAGCTCAACACATGAAGAACATGAACACAAGGATACATAACAAAAAGGATGATTGGGGTTTGAGGCTTTGATTCTGTTGGATATCACCTGAAGAGGGGTTTTGGCAAATCAAGAGTCCACCATTATTGTGCTAAGCTATATAACAATCTACCCCAAAGCATTATTATGACTCAACCGCTGGCAAAACTTGAACGACGCATTACCACAAAGCACCAACTAGACCAACAGCTTGGTGCTGGGTTACCATTTTGGAACCTCCATTCCCTACATAACACACCAAGATACAGTTTTCTCAGACTAAGATTCTGGTTAATATATATATATATATACCTTCCATCTACAAACACCCCCAGTTCAAACCCCGTTGAAACACCCAGCACCATTGTTCAACTTCAGGAAATGTCTCATTTCACAACATCCCCGTGCTTGCAGGAACACCCAAGACTCAGCCACTGCATGTAGACATCGGAAACACAATCAGGAATGCAAATGAATGCAAAGCGACATTTGCAACATCTCGGAACCAGTCCTTTGTCCTGTGGGTTTCTCACTTGTGTGCGAGAGGGTATTGGTTGGGCCCCTGTCAACCTTTAAATTTGCATTTGTAGAAATCCGCTGTCCAATGCTCGCATGTGAGCCAGTGTACTGCAAAAGCAACTCCTTGAAAACATATCCAGCAACAATGCAAACACGCTGATCCCATTTCCACCATGTGGACGGTGACAGCCATCAGTCCTTGCCAAGCAACCCACCAAGTTTGCAGCACTGTGCCATCCACGATGGCCATCTGGCATGCTGAGATGTGTTCACGGCGACCCATATATTTTGTGCTATTGCCCACCAGTGACACTATCTATTAAAGGTACCTTATGAGCAAAGAGTGCGTGAAACACTGACAACAAACAAATGCATGTGGATGATCTGCAAATTGTCTTGACAACCTGCCCCAACAGGACGTTCTTGTCATATCCTTTGCCAGTCTATGTATAATTAATGTATACCAATAATTACTATATATATATACACACACACTTGTCGTAATGGTCGATTTTGAGGATCCTCAGTCTGTGCAAAGATTCCAAGAACGCCCAAAAAAACCATGAATATATACAATCCCCCCTGAAAATATCAATCCCCGATCCCCGCGATCCCTGCAGCCCAGCCACTGCAATGCCAGCCAACACCGTGAGCCAAAAGACCCCATGGACTGAACAAATCGCGCTGGGCATCTCCTGGTGATGGACACGGCCAGATTCAGCCGGAGAGAGCTGGCGAGAGCAGGTGGTCTTTCAAGAAGGATTGTTTTGCTGAGCTACCTCGTGCAGCATTCTTTCTGTCATATTGTCCACTTCGCCAAACACACCCCAAAAACAGCTAGACCAATCAAGTCTGACACTTTTTGAGGTGAAACCCTTGGCATTTGAGCCGGCACCTTCGAGCTTTTGTGGTCTGATTGCTCTATCACGGGTCTCATCACACGCCGACATGCGCACACATACGCCAAAATAAAGAGAGGAAAAACGACGGTGCGTGTGTCGGTCCGTACTTGTCGGTGGCATGAGCCCATTCGAGGCCTCAACACGTTGCCGGACGCGAAATAAGGATCGGCATCTGGGGTTCGTCACGCGCTTCCAATGCACAGGCACGTCTGGGAAGCAAAACCCTAATTAGTCTTGGTCGCTGAACTAATATGGCTTCTCTCATCTTTCAAACAGCATGACTTTTCCTTTCCCCTCGTAATCTAGCCTTGCCCTCCTCATCTACCACCAACAAAGGGCGTTGTAGTTAACTAATCCAGTTCGAGTCTTGGAAATGACCAAACAAGCAAATCACCTGAGCGTTTCTGAGACCTTCGATAGATTCCGTCACAACACATGGCGTGAACACAAAAGCTGCCGCAGCACTTACGCGACTGCAGTCTTAGCTTACGCGGAGGGGTTGCTTACACCACTGCTTATGCAACCTTACGCCACTGCAATGGAATCCCCACAAGCTTCAGGCCCCAGTGGTGGCATGCCATTGATAACCGAGCAGTTCGGCGTCACTATGATCACTTTGTCTCAAAGGGATCGAGTTTGTTTGCTCTGGTCATGGTGGGGGAACCGGCGCAATGGCATCTGGTCACAGGGTGGAACAGGACACCTGTGGAGATATCACCATGGCTCTGCAAGGGCAAGGAAGGCCCAACGCCTTATTGTTCCATCTCAACTTCTGGCCTTGAGGTCATTGTACAGTAGGTTGTACTCTCCCCTTGAGTGAGAGAACTTGCCAGGCAAAATTCGGATGCTTGATGATCACGTGAGGGCATTGCTTGTGCGTTTACTGTAGTTTAAAGTGCTGCATTCATGTTGAACTGCATGGGCTTGACCATTGTCCCCTAACGTTGAAAAGTTAAACGCACCATTAATAAGGACCACTTGAAAGACCTCGGATATGTTGGAGAGTTGATTCTATACCGGCCATCGCTATTAGGTTGGACGCCATCGCCACTAGTACCAAGAAGCTACTAGTAGCAAGGTTTTCAAGGTGCTGAAAGCTGGGACCATGGGGCGGCATTTTCCCTCCATCGTCACTCTTGTGAGCAGCGTCCAAGCGGCCATGAGCGGCTCCGTTTCAGTTGCACCGCAACAGCCTGCGTGTGATGTTTCTTGTTTTCTACCTCGAACGAGCTCACTCTGTGCGTTGGATCCGGTTGGAAATGTATGTAGTGTAAAACCGTAAAACCTGATACAGTTATATGTAAATATACAGTATACAGCATAGTGATGTCGTATGTGATCATTTTGTCAAATATGGCATATAATATGTATGATTATATATATATATATATGTGTGAGGATTCATGAGACAAAAAATCCTGGCCAAAGGGATACGACAGGTGGCTCATGGAAGTTGGTGGCCGGGCCCCAGTGGATTGAAGTCCTGCCACTTTAATAGCCAGGGTTTGGTGTCGGGTGAACATTGGAACAAGTGAACAACATCCCAAAGCATCACTATCCGTGCTTCTCCTTCAATGTCCCTATTTCCAGCCGAGTTCTTCCAACAATTCTTATTCCACAAAAGCACGGCAAGCTGAGTGAGTACACTAGCACCATAGTCCTTATATGTTCCTACAACTCCCTAAAGAAAACTTGCTTTGCGACTTAAGCCACTACGCCAGTAAACATCCATGCACTTAGCCATGAATGATCAACACACCAAAACTTTGCCTGCTGCTGACATCAGATCACTGGTCAATGGCCTCGATCCAGCGAAGTCGAAAACACGTTCCAAGATGCGTCCAACGACCTATGTGTTTGATCTGGACATAGATCTATGATCTATAGGTATCTATAGGTCAGGTATCTATAGGTATCTAGGTATAATCACTAGACACGTCCTTCTTGAACCATGTGTTCGTGCTGGTATTTTTATATCTATGTCTATGTGTGTTTGATAATGTTTGTATGATTTTGTATCGAGCATCATACGAACATACTTCAGTGGATCGTTTCCGGTGACTCACATCAACAAATCAAATGTCGGTACAGGAACCGTGTTGTCCAAACCAGCTCACCAGGACGTGATTTCAGGACGGCTTTGTCCTCTCCTCTCAACTTCAGGATGATCGATGATCCAGGTTGAAACAGCCTCTCTGATTCCTCATGCATATTACAATATAATATATAATTCATATTATGCTACGCACGCAACTGGACAAACATTCCGACTCATGTTCCGCAACTTCTCTTACCAGTCAAATTGATTCACCCTGACCCTCTCCTCATGTTTGAACAAATTCTTGGGGTACCTACAGAAATCTCTCGCTAGTGTGTCTGCAACCCACCTGAGATCCCCGCTGGCAGCTTGCCCAGCCAACAGTCTTTGGACTCGAGCCAAAAGTTATTTGGTGGAATCGCTCAGAAAAAGTATACAGTATATCAAACTGCAGTCTAAGGGATATCAGCGATACCGTCAAAGTGGTTTTCCCATGGATTTCCCTGCTTCCTGCTGCAGGACGTTATCTCCTTCAACCGGGAGGGACAGAATGACAAGGAGTCTAGCTGGCAGAAGAATCGCTAAGCCCTAATTACAATTATCCCAGGTATCTTCCGGTCCCCTATCGAGCTTTGACAGGGAGACAGGGTAGTTGCGCAAGACAACTCAAAAAGGATCAAAAAGGTACTGTAGGCAGCGGGGGGTCTTTAGGTCTTTGATCTTCTTTGCAAAAACTTCACCAGGCAACCCATTGAAAGCCACCCGCTCTTTTTTCTTGACATCTGTAGCCACTTGCTGTATCCTTACCTTCTTGCGCTCTGGATAGCCTTTCACCACAGCCGTGCCACCCCTGTTGGACTTTGAGTGACATTTGAGGCTTGTGAGAACTGCAAACCAACAAAAATTGCTGCAACATGCTGCGAGAATGGCAAGGACATTAGCCGAACAAGGTATCCGCAAGTGTTATCACCCTTCCTGGAGGACTTTTTCTTCGCCGTCAGCCGCCTCTCTGTCCACAGCATCAGGTGACAAATGCCTAGCATCAGCGGTGGGTGCACAGAGTTCGCACTACCCTAACCAGCATGCAATGGGCCATGTGCTATGTATGAAGAAGTTGAAAGGAACGGCTGACAACACCGGTGGAATTTGCAAGGATTATGGATCCAGGCTCAATTTTCTTGAGTGATATGGCACATAAGATTCGCATGCAAACGAGGGTCTCCACTGCCTCCACCCTTGTTTCATGAACCCATGAACCTTCGATGCGTTTTGTCTCATCCACTTGTTCGACCCTCTGGAAGCTGCATCCTGGGCGCGCGACTTAGGTGGCGGCCAATAGCTCAAATGGTCGGCTTCAGCTTGATCCTCGATCTCATCCAGCCAACCTGCTCGTGCACCTCGCATGACGAGGTGAAAGCCCAGCTTGAGGTCTGTGGGCGAAAACATGAGCCATCATTGCAAGGTCCATCCTTACAATCTTCGATCTTCTGTTGGTTGTGGGCGTTTCTTGCTTGGATGGATGCGTGCCTAGGACGGCATAAATACCATTACGCAGCATTGCAGGAAACCTCTACAGTGCTTGCGTTCTCCTTGTGTTGTGTACTGTTCTATCTAATGCAGTGAGATTCTCATAGGTTCTCACATGACAAAAATACAACAGTGGCTATGAGAGGATGTGAATGATGTCTTCTCTGATCCTCCCAGTCCGGCCTGGAAAGCTGTCGCAGTACGGCACCTCAGAAACTTATCACAGAACCAAAGTGATGTCTACCTTGGGCTCCCCGCTTCCTGTAAAGAATGGTTCAACCGTGTTAAATTGTTGGATTGATTTTCAAGTGCAACATAATTTCCATGTCATCACACGGCGTTTATTCTTGAGGTTTTATAGTTACTAGGACCAGACTCCAACCAACCGGTGCCAGGCAAAACTTAGACAGAAGTCAAAGGCAACTGGAAGGGCCAATGCCCAAATCACCATGTTGGAGATTCCCACAACTGTACAATACACTGTACAAAGGAGGAAAGGGGGTTCACGTGTTTCACTGATACCCCCCTCGACCGAAAATGGTGCCTTCACTCAACCATCCATTGGAACGAGGCAACCCAAATTTGAAGGAATTCGAAGAAATTCAAGGACATTCGAGGAAGGACTTTTGGAGGTGCTCCCTTTGAAATTGGTTCTTCAAGCTCTTCTCTCCCAACCCTCTTCTCACAATCCATTCGCAACCCTGGCAAACCCGGTGACAACCCCCCAAAAAACACCAGCCCGAGTTTCTTTGTAAACCTACAAAACGTTCTGGACAACGGTGTTTGAGAACGTCGGAAGATTCACTCCTTGGTCTCCCCGGCATACGGTTTCACGTCCACGACCGGTGTGCCATCCAGCAAATCCAGACCATGCACCAGCACTGGCCAACGTTCGGACCGTCGCTTCGTGCCCACCAGTTCGCCGGTCGGGTCTCCATGCAAAAACCGCGTAGGACTGAAAAGAACAGATCCTGAGAATTGTTCTACCCTTGGAACCACTGCCTGCCGTGATCGCCCAATGCAGCCCACCAGATTTGGAACGAACTCCAGCAAGCTCCCAGAGTTCGTCGACCCTCGATAAGTGAACCTACTCAGTTTCAAAAGGTTCCATTGCAAAACGCAAGCGTTCACAATAGTCAAACAAAGGCAAGGGGATCAACAGAAAGCACTAGGATACTCACTAGGATATCTGTTGTTTTGCGTGGGAAAATTGCCGTGCAAAACAATAAAACAAGGTTGAACATGGTTGAACAACCATTTGACTAAACGTAAATGTGGGTATATAACACACACAACCTATATTTGTGAGGGACACATATCTCATCAACTGGACAACTTCAAGAACATTCCAAACATTTCCAAATAATGTGATTCCACACGCCTCGTCCATCTGACCCATTCAAAGATATAGACTCAGACTCACACAAGCACCACACGACTTTCGGATTTGTTCGGCCTCTAAGGTTTGCAATGTCCACACTCACCAGGCCTCAGCATATTTAGTAGTAACAAGTGCCACGCTAGTAGTAACAGGTGCCTTACTAGTAGTAACAAGAAGCTACTAGGAACAAGTGCCTCAGCATATTTAGTCCCAAACTTGGTGGTTCCACGGTTCTTGGTTCCATAGACGCTCCTTGCACTGAGAATCATCCTGATGGTCGACAGAACATCGACAGAACATGTCCAACGCAAGAAAGGCCTGAAATGGTTTTCGGGCGGCCCAAAGCTGTACTTGAGGATGTATACACCCTACGCCTCCAAACCAAGAACAGAGTTCAGTTTATTATTACCTCAATCGAAAAACTTAAAACTAAACTAAATGGCTTTCAATGCTCTTTTTCGCCATCATATTGCATCCACAGAACATGGATAGATGATAGATGTTTTCTTGAATAGAGGGTTTGAGCTTAGGTCACAAGCCCCTGACATGTCAGCACAGCCATTTTCTTGCCCAGCACCTGGATTCCAAACACTCGGACGTTCCGAAGAGTCCCCATTTCTCTTCCAGGATTCCTGGTATGAGAAATCTAGCGTGCTCTCTTGGTTCGGAGTCCGGAGTAAACAACCTGAAGCCAGGCTTCCTATTACAGTCACGCAACCCATGTCGAGCACAACGTCTGATCGTGTGACCCGTGGCAGCTTGGTGACTCGATTGACTGTACCTTCATCGCCCACCAACTCAACGGTGAACACCCGAATGATCGCCCAGCCCTTCACGGCGGAGGCACTGTGGAGTTCCGCACCCCAACGATCGACTGAGGTCGCGAGCGGCAGGCGGACATGCCAAGGTGATTCCTAAGTTCCAAACTGCGCAGACGAAGTTCCGGCGCTTGACCCGGCCGGAGGCTTCGTGGGACAACCACAAGTGAACGGACATGCATTCTCCCAACCCAACAGACTCCAATTTGCATCCCTCTTGTTGCTTTTCCGGAAATACCTGCCAACATCATCCAACATCTTGACTTTCACGTTGAAATCCTCTTGACTTTGTGATTCTTTGGCATCCTCGTCCCCGACCACATCCGAGGCTCGGCCGGTGAGGTGCGCGGGTGGCGAAGAGCCCGCGCTTGCGGCGCGGTCCTCACGGAGCACGGGTCTTCCAGAGGTGGGGGACTTGAGGACTTGCCTTTGCGTTCCGCGTTTGCAGGTTCTTCCCCTTTGGGTCCAAGAGTATTCAGGTGTGATTGAATCTGATGTTCAACATAGGGAGACCTCCACACCACTTGTTCGATCCCCAGAAGCACGTCTGCGAAGAGGATGAGAGCAAGTCTGCTACTTCCATTGCGTTCGGTTTCTGGTTTTGTGCAGGCCAGCCGCACAAACAAGGCCATGTGTGCGGGATTCCAACTGCATCGGTCTGTGCACAGACTGAGCCCTTTTGAGTGAGCTGAGGACTTGGCGTGTTAGCTCGATAGCCGTGCAAGCGATTGCAAGTTGCGATTGCACGTGCAGCCCATGATGAAATGATCAATTGGCCGAGTTGACAGAGCCTGGTCCACGACCTGAAGGAAGGGATTTGAAAAGAGTCTTGAAACTTTTGGCACTTCAACGTGTCCAGGAGCTATTTGAAGTTCACGCGCGATCATTCCAAAGATCGTGAAAGAACAAAGCGGGTGAGAGAACTTAGTCGTGCTTGGAGATGCAAGAACATCACATTTTGCCAAAGTGATGATGCATGATTTCTGCAGGAGAGCGCAAAATTCAAGATTTCCTAGTGGCTTATATAGTCCAAGGTCAGTTACTGTAGTCTATGTCCTTACAAGTGACCGCTATTGCCGCAACCTGAATGGGACCAAACAGTACTAGCTAGGGCCTGGTGTATTGTGCATGGTGCGCCCCCACACAAAGATAGAGGAAATCCATGCCTTTCGGAATTAATTCTATGGGGTGCACAAAAAGAACGTCTGGTCGCTTCCCTCAGCACCCTGTCCTCTGGGTGGCGTCACTCGGGCAGACCATCCTGGGGAAGGCCAAGTGACCAGGATCGACGACCAATGATGACCATGGTATCAACTTGGATGTTCACAAGCCCACGAAGTCTCGGCCAAGTTCTGTCGTCAACGAATCACCTGTTTTCCATATGTCGTAGCACGGGGTGGCGTCAAGGGCCCTGTATTGATCCGAGATATGTCGGTCGGACGAAAATCACTCAAACATATGTATGCGTCATGCAGGAATTGACACAGGAGGAAAGCTCTTTCGTTCGAGCCCATCTCGACCATGTAAAATTCCTTTTGGAGAAAATAAAAAATTTTTGGCCTTGACGCCATTGCTCTTTTCACCTGTTGTAAAAATCGCTCTGAAACTCGTATGAGCCGTGAGCATGGTCAGGGAGAGCAACCAACCTATTGCGCGCCGAACTGAAAGTGAACGGTGTCTGGCACACCTTGTCTTTGACTTCCCAATCACTCACTCTTTGTCGAAAGCGCTCCATGCCTTCCAACTGCTCAAGCCTTTCTTTCCTGGCCAGGGTGCGTTCCAACAACTCAATCTGTTCTTTTTGTTTCTTTACCTTTGCACTCACCTCAATCATGAAGAGCATCCTCTCATTGCAATGACGATTCCAGAGGCGAATCTGGTCCGAAGTGCAACCGGAGGTGTCCTCAATGTCCAACAATTTCTTGTAAGACTTGCAGCGGTTGTCTGTCCAATTCTCTTCAATCATTACTCCTCTCAACGCGCTGTCGATCATGGGGTGCTGGTAGTTGAGGACCACTTCATTCAGAATTTTCTTCCACTTCCTTTGTCCTCTTTCGTTCTCAACACTTTCTTTGATTTGGTACCAGCGATCCCACTCTTCTGGTGACACTTCTGGATCATCGTTCACGGAAGAGCTTCCGGCATCATCCTCATTCACCTGGTTGTTCTGTGCGGCTTCCATCTCTGCAATGGTGCCGTGGCTAGGATCCGAGTCAATCTCTGGAACTTCATCGTCGTCATTCACCTCATTTTCTTCAATCATGTTCTCATTCACCATCACTGGCCGGGGGAAAAGAACTTGCACAATGCTCAAAAACCACCTGTATGCTTTGTAAGCAACGTTCTGCATGCCAATGAATGAAAACAGGAAAATCACCAACAATGTCAACACAACTCGGAAGTCATCGGTTGCAGTGTTTCCCGATGCTGTCTGATTTGCATCAGCTGCTTCAACACCTGCTTCCTCTGCACCCTGTGTTGACAATGTAAGGATTGCCATCTGTGCTGCTTTCTTCCACATGTCTTCACCAAGTTTGCGCTGGTTGAAGTGCTTGTAAAAATGCCTTCGACTGCAATACCGGTGGTGCTGCTGTGAAGCATCAAGCGACTTCCCACAACCAGGCTTCTGGCATACTCCAGCTGCAATCTCCTCGGTCATCAACAGTTCACCGTGGAAAAGCATCTTGGCGGCTTCATCGTGTTCTTTCTCTTCACCTTCTTTCTCTTCTCTGGTGACCTTCTTGGCCGCCGTGAAGTTTGGATCAAATCTCAATGAGTGAACTCCTCGCCTGAGAACATGCGAGAAACTATCTTTGGCTCCTGGTTTCGTGAGCCCATCTGCAACTTGCTGTGCCGAGTTCACCCACTTCATTTCTCCAAGCATCGCAGCTAACCTTTCCTTCACAATTGCGACTTCTATTGCTGTTCTCTTCTCTGTAAGCCTCAGACCTGCAGACACTGACCTTGCAGAATCGAAAAGAGACTTTGCATCTGTCAAAGCAGGAGTCGGGCCGAACATCTGGAGCACGCCCTCATCGGCAATGGAGATGTAGGGACTGACCATCCCAGCAGCGAAAATCTTGGTCCATTCAACTTCATCAATTGCGCTCGCTGCTGACTGTGCTTCTGCCGACAATGAAGACCTGCACATGCGGTTCAACTTTCGAGAATGCCAGCTGATGATGGTCAAAGGAAAAGGCTTCCCTGCATTCATCTCATCCTCTGTGCCAATGAAGATCGTGTGCCCGCCTTGGGAAGAGCCGTCAGGCCTGATTCCCCATGATGCGTCCATGTACACACCGAAGCGCATCTCCGACAAGCTTTGTCCATGTCGCCTCAAGGTCATGTTGTAGCCTTGAACCACGTCTTTTGCAAATCTCAACAACTTGTTTGCTTGCACAATGTCACCAACTGTTGGATTGCTCGACGATGCTTGCAACAATGAAATTGAAGCGGACAACTGAGGTAGGCATTGTCCTGCCGGCCAAGCCAACGCGCCAATGAGTGCTCTCAGCATCTTCGTTTCTTTGGGCTCCAATGGTGCGTCGCTCATGGTCTTCCTCTGCTTGTCCAAGGTAATCGGCTTGATCTTCTGCACATATTCTTTCAGGCTCAATGTCAAGCTGTCATACCCAATACTTTGCTCCAATGATGTTCCACAAAACAGGATCTTGGAATTGCGACCAAAGTCCCAACTGCCGAACCTGAACTTTTGTGCCAAACTCTGCAACCTGCTCTTGAAACAATGTGTTGTCCTCTGCGCTTCTGTCTCCTCACGGATTCCGGTTACATCCTCCACTGCATGCACTCCTTCGCCACAACCAAGGAAATCATCAACATGCAAACCAAGAATCCCATCAACAATGTATTGCTTGCCTTGGTGTTCAAACACTTGGAAATCATGATCTCCTCTGCATGCAAGCCTCACGCTCAGGAAAACACAATTGTCCAAAGGATGCTGAAGGAACTGGGCCTCATTGATCAGGAAATCTTTTGCTGACTCATACCACTGCCTTGGTGCTCTCACGTCACCAAAGGCCGGTTTGGTGGCTTTGAGAAGCTCCCATGTTTTGAGATCCATGAGTCTCTCCAATCGTCTTCTCATCTCAGCAGTGGGTCGGATATAGATGCGGGTCTCCTCATCGATGGACTTGGACTGCATGAAAGCACTTTTCACGTCGGCTGCAAAAACTTTCCATCCCAACTGACAAGCCCACTGCAGGATCAACATACGACCTGTTCTGCTCAAAGTCGGCGACTCACGATCCAGCTCTTCATTGAGAACATCTTTATGACGGAATCCTTGGATGATGACTCTGGCATTCGCCACTTTTCCTTCTTTCGTAGGTTTCCATCTCTGCAGAAATCTTGCTGGAATGACCTCGCCGTCCTTGGCCTCCGTCTCAGGAACAGCCTTCCAAGCCTTATTCTCCAGCCAAACACGTAATGCCTTGTCCTTCGCTTCGCTAAACTCTTGTCGCTCTTTGTCCGTGAGCTTGGATTCATGGAATGACTCAGCCATCAAATCTTCGTCCTCCTCCATGGGCTGAACCATCTGTTCCCAGTGTTTCTCAAAGGCTGCATCACCGGGTTCAACTCGAGGCATTCCATCCTACTGTCGGGACAAATTGTAGGACTGAAAGGCTTTGGCTTTCTCATCTCTGGCGGGTGGACTTCTTGATCTTTCTCTCTGTGGTCTGACATCTTCTTCTTTTGGAATCTCTGGCTCTTGCATCTCTGCATCAACTCCGGTTTCACCTGCACTCTTCTCAGCAACACTTGCCAATGTAGCTGGTGCATCTTGTCCGGCATCGGTTGCAGTGTTCTCCGATGCCGGGGCATCGGTTGCAGTGTTATCCGAGGCCGAAACGACGGATGCACCCTGACTCGCTGCATTCGCAAAAGAGGTACCCCCAAGGGAAGGAGATTGCTGAGAAGACACATCCAAAAACCGAACGGGACCGCGAACAGGACGTAAGGTGTCAAGGATTTGGGTTTGAACCGGTGTGGATTGAGCTGTATCTGGCATGTTCTCTAACCGTGCCAACCGTTCTCGTGGTAACTCTGGACGAATATGTTCAGGAGCGACACGAACGAGAGAGGCACCATGAGCTAACCAGTAAACATGAGGTCGAAACTTCTCGGAATCGCTCATGGGTTTTGGCTCAACCATGCAAACCAAAGAAGGTCCTCGCCATCGAGAGCTTTCGAGCTTGGAATCTCCCTGCCGCCAGTAGTATGCCCAAGAACCAAGTGGCAAAGGTTCATGGTCGGACCTTGGTCTTGCCAAAAGAGAACGTCTCAGAAGGGCATCATTGTTGGCTTCATGAAATGTCTTGGCTGCAAGAGTCCGGAGAACTACTAAATCTTGAGCTGCTGCTGGCAAATCGGGTCGTAGATCTTGAGGTTCATCAATGAGACCTGCCAATGCATTGGGAGCTCTGCCAAAGACCAAGTCAGCTGGTGATGAGCCATGAATGTTGCGTAGCCGATTGCGCTGTGTGCATGCTGTTCGAATTGCTTGCTGCAGATCGACATTGGGCATCTCTTTCTTCATCTTCAGCAACTGCAGACGCCTCACTGCATGCAATCTTTCCACCGTGCCCATTTTGAAATGAGCCTCCTTTGGAATCAACACCAGCTTGATCTTGTATTGGTCCATGACGTCCAGAAACTTCTGGCTCATGTGTGCTCCCGAAGCATCTGTCTTCAATCGACTTGGAAAGCCGAAAGGATGGAACCATAACTCCTCCAGCACTTGCAGTTCTGCTTCTTCTGTTTCTCTTGGCAACAATGCGTTCACCTCATACTTCGTGAACAAATCAATGACTGCTAAGATGCGAACTTTTTCATCATTCCACTTCATATGGAAAGTGTCCATCTCGATGATCTCATTGAAGTAGGTGGCTTCTGTCAAAGTACCTGGATTTGTGCTTTTCTTCATTGCTTCTCCTTGACAGATGTCACACTTGTACTTTCTAGCACATCCCACAACTTCTTCTGGGAATTTGGCATCCTGCAATGCTTTCACCAATTTGTCATTTCCGGGATGACCCAACTGCTTGTGCAATTTGTTCACGATCTGGAGTGCCTTTTTCCCATGCGTTTTCATCATCTCCTTGTCTTCTTCGTTGCCTTTCCTTTCTTTCTTCTGCTCTTCTTCAATCTCCATCTCATCGAGCTCGTCGGCCATGAAGATCTTCAAGGTCTCTTGTGCCTGCCATCTCTTCAACATGTCTTGATGAATGGCGTCTGCTGCCCTTTCTGTGAAGCCACTTTCGTAGTTTTGCATTCTCCTCAAAGCCGTGGATCGCCCCTCCCTTCTCACATGCTCACCATTGCGACATTGGCATTGCAAATGAAGAGCTTCATACACGAAGGGACTGCTTGTTCTGATGCGTGTTGGCTTTTTCACTTTGCCCAACACATTTCCTCCACTGTCTCGGCAGACTAGACCTGTTCGACATCGATCACACTCGGCATCCATCACCGATCTTTCCTTCAGCTTCTGCATGGTCTCTGTCTCCCAAGACTTGGCTCCACGAGGATGTTCACAGCTGACTCCAGCATCAATTTCTTCTCCGACCTCAAAGACCTGAGTCACGAAGACGAGATGAGACTCTTCCTCCTCACTTCTGTCTTTCATCAGCTTCTCTTTTCCTTTTTCCGTCAATGCATTCAGGTTCTGCATGACGGACCACTTGGTGCAAGGTGGAGCTAACCACACATGCAAAGGTCGTTCTTTTCTCATCAACTTCAAAAACTCCTTTCTCACATGACTCTTCTTGAAGTCCCATTCTGGCAAAGAAAAATTGGCCACACTCACATCTGCATACTTGTTCAGAAGCTTCTGTGACAACTGGCCTTCATCCACGTAGACTTCAAAGAAAGTCATGCGCCTGTCGGTCTCCACTGCTTTCATGGCTTCTTCAATCATGGTGTCATCCTCAATCTCGAACTCCACGAGGGGCAGCTCTCCGGTTGCTTCCGCTTCTGTGGAAGGTTCAATGTACCATGTATCATCTTGTACGGGCCACTGCACGACAACATCTTCTGGAATGGCCAGCACTTCTTCAACTCCCAATGCTTCTGAGGAAAGCTGCAGGAGGTTCACGATGTAGTGCCCCTTTTGACCTCTCTCCGGTTGGAACCAATCTGAATCTTTGATCTTCAGACTGCCTTTTGCATAATCTTGCTGCACCTTCCACTCTTCCAGCGTAGGTCTTGCCAGAAGGAAAGGAGTCTTTCCTGGAACCACCGATGCAGTCACGCTCAGGTCTTGTCCACGTACCTGTACCGGGAAGGTGATGTCGTAGCTTGAACGAAGCGTTTCACCTCCTCCGAACTTGAAGTCTCTTGAAACCTGCGTGACTTGTACTGGCAAATCATGTGCATGTTCCAACCATCCTTGCCAAACCTTTTCTCCAACAATTGTCCTGGTTGCACCTGAATCAACGATCGCTCTACCAGGCAGCAAGGAGGAAAAGTAGCACTCATCAACGGTGGCTGTCTCCTCCACCATCGAAACTTGTTCTTCTGGAACCTCCTTCACACCACTGGACTGCACACGAAACCTTTTGAATCTGGGGCCATGACTGCTGGTTGAACCTGTCAGGGTTGACTTCACGTCACTGCTGTTTGCACTTGTGCTTGATGTAGGTCTCCTCAAACCTGACATGGGTCGTCTGTTGTCGAAGGTGCGTCGAAAACCACCTCCTTTACCTTTTCCTTTTCCCTTGGAGCTTTTGCCCTTTCCTTTTCCTTTTGAGCTTCCTTTTCCATTCCCTTTTCCTTTGCTCTGACTGCGACCATCTGCTTCAGGACCAATGGCCACAACTGGGTAAAATCCTCGGGAAAGAGCTAATTCTCTCATCCTTCGACGACTATCCAGGTAGGAAATGTAAGCTTCTTCTGTGGCATCCGCTGCTTCTTCGAGATCTTCTGTCCATTCTTCTTCGTCATGCCACTCTTCATAATTCACTTCTTCTTCCCACCAGTCGCCTGTGTCTTCTTCACCATAGTAACCTTCGTCATCGACAACTTCATAATCATCTTCAAAGTATACCTCTGTTGTCGTTGTTGTCCTCTGAAGGTCCTTTGGATTCGGCTTGTGGTCACCGCCAAACATCTTCATCAAAGCTTTGTGAACCTTCTCATAGTCCAAGTCACCACCACACAATGCTTTGACTTGAACGTGTGTCCACTTTGGAACTCCAGCACGTGTCAACAAATGCCAGCCGCTGAGAAGGGCTGGTACTTCAACACCAACATTCCTCATGCGCTTCACCAATGTTCGATGCCTGACCAGGTATGAAGTCATGTCTTCATTCTTCATCCTTTGGAACTCTGCAAAGAACTCTTCACAACGGGATGGCACTTCAACTTGTTGTTCGTACTGATACAAATTGTCCAAAATCTCATACACAAATGTAAATGGCGTTGGACTGCGTTCCAATGCTTCGAAAGAAATCTGTTCTGTTGAATCCCAAGCCAAATCTTGCAATCTTGAAATGAGTAACAATGCACCCTCAACTGCCGTATCAACACTGCGACGATGGCACTGTCTTTCGAACAACTCAACACGTCGTCGAAAACTTCTGTAGTTCTTCTGGTTCAAACCATCTGTCGAAGGGCAAGCTTTAGACAGTCCTGAGTCCAGTCCTCTGAAGCCTCCACCAGTGTCGGGTCTTCCACCATTCGCTCGTTCTCGTGGTTCTTCTGGGAAGTCTTGATCACGAGGTGTTCTGGCGCGTCTGGTCCCTGCGTATCTCCTAGGCGAACTGCGCTCGGCCCCTCCGAAAGCTTGAGACATAGTATTGCCTCGCCGAACACGAACAGTGAGATGAGCACCTCAAAGCCCTTTCACAAGATCTTCAGGAACTCTTCAAACACAAAGATCACCGTCCGAATACTTTGGGAGGAGCGTCGCCAGCTCCGCTACCAATATCAACTTGGATGTTCACAAGCCCACGAAGTCTCGGCCAAGTTCTGTCGTCAACGAATCACCTGTTTTCCATATGTCGTAGCACGGGGTGGCGTCAAGGGCCCTGTATTGATCCGAGATATGTCGGTCGGACGAAAATCACTCAAACATATGTATGCGTCATGCAGGAATTGACACATGGGAGGCAAGAATGTCCTTTTTGATCACCATTACCATGATCTGGCAGGGAAGATGATCTGATGGCCATGACCCTGAGCAGTCACTCTCTCATCAAGAACCCATCTCTCCATACTTTTCCCTTAAACATGGTCTGGTGGATCGACTGCCCCATGACGAGGCCGATCTGGGGCCAGCCTGAACATGCCTTTTCACCTTAGATCTAAACTGTAGCGGTGATTCGAAAAACGAATCCCAACATTGAAAAACTGACTCAAATCTGTGAGTTTGTCGGAAGAGAATCACAGTTTTGTTGTTGTTCACTGGATACCATCTATCGTAGAAAGGGTCTAAGTGCGACTATCGACCATCCAAGAACTGGACCACTCAAGTTGGAGCTCAAAATGCCAAAAAGGCTGAATAACTAGCTAGCTGAATTAGTTGTGGGT
Organism: Durusdinium trenchii; assembly: GCA_963970005.1. Lineage (NCBI taxonomy): Eukaryota > Dinophyceae > Suessiales > Symbiodiniaceae > Durusdinium > Durusdinium trenchii. The sequence goes on from CAXAMN010025184.1 coordinate 100,244, forward strand.
TGAGAAAGCTGAATCACGTGGGTGTGTTTAATCAAAGGAGGTTCCAAAGACCAAACATGTAAGAGGTACTGTAGATTTAAAATCCCCAGTCTAACATTTTCCCTCAAATACTATATAGTTCTAATTGGGGACCACTGCAATATCGTGAGAACTTTGTTCATGTGACATGTGAAACAACTCTGATTTCAGCTCTAGCAAATTCGAAAAGAACTTGAACCACCATCCCAGCATTGCAGCCCCTGAGCTGGTTTGCATGTAATTAGAGGACACTATCATTCGAGGTTACAATTGTTCCTTCCACCCAAATTCTATTCTCCATGTACATGTGAGGATTTGTCAAAACACCGCCAAGAATGGATCTATATATGAGGTATGAGTTTTATGACGCTATGAGTTTACTCAGTTCTCCCTACCAAGTCCAGTGTCCAGCTCAGCAGCGCCTTCGTTCATGTGGAGGTAGCTGATCACCTCGGGCAGGTTTGGTGCAAAAAGGTGGGTGCTCCATAGACGAGTATTACACAACCTTGGAACATGTGGAAGATGTTGCTGACAGAAAACTAAGACTAAATCGGCTAAATTGGGTCTGGCGTTGGGGAACGGGAACAGCTCATGATCAGTGTGCACTGAAGGACATGTAGTGGGGCTTGTCGTAGGACCTTGCCTACCTTCCAGTAAAGTACTCTATGTATTATGTATCTCCCCCGAAAAAATCAGCAAATAACCTCATTCATTTTGTCACACAATAAAGCTTTTAGATGATTTTATCAAATGGGGTAATGCATTTGGGGGATTACATCTTATGGTATCATTGAATGGAAGATAGGCAAGGTCAACCTCATAGACTATTTAGGTGTAGTTTTCCCTCTAGTCTCCCTCTGCCAATTCTGAGTTTCCAGTGCTTGGTAGATTCATAGCAGGTCGTTCCAAATGTTGCCAACGGCAGATTTTTCTGAAAATTTGGCAGTGCTTCAACTGTCAAACTTGTCTGATGCTAATGGCAACTTCAACAGATTAAACACCTAAGAGTATGTGCCAGGTGTTGCCCACTTCACCTGCTATAGACGAAGGCAAGGAGGATATTTTCATGACAGCAGAGACAAAATGGCATATTTAGCCAGAATTCTCAGATGAAATCACTTCGGGTGAAACATGGGGTTTCTTCCAATTTCTGCAATTTCAGGTCATCTTTCATCAGGACTTGCCGTAGTAGGCACGGATACGCAACAGTCCTCCAGCGCGAATCCACCTGGAGGAGGCTCCAACCATTCGCAACTCTCAGGTTCATAGTCTCTGAAGGTCTTACAGTTCATGTGGGCCGCCAACAGACCGAAGCCCACCCAAATCACCACCATGGCCAGGAAGCCTGGTAAACCTAACGTGAGGCAGGTTCTTTTCGCCCGGCCCGGGGGGCTGGCTCATAGCCAAGCATCCCATGATGAGTGTTCCACAAGTGGCCATGACCCCACAGACCACGACGAAAACGCTCAACATTTTCATCTGGCTGGCATCGCAGCCCTGCAAGTTGAAAGTGAAGAACAGCAAAGAGAGCACCAAGCAACGAGAGCCAGCCATGGTGCTTTCGGATCAGAAGTGGACACAAGCCAGTTTTGAGAATGCCCTCGTTTCATGAGCTTGCAAGTCGAGAATAGTTTTGTTATGGTATGTCACGTTGTACTATGTTAAGTTAAAACTCGCTAATTGTCAAATCTCTCAGGGTCCTTAAGATGCTCCAACCCACAGCTGTTCGAATGAGACATTTTTCTGGACAAGCTACTGGAAGACAACGGAAGATCATAGAAACTCAGGCAAATGACGTGACCAAATATGGGACTCTCACTATAGTGTGTATAAGTTACAGTTATACTATCTGCTTTTGGGGGAAAATTAGCCCTCGCGTCCTCATAAATATAATTGATAGACACATAATGTCAAATCGAACCTGGCGGATCGAACTTGAGATGAGCTCTTGAGATGCTTCTCTCTTGCAATGGCCACCATAGGAAAAAATGGCTCAATCCAAGATCAACCATCGTGCAAGGCACGAAACCCCGACAAAATTGCGCTCAAACGAGCAAGGAGTGCCTTTTTAGTGGATGATGGCGTTGTAGCCCAAGCATTGCGGGGCGAACGGATGGCTATAAAATCCATCTACCCTATTGTACGAAATATTGCGTGTTATATCAAAGTCTATCTATCTGTCTATCTATCCATCCATCTATCTACCTGTCTGTATACCTATCTATCTAACTAACTACCCCAACCTAAAAAAACAAAAAACACACTACAGCCACCACATCCACAAAGCGCGGGGTGCGGATGAAGGGAACCCAAACACCCTATAATACAGTGCAAACCCAAGCCTTCCTAAACCTGATGCACAAATATGAATAATGAATAATCAAGAAATCAATATTTTCTTGGATGCAATAGATTTAATAGAAAACAGCGCTTCCAACGATGATAAATAGCCAGTATATAATAAAAAAAATCATAAAATCAAACAATGCTGCTTTTTCTTGAATATATAAAAATGATAATAAATTATATAAAATATGGTATAAGTAAAACTAGCTCCAAAAAGAAACAAACCCAAAGTTCCCAAAAATCCAATTCCTGAAGATTTTGAACTGTCAGATGATGAACCAGCAACAGTAAATTTAAACCAAGAAAAGACACTAACCAGTAAAAAAACACACACGGCAAATTGCAGTTAATGAATAAAATTGAAATCAACCCCAAAGGCAGAACTTGCGGTTGTAATCCATATTCCTTAAAAATTACCAAAAAACCATATTAGACAATGAATGTCAATAAGGATGATGAAGGAGGCATAAGACTGGAAAGCGAAGACCACAGCATCAGCTTCAGTTGGAATAGAATTACCACTCCTCCAACTGAAGATGAACAAAATAGAAACCAAATGATGACATGCAAGTGATGGGTGGTTTACACAATTTGATACTGGCTGGCCGGCATCCTGGTAGTTAACATGAATACTGCAAGAACCTAGAGGCAGTCACACTCACTGGGACATAGCGTGCTGCAAAGGCTCAGTGACTGCTCAAAAGGTCCCTTTCCTCCCATTGGCATCCGAAACTGGATGTCTTAGGTGGTATGATTTCGTACGACTTTGAAAGTAATGCAGTGTCAGCTGTGTAGTCATCACACCACACAAAGCCTGGCAAAGCCCTCAATTTCAAAGGGCCTTGGGACATTTAGAAGGTATATATACAAGATGTTTATAGTTTATAGTTTATACCCGCCGACCCCAGCCGATGGCGGGGGAGCACCAAAGAACACTGCTCCATCCTGCCGTCAGAAAGCAACGTTTGGAAGTCAACGAGCCGCTCTGAGGACAATTTTTGGGTCAGTTCTGGTTAGGCATTATATAGATGGAAAAGCGTGGTGGGGTCAGTTCTGGTTTGGACTTAGAGAGAAAAGCGAGATTGCCGGAAGCCTTGGCAAAGGAGATCGCTGGGACCTCCGAACAGTCTAGCAGCCAGAAGACCCGTGAGAGGTTACAGAACGGCTTCTGGAAGAGGACTAGAAGAAGAAAAAGGCTTTGTACTGCCGTCAGAAAGCGACGTTTGGAACTGAGAGAGTCGCTCTGAGGACAAATTTTGATTCGTTTTTGGTGTGGAATGAGATTGTGGAAAGCTGTGGCGAAGCTGTGGCGGGTCGACGGAGCGATGGAGGTGGAAACAGAGTTGGAGCGGCCATCGGAAGAAAGCTAGCTGGAAAGAAAGTGAAAGACTGCTCTTTACTGCCGTCAGAAAGCAACGTAGCTGCCATTGGGAGCGGGTCGATGGAGCTATGGAGGTGGGTTCGGGGGACAGACTTGGGGTCAGTCTGAGAGATTGCCCGGGCCCTTGGACGTGAGCCTCTGGAGCAGCTCCAGAGACCTGGCTCCAGAGACAGGTTCGTAGCGCCACAAGAAGCAAGATGGCTGTAAAGGCTCGTCTTATATTGTGCTGTCGTCAGAAAGCAACGTTTGGAAGTCACCGAGCCGCTCTGAGGACAATTTGTGGGTCAGTTTTGGTTTTGACTTAGATGGTGGAAAGGCGTGGCGAAGGAGACGGCCGAGAGCCTTGGGAGTGCGTCTTTGGAGCTGTCAATCCAATGGAGCTATGGAGGTAGGACAAGCACCTGCTCCATCAACGCAGTCACTGTGCGTTGCCAAGATGAGTCCGTCAGAGTGGGAAGCCACAACAACACAAACTGTGACTCGAAATTGGAATACGAAGCTTTGAAGAATATGAGCAATCAGTAACAACCATCTACCTTGGCCACAGGTCTCCAGCGTATGGCAAAGACCCGTCGTGAACCTTGCTATCATTCTCTAAAATACATTACACCAAAGCTGCATCACCCTAAACCAAATCAGCTCCTTCAAATGAAATTCGTCCAGCTAGGCCCTTCTAAAACCCGTTGCTTTTACGAGGGGTTTCTGTTCGGGTTCCTCCTTGTCTGCAACAGGAAAGCCGACCAAAGAGCACCAGCCCAGATGAGATGATTCCTCGGCACGACGATTCTGCTCCGTTTCTCTAGTGTATATATATATAATATATATATGCCATACAATGACTCTATCGTTTCCCTCTGGGGTGGGCAGCACGGGGGCGTCAGCCCTTAAACATTATATCTATCTATCTATCTTTCTTTCTTTCTTATCTTATCTATCTAATCTATCTATCTATCTATCTATCTATCTATCTATCTATCTATCTATC
>CAXAMN010025184.1:104983-173327 GCA_963970005.1 Durusdinium trenchii
CTATCTATCTATCTATCTATCTATCTATCTATCTATCTATACACTCATTTATATCCACATTGAGTTCTCTCATACATGGTGACCTACGCACTCTTTAGTGAGGATAGTGGACACCAGCAACCTTTAGGAGGCAAAAGGCCGATGGTCTCGACTTGATGAACTGTCGACAGTCGCAGGCGTCTGCAAGAGAAACACGTCTTCATGGGAATCCAAGAGGAGCAACCACACCAGCAGCAGCAGCAAAGCCCGGAAGATCTCTTAGCCCTTCCAGCTCAAAAAATCCCCAGCTGCTGCCATGAAATGACCTCAAAACACCTCAAGACTTTTTTGAGTGTGCTGGTGTTCTGTTCATACATCGGACCTTCCCACGCTCACGATCGGTCAATTTTCACCCCAAAGTTGATAGCAGCACTTTTGCTAATTCGTTGTAAACAACAACCTCCTATGTTGAAGGCTACTGCCTGCCAGTATGGTTCATGCCTTCGTGCTATCGAAATCTATTTTTTTGCTGCATCCCATCGTGCGATCCCATCGTGCGATCCCATCGTGCGATCCATGCCGGCCAAACCTGGAGTGAGTGATCCGGTTCCCTTCAAGAACAGCACAGTCCAACCCAGTCCCCAGTCCATTTCGAAGCCGGTCCGGTCCGCCAGGTCCTTCCGCTTCGGCACCCAAATCACTTCGAAGCCTTCCAAGTCCTGCAAGGCGAAGCGGATCTTCTCCTGGAAGGTGGCGAGACATGAAGGGTGCGAGTGAGAACACACCGGTTCTCCAACGGGTTGCTAAAAAGCGTCAAATGTTAAAGGAAGGTGACTCACTGCCTGAGAGCTAGCTAGGATATGTATCTTGTGGTTCCAATCCACCAGAACGTGCTGCAGGCATCACCCTGATTGGACTCTCAGGGCTTTCCAGGGTAGCCTTGCAACAACAAAACCATCCGTAGTTGGGTTCATAATGGCTCTGGACATCTCTGGACTGCTTGGTTGACTTGCAGGCGGATTCTATAGTGTGTGAGGACTTGAAGGCATGTACACTCCTACATGCTCCTACAACCTCAGCGACTCCTGAATCGGAGTTACGCTTGTCCATCAAAACTGGGGTTCAGTTCTGTGTGCAGTATATTAACAATCACGTTGGCTGAAACATCCTGTGGCTCGGCCAAATAGTCTGCTGTTTGCAAAGAGGACCCCACAATAAGTTGCCATGAGTTGCCGGTTACCCATCAGTTTTCATCATTCAATTGCATCAGTGGCACGGTACCTCAATCCTCTCCACCATCCACCAACCGATCTCCAAACCGATGGCACGTACGACGCAACAACGCAATCCCATGCGGTCCGGTCGCACTCCTGGCTACCGATGTTCTCCGGCAGAAACTCCAAGGTGCAATCAGCCGCTTTGGCCCCCAGCACCTGAGCTGTTTCGCTGCGGGTCAACACCTCGTAGGCGTGTTTCGGCTTTTTGTTGGCTGGTTGACAGGGAGATGGGCTGATATGGGGATGGGTCAAAACCCGACCAACCTATAGGTATCCTGGTTTTGACCCAGAGCTATTGAACTAGGGATTCCACTGGAAGTGAGATGAGGGCAGCATTCCGATCATCTCACTAGCTGACCCTGGCACCCAATTGGCCGGCTCGGAGGATCCACCCTTCACACCTCCTATACCAACTTCGAGATCCTCACACCAACTTCGAGCTCATCAATATCCTGATCGGTCATCGCATGTGACAATCTTTATCTATTTTTCATTATTTTTCATTATTTCTCCATGCTCAGCGGTTGCATGCGGTTGCCATGATCGAGGGAGTCAGGGAGAAAACTCACAAATCCCAACGCCTCAGGCGGGGCAAATGCGCCCTAGTGAACAGTTCAAACAAATAACGGAGTGGTGATTCTCTGGCGAGAACACACAGGTTTGCATAGTGTCTGGTTGATACCAAAGTCATCCAAAGTCCTTGTCCCAATCATTCCCAATGAATGAATGTGAATTCGGATGGGCTTGGTTTCACAGCTTAGTAATTTCAAAGCTTGACAAAACTCAACTCAAACCCCCGAAAGGCTCACCTGTTTTTCAAGGCCCTTGGGGAATCTGATTCCAAATCCCTTGGAACGACTCAAATCCGGTCATTTCGATGAGTTACTCCTTTGGTCACTGAGGGCTGCCGAGGGCACCCAAACCGCTCCTGGCACGAGGATTGCGGCGGTTGGTGAATCGAGTGCCAATGCTTCACTGGAAACAGGGGTCAGGTCAGACATTTTGGCTAAAAACACACATCCCACAAATTCACATCAAAGATGACACAAGCCAATCTCTTCTCCACATCGAAGAAACACGCCAGAGGTCTGGAAAAAAAATAACCCACACACACAGGTGTTGCTGAGTGGTGTCGATCATGATTGTCATCTGTTCCATTTGGTGGGGTGTCTTGGTTCTGCGGGTGTCCACTCCCATGGCACTGGACCATGGGAGTAAGGACTCCATCCGGATGGTCGGTCAGGTTGTGTCTACTTCCCCCTGTCAAACAGGTTTAGGGTGTACTCGGTATCGTGACACAATTTGGATGTTTGTTGGATATGGATGTCCTTCATACAACGCCACACAACTCCAATTCCTTTTTCGGGGTAATTTGTGATTTTCGCATCCATGAAATTGCCTTGACCCAGCACCTTGCAAACACCAGGTGTGTCTCAAAAAGAGTTGTACCCCAAAGCACGAGGTTTTCAAACGCTATTCCTTATTTGCAGATCTTTGGAGAGGATTGCTCTTCTACTAGCTATGCTGATAGAAGAACAAGTCAAGCTGAGTCAAGCTGCAAAGCACCACCAAAAGAATGTCCGAGCCACCCAAAGGGGAATAGCAAGAAGCTAGTAAAGGTTGGAGGCCATCGCTACTAGGGTGGAGGCCATTGCTACTAGTAGCAACCCCTAACACGACAGCACCACCACTTTCGCCTTGTAAGGCGACCGGACCACCGCGATACTGGTCAGCGCGATCTGCCGCGGTGTCTGAAAGGCGTCGGTGTGCACCTGGACACATCGCGCTTTGGACCAGCCATGAGAGGCCTATAGAACCAAGAAAACTGCTATGACCCAAACAATCCAAACAAACCCACTGGTCACTGAAGTCCAACAAAAATCATCTGATATCCTTGGCCCTAGTGAAGTCAAGTCAAGGAAGTTCCCGGCTTGCGCCTGTCTTTCGTTGGGCGACCAACTTGTGTTTGCCCATCAAATGGACTCCCATATGGATTCATAAGGTAATATCTGACCAAGTCTTTTCCAACCGAAAGTAATTAGATCGCCCAAAGAATGGTCGGTGGTCAGATACCCAAGTCAGTGGTTGAATGTTCCTTTGCCGGAATCTGAATTTGGTGTTCTGTAACCACTAACCGTCACTAACCTGTTCTGATACCGGAACCGCCCGTGTCGCCTGTGGTGGTCGTTGGGCTCGCTTGGGCAAAGCACCTTGAGATGAAGAGAGATTCGAAATGGCTCGAGGAGATTCGCGGTCTACTGTTGGGTTGTATCTCTGAAAGAAAGCTGCGTTTCTTGCCTGTAGAGGATTGTAGAGGAGAAGCTTTCAGACATACATATGTCACATGTTAGTACACATCACAAAGTGCATACTTTTGGGAGGAGCAATATCATGCTTTCTGTTGAAGGAACGCTCCACGCGAACCGGTACTTGCTCCTGGTCCGCATAGAAAGTGCAGGCTGCCTCTGTCTGTGCCACCCAAGTGGGTTATCTTGTATGGGAATGGTTGGTTGGGAAAGACCTGGACACTTTAGACCTAAACCCCGATTTTTCCATGTATATAGGCAAAAGCAACAGTTGCCTCGGAGAGTCGGAGAGGCTTGATTTGATTCGTCCATTCAAGCAATCCTCCTTCAGAAGTCTGCCAACATTGAAATGTTCATGTAAGGGGGTTGGCGGGTACTTTCTGCCATGGACGGAATAAATTTGTCTATAGCTATGGTTTGTCTGAAGAGAGGCTTCTTGCGACCGCAAGAACAAGAAGTATTTCTGCCGCAGCAGCTGCAAGATTACACTACTTGCTTGGGGCTTCAGAAGCACCCAGTCTTGATGTGACAACAGCAAACTGGCAGATAGATGATGTCAGAAGCATGTTTGATTCATTTGACGAACGTGCACTTCGAACCTGTCAGAATCTGAAGATCCAGTTGCCTCCATCAGATCTGTCGGCCCGACCCTCCCAACGCTGCCCGAGTCCCCCTGGACCGCCTCGGGAGATACAGCGACCCACACGGCCTGACGAGAGTGTCAGGAGTAGCTGCTTCGGAGACTCCAATTATTCAACAACATAATAGTCCAATTACATCCTCAGGAGTTATAGCTGAGATACATCGCTTGGAGGATGCAGCTGGGTTCTCCAGAGTTTGCCCATTCCTTCGCTGCTCCTGCTTGTGGCCATTCCGAAACGCAAAGGAAGTGTTTCTGAGATTATCGAATAGAACTACAATAATCTCTACATCCTGCTACAAAGAATGGTCACCCTGGTCTATGCCCCCCCAAAAAGAAACAGCTGCTGCGTCCCTTCAAGCTACACCGGCGAGCCAGAAGAGCGCCTACACCATCCTCTTTTCGTCGAGCCGACCTCCTACACCAGTGGCCGAGCTCCAAAAACTTCGGACCACGCAGTGGCCACCGAACGCTGGACCAGTGGCAACCTCCGGCACCTTTGGACCAGGTCCGGCATCGTTTGAAGAGCTTGGAATAACCAGCCCAGGCTCGATGTGAAGCTTCATGTGTAGTATCAAGCCTTTTTCTTTAGGAGGCTTCGTTTGGATCAGCTTTGACTTGATATGAGTAGCTGTGCACCTGTCCAAAACAGTGTTGAGTGATGATATGTGAACAAATGGTGTTGCACCAATAAACATCACCCATCACCCTACAGGAATGTATCCTTCTGAGAACTCCTGGATCAAAATCCCAAAACCGATTCTTGGCGAACACCCAGGTGCAAACGATGGATAATGCTGAGGATGTTGTATCTCTTTTGACTATGACCGGGCGTTTGTGGTTATAGATCCTTTTTGGAAGGCAGGAAGCAAAACACTCGTACATAGCATCATATACAATCCAAAACATTATATTCATATGTAAAAGTTTAAACCACTAGAGTTGTCGTGCGTGGAAGTTTCTTCCTTCAAAAGTAGTAGCCTAGAAGTGGGTCATCCCACCTAGGTCTATTACCAATCAACAAAAACACCTTGGCTCATTGTTGCCACGCCAAACCATTCGGACAGCACTGTTTGGCTGGAAAATTGTGAGGCAAGTCTCGGTTTACTGGCAGCATTGTGATCAAGCTGGGGAAAACTGTCAGAAATCGATTCATCATCACTGAACGCCGTACTCCACGCAAAATCACGTGAAGCAACAAACACATGCGCAACATCTTATATAGAATCTCAGAAACATTCCAATACTATTTGACATTGTCTCGGATGGACTTTGACCTGGAGAAAAGATTTTAAACACACATGGTCAACATTGGTCAAGATTCCACCTGGCCAAAACAAACAACAGGCTTCTCTCCAGTTGACCTTAACACATATCAATTCGTTTTACTCCCCAAGATCACTCGGAACTGACGATGTCGGCTTGGCTTTCTCAGTCTTCGGGCTCCACGAACTGAATTCCATTCATACCTCGGTCCACTGCGTGGGCGCTTCTCATCGAGAAGCGAAGGACGAGCGGAGGATTTTCGATATGGTCCGATCGAGTCTTTACCAGGCCTCCAAAAGATATTATATAATATACTCATATGATGATAACCTCCAAAAGATATTATATAATATACTCATATGATGATAAGAACATTATCAGGACTAAACCACCTGATCAGAATGAGGAAAAGGATATCATGATAGCTTCGGATGTCCAGGAAGAGCCACGATGTTCGATCATGCTGAGGGGATGAGGAATGGGTTTCCATTTTCCCACCCCATCCCCTCATCCTGCCCACTCATCCACTTATCCACTGGGTCATACTTGGGGTTTCTCCCATCTTTTGAGACATGGCGCCTCTCTCGCCTTTGGCAGGGGATGGAAGACCAATGCTTCAGCTGCGAATGCTTCAGGGGAAGGTCTGACTCTGGATCTGACTGGATGGGATTCTGAGGTTCGGATCCAAGCGGCTTCTGCTTGGATCGAACGTGGTTTCTGTGGTCTTTATCGGAATTCGACACCACCCAACCCACGAAGATACACAAAAGGTGGGTAGTGACGACCTGTTTTACTACATCGGCTAAATTCCTCTGGGCCTGCACAACATGTATGGACATGTATGGACATTTATCTACGATAACTTACCAAAATGATCTACAATGCAATATTAGCTATCGATTGTCGCTAGCTATGTCACTCACCCATGCCTGGAACATACAAGCGAATCTCCTTTCATTGATCAAAAGCCGTGCAGGTCTGAGGCAGCTGATTACTAAAGATTTGAATCTTCAAGGGCTTCAACTTCTGATCATCGAGATATATATATAAGTAATCATATATGGTGAACAAAAACAGCATCCGGTTCAGCCATTCCACAGAAGTCCACGGGTGATACTATGTTACTCTATAGTAGTGGTTCAACACGCGACAGTCCAAACAAAAGACCTACGCTTGCCGAACGCTTGGAGCCACTTGGAAACCGAGTCACTGGTTCCGACGACGCCTTAGCCCAGGCTGGGCACCAGTCAGGTACCGTAGGAGGGTCGGGAATAGAAATCCTGCACCAGTAGAGAAAGGACTGTAACTAGCGGTACCTTTTACATCCTTTTACCCACTCTTGCCCTGAATAGGTTAACGATTAAGTCGGCTAAGTTGAGCAAAGGCCAGGATAGGTGCCGATCTTCCAGGCGGCAAAGGTCGATCTTCCAGATTTCCTTTAAGATCTTTCCGATCGGCTTACACAGCCCCAGCTTTGTGCCATGCGAGTCGCATGGGCGAGGACGGAAGAACAACGCAACGAGTCGCCTCGAGGAACGCTGGAGCCTCTTTCGATCGACATGCCAAAGCAGCCGAGGCTCGACTAGCCTTTCCAGTGATCCCCCAACAAGGTCTTGCCGTGAGACGTCCGGGTACCAAAACAATTTGATATAGCTGGTTCTACATTGGTCCGGGTTGAAAATGGTTGAAACCTTGGCCTTGAAATTCGCCAATAGGACTTTCTGGGTGGCAGGCTCATATCAGTCACTCAGCCTACCGCTGTCTGTAGCCTTAACGAAAAAAACCTAGCAGCTGGATGATCTACCTCGAAGCGGACCCCACACGGTCCGGATGTTGATGGAAAGGGATGGAATGGGGGAGCTTGAAGGATTCCGATTCCATCGGATTCCACCCAAATGGCCGTCATAGATGTCATAGGACATAGAAGCATGCACAGTTCCTCATAGTTCATCTACATTTGCCCAGTGCTTTTTCTTGAGGTAGTAGACGTTCCTAAATTATATAACATGGTGGAGTGGCACAGTGGGATTCCTTGCATCGGTTGCTATGGCTTTGAACTCCGGCGCCCCTGACTCCCCCCTGCTGTTGCCAAGCGACCCTTCTTCATGTTCCTGCCACGGAAGCCATGAGCTACGGAGCAAAAACTGGGCACCAATCACTGGATACAACCATTTTTCCATCGCGCGCGATCCACACAACGCTTTGCTGAAGCATGCTGCTTCTTCAAACAAGACCAGGCTTACAGCGGCTGTGGCTGTGGTAACACAATCGGAGGTTTGAGGCCGAACGAGTCTGTCTGAATCTTTTTAAAGGTCATTGAACCTTCAAAATTCATGCTATGCAAAACACAGGCACCAGGCAATACAAGAGTCCAAACCGCTTGCCGCTTGTCAACCAGAGTTCCAGGATGTACCAGGTAATCATCCCGTCTGTAACACTTGAATTCTTTCACGTCACCTTGAATCTCACCCACACCACTTACCTCCCAAAACACCCAACCCCCATCTAAGACCAAAGCTACCGGACCGCCATTCTGATTCATCCTCGTTCCAGTCCCACTCCCGTCCTGCTGACTCCACTGGGTACCTTGGACCTCGCGGACAGGTCGCCACTCCGCGTCCAAGCAGAGCCGTCGGGAAAAGTCAAGGTCTTCCCGTCGAACTTGGCGGTCTCAGTGTGAGCGGCCCGGAGCAGCGAGGTCTTGAGGTGAGGAGTACACTCTTGGCATTCCAGCCACCCCCAAGCGGCTGCAAGCGATAGGAAAAGGTCCAAGAGTAGGTGTAGTTCTGGAAACACCTCTGGTCAACGATGTTCCATCTCCAAGCTAGTAGCTGACAAATGTCGAGTAGACATCTTGAATAATCTCTGTTCAGGACTTGGTGCCTTACTCCGACTCCAAAACTTGCAAGTCATCCTCCAATTTCTTTAGTATCATACATGTATCATATCCCCTACAAATTTACCAAGCAAATTTTAAGCTGAAGGTGTTAAATTCCCTCTCATCTTTTCAGCTTCAGCGTATATAATCACATCTATGTCTATATAGAGAGATTTTAGCTTTTCCCCCAAGCATCTCTTGGGAGTTCGAAGTGTTTCGAGTCCAAGGCGCCACTTTCGACCCTCCACGCTCAGCAAAGTCCAGGGTCACTTGGTCTCCCGCCATGCGGCCTCTTTTGGCACCAAAAAGCGACTGAAGCTGAAACTGCAACGAGCATGTTAAACCGGAAGACAGAGGCCCCAGTAACCCCAGTATCCTAAAAAATGAACACATAAAGCATCCTAAAGCCCTTAGAGCCCTTAGCCTAAGCCATTTACAGTGTTGAGTCACATGCTTCGTCGCCGGCCTGGCACCACATACTTCACCTCCTGCTTGCCTTTGCATGATCGACCTCTGTCTGGGTCCTCCACGCGCGGCTCACGCGCACGTGCAACCCGCGTGCGCAGTACTTGTCACCGAAGAAAGGTGAACTGTCTGGGTCGAGTAAGCAGTAGATGCAACAGCACAAAAAAAATGGTCTGGTACATCCAGAAACATCAAGAAGACATAGAATGTCAAGAAACTATGTTGTAACTGGTGTGGGGTGCATGTGGTCATGGTCTTCGCGGAGGTACAACCTGTTAATTCAGGGAAAACAGATGTTCCAGGATACCACCGACATAAAAATGCAAGCGGTAGAAAGGTCTTTACCCACGGTATGCATATGTATGCATGTAAAATAATGTAGAACATTGTAGAATATGACTTGTGAGATGAGCACCAATATTATAGGTATTGACAATTCCCCGCTTCCCCACGCTCTTCCCCACCCAAACAGGTGATACTTAACTGTTCTTCTTCTTTGTCTTCTTCTTCTTCTTCCTGACTCTGTATTTTGCTAGTTGATTCAGTTGTACGGCTCAGAACAATGCTCTTTGACACGTCTGGTGTCTGGTATCCAGGGAAATGATCAAATCTCCTTCATGTTCAGCTGCACCTCGCCGTTGTTCAGCATAATGATCCTCCTCTTGCAGCCCGGGTAATCCGGATCCTTAAACGATCCGGAAGGACTGAGGCCATGAGAGGTATCTTTCTACTGGATGAAGTGGAACTCTAACCACAATGTATAATTTCTCATAACCCCAGAGTTGTGAGTAGTTTCCAAACTACTTTGGTGGATTTATCTGCGGACCTGTCTAGAAGATGAATCCGGCATTCAATGACAGTAGTGACTCCTTATCTGCATGGGCGAAAAAACGTTTTGTTAGGATATTTTTTTGCAGCGGCGCTGGACGTCCATTGCTATGCAGCCGCGGATGAAAAAGGCCAAATAATCCAGTTTTTTCTGAGCGGACTGAAGAAAGTTCCACTTACCTTCACCCAGTTTACAGTCCCACCTAATGAATCCAATTGACCCGCCAAATGCCAAAGGAACCCCTCCTCATCCAAACAAGTGGCTTGTGAGGCAAGTTTGGATTTGAATGCCAAGGTCACATGAGCACTCACCCACGCTGTTTTCTCCATGGATCATCGTAGTTCCCTGCCAGCTCGGCGGCCCAGGCCGAAAGCGGGCTGCCTTCGGCAGAGACGAAGCCGGCAGAACTTCTATTGCTCCAACAACGAAGACGACAACAACAACATTTACCTACTCCTACTGCTGCTCCTGCTCCTGCTCCTGCTCCCGCTCCTGCTCCTGCTCCTGCTACTGCTCCTGCTACTCCTACTCCTACTCCTACTACTACTACTACTACTCCTGCTACTACTACTACTACTGCTACTACTAGTACTACAAATACTATTTTACTTGTACTACTCTCTTTGGGGATCCCAAGCAAAGTGGTGCACCCTGCCCCTGTGAGCTTTACTTCTCCAAGCCACTGAGCACAGGCGCCAGTGAGGCCGCCAGCAGGGCCTCACGCCGCTCCAGAGAAGCTGCTCGACCTCAACACGACACGAGCGACGCGCCAACGCAACCGCTGCGCTCCCGCGGGGAATTTGAGGACATGCGGTTGCCGGCGGTTTCCCAAAAGTGAATCATCAAAGAAGCTGGCGCCATCTGGTACCCTGTCCACAATTCATGATTCATGCTTCAAATGAGAAAGCCTCACCTTTAAATATGTTGTCTTTCATAAGGGGAGGCCGGTTGGATCAGACCGCGGGAATATCAGAATGGACCTGGATTTGCATTCCCTTCTGATACTTGGACTGCTGCGCACTGCGCTCACTCACCCCTTGCCTTTTGCAAGCACATTTGACGGATGTTTTGGCCCATCCAATGGATTGGTCCACCCTCTGGAGGGCTCTGTGCCCACCATTCCCCTAAAACAACCATCAGGGGATCAACCAACCTGGTTCCCTGATTATGCAGCACAAAACCATCTTTACATCATACATTGATGCGTCACTTGACCTTGTTCGACATGGAAATTACTGTTCCTGAAATGAGTGCACTGTTCCAAGCTGATCATGTGCGGCATGTCCTCTAATCAGTTCTGTGTTGGACACTTCTTTACACCGGTACCTCTCAACCGCCAGGTGCGGTTGACCCGCCATGCGCGGTGGGTCAACCCCTCCAACCGCACGTGAACCGAAGAACTATATGGGAACCAACGGAGAAGGGGGTAACAAGAAGAAATGGAGAAGATCCATTTGCTGGTTGGAATTACAGGAAGATACCTGATCAGGAAGAGTTTTGCCCTTAATTATAGGAGGTTAAATCTGATCCATTTCCGATTCCAATCATCATGTAGCAAGAGCCTGGCAGTTTGAATAAGGTTAACCACTTCGACATCCCTCAGTGTTGTCATGTGTTGTCCTCCTTGACACTATGGTTCGTGGCCCCGTACGCCTGACAATTTTCCACAAAGCACAAACTGTGGAGAAAACGTTCCATGTGGTCATGTGGTCGTGTGTAGGCGGGTATTGGCAATGAGATAGACCAATCTTGGCACACACTTCATCCACCACATCTCCTTGAAGCACGCGACGTCGACCGGCTTGGAGGAAGCTCGTGGCAAACCTCACAGCGCAGTGAGAAAAGCGCGCAAAGCTGCCAAGGAAGGAGATCAGGTGAATAGTGAGTTGGGCAAAAAACAGGTTGCTGAAATGATCAGGAGGTACGACTTTGACACAAGACCCAACTTATGGTTGGAACAAAGCCAACTTACGGGATGTGCTGGGCAAACCGGCGGTGTTGAAGCAAGTGAGACGTCCCATTGGTGACTGCCCTATGGAACAAGGCCAAGGGGTGGTATGCGCACATCAAACACCGTCAGACTGGCTAACTTTGTGCTATCTACAAAAGACAATTGAAAAAGAACACAGGTTGTTTTCTCCCTACTCCGTGTCGCGGCGATATGCGCTGCAGCACGCGCAAGAACAAAAACACCATGATCGCCTCAGCGCTATGTCGTCCCCCAACCTCTACCATCTCCTGAGCGGCGATGATGCTTATAGGTACCCAAAAGGCAAAGTTTCTTGGCCGTCTTCTACCTTCCGTCAAGAAGCCCGAAGAGCGCCAGCACAGCGACTCCTGGATGGCACACCGGGTCACCGGGTCAGCGGCCGGTGTTCGGTCTCTGAGTCGTCTGGTCCACCTTTTTCGGGGTCCCGTGGACGTTCCGAGAGATGTTGGCAGTAGCCCCATAGCCGTAGCCTGTGGTGTGCAAGGTGCAAGAAGGAAGAAGTTCTACATCACTACAGAGTCTAGCCAGGTATGAAACAGCTTCCCGTTCAATGAGACTAGTCCCAGTACATACTTGAATAGTCTTCGTTCACCACTAGTCTTTGCGACCTGCCATGCCGGCCATGCATGCTTGGCAACAAAGCCAAGAAGCTAACCGTTTTACAGGAAAGAGACTCAGGTACTGCAAACACGTAAAGCTACAGAATGGAACAAGGCTCTGATTGGATTCGTCTTCTCATGAAGTTTCCGACTGTTTCAGGTATTGGAAATTCAAAGGAAACTAGGCGAAAAAGACATTCATCATCGATTCATCATCACAGCTCTACTGATATCATTCATAACTTGCTTCATGAAAGAAGCCTATCATGCTTATCATTCACTCAACTTTCAAGCAAGAAAGCAACTGCTTGCATACGGAGGGTTCTAGATGCCTCAAACATAGTGACGTCTGCAAAAAAGAATGCAAGAGATACTGCAAAGTGCTATGAGACTATCCGTTTGGGTTTATGCTTCAATATGATTCAAAAGGACGCCGTGAGGTTTGTGGTAGTCATGTTCAATCCACGCTTCGAAGACATGCAACCATCCAACTGGGGAACTTGTAGTTGCACACCTCCTCCAATGAACATGGAAAAAGCAACATGTGTCCGTGTCTGATTATTTTGTCAATCACTATATGGACTCAACTGCATGTAGCTCCAAATCACGCACCAGCTTGCGGAGGACACTCTCGAATAGCATGGGAGATCTATGTGGGTTTCTTTTTTTGGTACATAAATGTACTCTGGGGCGGTGTAAGTAATTAGTCTTATATTGTATATTAAGTTATGTCATAGTATCCAATGCTTGTGTTTGTGTGTCTCCTTTCCAACCCGCGACAGCAGGACAACACGCACTCCTGCCACACGCTGTCCAGGACGTGCCATGATGCGAACAATTATCAACCAATGCGTCAGAATCGACTTCTATCAATGGCAGTCTGTGTTCATCAGTTCTGGGTGTCTATTTCAATGTTCAAAAATTTGTATCATCGAACCATATTCTTGGGTAGCTGGATCATCCCAATCACATGCCCAACACATGGAACCAAATGCTAATGCCAAAGCTCCGAGCCAAAGTAACAAAGGAGAACGGGAGTTCAAAAAAACGTAGGAGATGGACATTGGAAAATCAAGACTGGCGCCGACACTCTCCGGCACTCCTGTCAATTTTCGACAAAATACAGTAGAATACCCATGAATACCCCATACGTTCTCTGTGTAGGTCGTCCAAGGATCACTCCAGGTCTGTCGTCCAAGGTCTGTTCATTCCGGGAAAAGACCGCCTTGAGGCCTGTGCAATGACTGTCACTAGTTCAATGACCTTTTTGTCCAGTCTCAACACGGAAAACCAGTCTCCCCAATTTTGAGACAAGCTCATCCAAACTCCTGACTATACTCTGGGACTCTGGGTAATTGGAGAGTCTGTCATGGACAAGCCGCGGATGTGTGTCTTACTTGTCTGCAAATCCATTTCCTGAGGGTCACGAGTATGACAACCTCAGATCTAGCAAACCAAGAACCACCTCCTTGAGGTTTGTCTGAAGACAAACATTGAGTTACGGAATCAATCCACACCCAAGCGGTAAGGTCAACCATCACCTGGGTAAGGATATGGAGATTAACCACCACATGACGCGGCCTCGCGCTGCTTTTTCTTCTATGACATCCCCTTGGGAACCCCGTTGACCAGGGAGCAGCTTCCTCAGTGATGACGAGTTCCGTGCGGTGTGTTTTGTCAGGATGCCCAAGTCCAAATGACATACAAGGGGATGCTTTTGGAATGTGTCTTGCAATCTCTGGGGGCATCTGGAGAGCTCTGAAAAAGAACTGAACAAACATCATCGAGGAATCCACAGAAGGCGCACCTCCACCTAAGCGCCTGAGTCGGTTTAGAGATAAAGGAGATTCTTGGAGTCGTCTTGAGAAGTATTGTCTTCCATAAACTTCCAAGACCGATGCGGTCTGATGACTCTGATGCGGACCGTCTTTGGTATCTTTGGTTCCAATCCGTGAAGGTGGGGTGAAATCCACCGAAACACTCTTCCGCCAAGGAAACTGGATCTTCTTTGCGCCCAGTGCGAACTTCTTCTTCCCCGTGGGCTTTGGCAAAGCGTGCTGAAAGAGGGTGTCCTGAGTGGTTACCACATCTGGACCTTGCACACTATATGATGAACTTAAGCACGAAGCTTTATGACGGACCTTTAAGCACAAACAGTCTCCAAAGTTCACGTCCAAGTTGTGAGTCGGTCGGAGTGCATCTGGATCCCAGTCGTCAACCAAACAAGGTCCATGTGGTCCACTCCAGCAGTTGTGCCAGGAATAAGAACAAGGGGCTGAGTGCGAAACCCTTGCAGTTCTGCATGTTTTGCCATCAAAGCCGGGGTTCACAACATGTTTCAAGTTGTGATTGTGGTGGTCTGTGCTAAGAAAACATTTCTGGTGTACGCGTCTGCTTCTTCAGTTTGCATGCGGAGAGACCAGTTGATTTATCCAGAGCTTAAAAAAGTGGTCTGACTGGCAGGTCCTGCGATGGAAAGACAACCTCAAGTGCTTCGGAAACAGGTGCAAGACCACAAATAGACCACAACAACTCAAGGATCCCAGACTCAGCGTCTTTTTGTGGATTGCCCTGATGTACCTGGACTGGTGAAAAATACACCTATCGAAACCCATCGCTCCCACATTGACTGAGAAATCACATTGTCTGCAAGTCGAATGGCCCCTGGTTTCAGCGTCCAAGTGTTTCTGCCCACTTAAGATCATGATCTGGAAATGCCACTCATCACCGTTCGAATCCACTTGAGCTTCTTGGAGTGTTTCCAACACCATTGTTGACTGGGTGCTCCGCCTTGTCCGAGAATCCTAAAAACACATGGATTAGCCAACAAAACTCCCGCACACGCCCGGCTGGCGGCCCAAGTCCTAAGTTTCACTGCCGCCCCAGTCGCATGGTGGCACTGCCGCCCCAAGGCATCCATGAGCAGCTCCAATGCTCGCAGCAGGTGCTCAGTGTTGAGTTCACCCAGCTCTTCAAGGACCAGTGCCTCGGTCAGTCCCACACAGCGGCTCTGGTGGAAGAAATGAATGGGTACTGCACGAGTATGGGGACCCAGTGGCATTCAGATCACGTTTTCAATCTGTTTAGTTTAGAGTTTAGGTGTGTAAATAGAAATAAGTTTCCTGAAGGTTGTGTCTTTCAGAACAGGCAAAGCCACCTCAAATCACCTCCAGAATCTATAGAACATCTATGCACACTATAGCACTGTTCATGGGAAGTTAACCTTTCAGGGATGCTACTGACAAAACCAAATGACTTGGATCATTTTTCAGGTGACTTGGACTGCATTGCAACATAGGGAACCCTGCATTCCCGTGCGGCCCAGCCGGTGCCTGATAGAAATCTGTCTTCTTCTAGTTGTGGGATCCAGCTGGCTGTGTAAGAGACCAAGCCACTGAATACGTATTGCCTCCTAAGTCTTTCTTTTAGCCAGATTGCCGATGTATCTAACTTAGGAGTTCATCCATGTTTTCCAAAGGAAAGAGGCAAAAACCTTGGTTCCAAAGCTTTGGAGAGGGTTGGAGGGTGCCTCTGAAAGCACCTCAGAACTCTGAATCTCTTGGGACTACTGACTCCGAGCCGCCGCTGCTTCAATGGTGCTGATGCGACCCTCTTGGGACTGGCGCCGCCAATGGAACTGCGATTGACCTGCGTGGGGGGGAGAAGGTAAAAATGAGAGTATATATTTGTTTTTGATTGTTTTTGTTGCTCCTGCGCCCAATACATGTCAAGATATGTCAAGTACACGGGGCATTGGTTTCATGATAATTTCATCGTAAGACGAACATGTATTTAAACAACAACAACGACGACGACGACAACAACAACAACAAGGTACAAAGAACAACTGCAGCCCCGTTACAACATATCTTGTTCCTTTGTCTCTACAAGGGGGGTGGAAACAAAAACTGCAGCCCCGTTGTTGTTTTTTTGGACCCCCCCCCTCAAAGGTGTTGTTGTCTCTACCCCCTCCTAGAAACAAAGACTGGAGCCACGTTGTTGTTTTTTGGACCCCCCCCTTCCAGAACAACACCTCAAAAACGCTAAAAATGGACCAGCCCAGACTTCAGTGAAACAAGTCCACCTACTGTTACTGACGAAACCAACATTCGCTCAAACCTTCAACTGTATCCCTAACCCTAACCTTGTCCCCTTGAAGTTCCAAAGTTACAACATGTGACAATTATGTTGGGCGGCTGTTTCTGTTTCTACCAACAACAACAGCTGCTGCTACTACTACTATTACACTACTACACATTGACAAATCACAAAAACTGCCGGTCTCTCTACCCCTGTGACCCTGATAATCTCTTACACCATCCATATTCTCCTGACACAACCACGAAAAACAGAGAACACCGGCATGTGTGCTTCACGGTGTTCCAGCCGTGTGACATTGTTCTGCTCTCTCCAGGCCTTCTGGAAAGACCACCACGTGCTGCATGTGCTCGAAATGCTTGTGCATCCTGAAGCGCGTCCCCGTCTGATGCTGGTTCATAGGAAGATGTTGGGATTTTGGAAGGATTTGTTCGCAAGTTCCCCCCTCCGAAAAAGCAAAGCACCATCCCCAACACCAAGACATTGTTTCAAGAAGAACAAACCATTTGCATCATTGATGTTCTAGCTTGCAACACCCTCGTTCTAGATTAGGAATGAGGAACTGCCGGAACCGCCGTGCTTGGCTTTTTGACTGCTCACACACACACACAACCCCCTCTGTCTGTTTAAGTCACATCGACCTCATCACATGGGTGTTCCACAAGGAAGTCACAAGAGACATGGATCCTCCAGACTGGACCAGACTTCCTCGTTCGGAACCCGTTGTTGGTTCTGATCCAAGTCTCCGCTGTGCTTGATTCCAGGTTCCATCGATGAGCACGGCCACCGGAGGAGAAGCTCCGCCGTGCGTCGCGACCGGCCACGGCGACGCGACCGGAACTGAGGACGCGCCGAGCGCGACGGGGATGGGCACAGCATCTTCGGAGGGGTAGAGGACAAACCTGGAGCGAAGTCCAGAGTTGTTGGAATCCAAGAGATATCAATCAGACTGTACAGTAATTTGGTAGTCAATATAGAAAACAACACATACATATCCAGGGTGCTTCTTGCAATTCCAATTCTCATTGGGTGCCCCTCAGCCAGGCAGCGCTCTGCGGCCTAGAATGAGCTCTTGCAGCTTTTGATCGTCTTCAGGTACGCCATCAATCAAGATGTCCTCGTCATCAACATGAAAATAGAAAGGATTGAAAGGGCTGGTCATTGGAGTTGTTCAATTCTATAATCCTATTGCATTCTTTCAAGCAAACAGCTGCTATTCAGCCACATCTTCTGATACTATGTGTCCTCATCAATCAAATTCCCCAGTGGTTGGACATGGCTTTCTAATAGGTTTTTTTCCTTTGTATGCTCATAGGATCGAGCTCGTCTTTGGAGGGACATCCGCCCTTGTCTCGTGGTCCGACGAGTCCAGTGCCAACATGCCTCCCACCTTCGGGTCGGCGCACCGGTTCCGTGCTGGGGAAATGTGCAGAACGACACCTGGTTGGTCGTTTCAAGAAAGGGTGAGGGAATCTGCACCTGAAACCAACACTTAGCAAACATTGCTCCTAGTAAGGCCAGCATGCCCTTTGTTCCTAGAGTCGGTGAAGTTGCCTCTTCTCTCTGTAGGACCTATGAAGGACCGACAGCATTCCACCGGATATCTTCGACAGAAGTGCCGAGGATCGGTATGGTCGGGCATCAAAAGCTTCAGCAGCTTTCCAGTGTTCGACGCACGTCTTCTCTCCTTGCACTGAAGACGGAGAACAACATCTCTTTGATGGCAAATGAATG
The DNA here is from genome assembly GCA_963970005.1 of Durusdinium trenchii. Taxonomy (NCBI): domain Eukaryota; class Dinophyceae; order Suessiales; family Symbiodiniaceae; genus Durusdinium; species Durusdinium trenchii. Next base: position 123,045 of record CAXAMN010025184.1, read on the forward strand.
TGTGGTGTATTCACACACAAAAAAAAGAACACTCTTGGCAACTTCCAAGGCAATTAGTTTCGACCATAGGGCCTTAGGGGGTATACCCTACATTGAGAGTAAAACAATCATTCATATCATGGGGCTAATTGCCCCTCTTTACATACAAACTGATGTATGATATGTATATATATACACACATGTATATATCTAATATATATATATATATCACGTCATTATACAAAATTACACTATCAATGCCTGGCCAAAGGGACTGCCGCGAGAAGATCTTTGTGGGTAAGACCATTCGGGATTCACAACATGAGCTTTCTAGCAGCTGCCGCAACAATATCGTTGCTGAGGATTGCATTTCTGAGTAAGCCATAGGCTACCGCAGCTGAGACTAGGGCTATGTTTACTCTGGTGTGGGAGTACGTGAACAGATTTAAGTTTGGGACCTCAACGAAACCACACTGTGCCGGTCGTCTCCTTGTGATGCATCCACACCACGAAGTGCAGCGGCGCACGCGCATTGAGTGCATCCAGCGACTCGCGGCGAATGGAGTGGATGGATTCGCAAATGCAATATTGGCCTTGGAAGCGACTGAACCCTGCAGTTGACCTGGAAAATCAAGGGAGTTCCACTTACTAAACAACATAAACTATAACCCATGAACTTGCTCCACGGATTTTTAGCGGGAAAACCGATTCCCATCGATACCCTGTTTTGATGGAACGATGGTTTCGCGGACCCTGGACATTTCTGGACCGGAAGCCAAGGTTCCAAACACCACACAGTGGGTGTTCCACGTCGTGGGTGAGTTGCAGGGTAGCCCCCCCAAGGAATATAACTCCAAATGTTCCATATAACACGACGCTCTTGGAGTGTGAACTACTTTGCAAACGGTCAAGCTGTGATATTTCATGGTATTTCATAAACGAACAAACACACAGGGACCTCCGCTTTTGGCCCCCTGATGCATGCTCGGCTGAGACACGCTTTGGCTCTTTTGGGGGGGTGCTGCTTTGGTGCCTTTCCATACCAAGCCAACATCCAGAGGCGGCTTGGTTAAAATAACTTATATACAAGAGTGTGGAGGGTAGTTAGTTTTACATATACATCAACATGGGCAAGGAGTGGGGATGTGGAAACAAGTCAGATTGACTCAAAACGAAGGGCCGAATAGCTCAATGAGGACTTCAAATCAAAAGAATAAGATTCACGATGAGGAAGGCATTCGCAACAGTGGGAAGAAAGTCGATTGACTGAATTGTCAGGATTGTTTGGGGCATGTTGGGGCCACCTGTGAGAACAAACCAGCTGACCCTGTCAGGAGCTTACATCTGCTGCTGCTGCTGCTGATGATGATGATGATGATGGTGATGACGGTGATGATGGTGGTTATGATCAGCACTTGCGGGGGTTGAACAAACAGTCCAGCTGCTCCCATGTCCAGCTATGATTTATTGGAATAGACAGTGTGACATATGTTGGGTCCCTTTCACAGAACTTCCGCGATTTGTGGCGATATCAAACACATTGCTCAATGTGTCTCATTTCCAAATGTTGTCAGCTTGATGTTTACTCTTCCATGCCCACTATCACTCTCTACTGCATTTGCCGATTGTTACTACTTTCTTTCACTGCTGCAAATCATCAAAGAACATGAACAAAAGGAACTGCTAAACGTGATCTTGTTTCCACTCCTTTGTTGACACCGGACAAAAAGAATGAAACACTTTCTCAAGCAAATCGAGGATTGGCTTTGCAACATGCACTTTTCGCACTTGCCTTCCTCAGCTGAGCCAGAGTTTCGCTGACAAGCAGCTTGGGGCAAGACTTACTTGACTGTCTCGACTAGATCTCATTGGAAGCGAAACCTGCTTGGAAAGTTCCTGTGACCAGTCACAGGGAGGATCATCAACCAGCTTCGCTTGGAGTAAGCTGATATAGAATGTAGTTTCAGTTTAGTACAGGTTGTCAGGACACTCCTTTGAGGGAAGCACTGAAGAAGCTGACGTGTTGATTGTCACTGGACCATGCTGTCTTAGCATCGTTATGACTGATGCCATGCTAGAACGAACTACCAAACAAAACTGCAGCCATCACACTACTGTTTGCGAACAACAAACAACAGCAAAACACATTGTTTTCATTTTCACCGATCTCAACGTGTCGTATCGGGGTCTTTAACCCACAGGCACCTGTTTGTGGTATGTTGACATCTCATACCCATAGCAACGCTGCTGACATCTCACTCATGCAATCTCAAGGTTAACAAATTTGAAACAATCGAAACAATCTAACTTTAAATAAAATCGAAACTATACCATTTTAAAAATAGAACTACAGCAATCGAAGCAATCCCACTTTAATCCACTCTATCCAGGCTCTACAGCCGGACCGTCTGACCTGCTCTATGGCTGCCAAATGAAGAGTAGTTGGACATCCACTACTCCGTTCAACTACTTCAACTACCATCTCCACTCCATCCAAGCACTTTCCAACCACTCCGCACTCGATTGACTCCATCCAGGCATCTGCCCTCATCTCTTCCTCCACCTTCTCTGCTCTCATCCGTGCTAGCGCCTGGTGCCGCTCTGCCTCTGGGAGCGCCAGCAGCTCGCGCAGCTGCTCGTTGGGGCGCTGGACAGCGGCGCGGCGCCGGGCGTAGAGCCGGACTGCCGCAGAGTCCTGGATGTTGGATGCGGCATTTGGTTCACCTATCCTTTGCTAGTAGCTTGGTGCTACTAGTATATAGTAAGGCCTGGCACTACTAGTAGCGTCCTTGCTCCTAGTAGCGATGCCCTTTGCTACTATAGACTATAGTAGTTTCTTGTTACTGGTCATTGGCGGTCACTTGGTGGTTTTGGTTGGTCTGGTACGTTGGTTGCATGGGTTGGTTTGGAGTGGTTGGTGGTTTGGCATGTTGAATCTAGACATAGTAGTTTGATTTCCCTTGGTTGGTTCTTTTTGGTGGTCTGTGGCATAGCATTGCAGGAACTCCCAACTGAAAAAACTGCAATGGAGGGGAACCCACTGCACCAACCACACCCCAAATCACTTGCGGCCGGCATGGGTGCTTGTGCTTCAGCAAACATTCCTCCCAAAGCTGAACTATCATGATCAAAAACTGTAAACATACATATACATGAACCTTGGTGTTTAGTTTAACTACCAACAAAATGCATGTATCTTTGCGCTATGTACCGTAAAACACACAAAACTATACTCGATGCACAAGACCAAGCAAATCAGCAGCTGTCTTGCCACTGCGTCTTACATGTATAACTGTACGACGTGTTAACATCACACTATACAATAGATAATTGGCCAGGTTTGCCAAAACCTAAGTTGCAATCACCATCAAAGGCCCCTTGCGCTCGCCCTTGCGCCTCCTTGTGCGCCCACATGTTCTGATACGTGTTGAGATTCTTTCTTTTTTCACTAGCCGGCAGTTGTTTGACAATGGTTGTGCTCATGCCCTGTCAGGCTGCTTTTCCAAACCTTTGCGGGACTTCCTCTTCTGCCAGTGGCTCCAAAGCTTCCTTTAGTTTTTTGCATCAGCAAATCTCGGATGCCACTTCGAAGGTCACGAATATGTTTAGCAGTCAAAGATCCATCGCCTGAAGCCTGCTCCTTGGGTTTTCTGATGTTTTCTGATTGATTTATGCAGCTTCCACTTGTTGAAGTTTTCCAGTAAAATGGGCCATGGGTCACATGGCATCGCTGGCCTTGCGCCTAGCTTGCGCTGACCTTGCGGAAAATATATGCAACATTCTCACGACAATTAAGGACAAATGAAGAACATAGCCTAGCTGCAATCCACCTTGAGCCTTTGCCAAATAGCTACGAAATTATATGAAATTACAGAATCTCCAATATTGCCCGGTTCATCTCATATAAATGCACCTGCATTTCAATCTACAAATAATCTACATAATGAACTTGCGCTCGCCCTTGCGGCTGCTTGGGCTCACCAAAGAAACATTTACACGAAAATGCAAGGTCTGATTTTCACGTTTGCGTTTGGTCAAAATTTATGTTTCAGGGGTTTCGGTCGAACACAATTGGAGACAAGACAAGACATCCTTGACCTGCAAAAGGTACATGTCCGTCCATCGAAGCTCTTACACAGAAATATCGATCTGGTCTCATGACGGCCATTGATCAAAGCCAAATGCAAAATACACACCATCATGCATGAATACATCTGCGCAAGTCTGACACGGACAAAACATAGTATGCCCACAGTCTGGCTGATTGATGAGAGCGTGTGGGGTCCATCCGCATCAAGCGGCGGGGCGTGATGGTGTGTATGCCAGTGATGTTGGTCGATTGGCAGCCCCAAATGCATCGAAACCGGTTCTTGTTTGTTAGGCCCTTTGGTGAAAAAGCCCGCTCTGGTCTGTGGCTTGACCATCTTGCTAGTTGAAGTCCTCGAGAAAGTCGGGCACTTCCACTTCCTGTTGCTTGCGCTCTTTGCGCCAACGGATTGCCATGGCAAGGGATCGCGCATCCCATGGAACACAAAATGATGTTTGGAATTTGGAAACCATAATATATTGCATGCACAGCTCTCCCAACCAAACACATCTGTTGTCTTTTTTGTGCTAACTAGTTCATTTCCCAACACCAAACTTGCCCAGACTGTTGTGTGAGATGTGCCATCCGTGTTTGGGAGGCTGAAAGGACCACCAGTTAAGTACTGTGGATGAGAAGAATAGTGGAAGAAGAAGTGAGCAGTTCATCAAATGACCGTCGATCAACCGCAGCCTCAACAGCTGCAGTCGCAAATCGACGCACTTTCGACGGTTTTAAGGTTTGCAGGCCGAACTCGCAGCACTCTTTGACATTGAGGTTTGCTTTACAGGTTTCAGCGGGGAGGGGGGTTGCTTTCTCTGGAACCCGGTCTGGACTCCAACCCTTGGAGTTGCAGAGTTGAAAAAACTGTTCAAACCAGTCAGTATATAAAATAGATAGAATCTGGAGGAATCAGCAACTTATGACCATTTCAGTTTCTTCATCGGTTTGTTAGAGTTTGTCCCATCTCCTGTTATCTACAGAACCTAGGCCCTAGACGTGTGTCCGGGCAGCTGAGAACCTGATCATGGCGAAGGCTATGCGTGTATCATGACAAACATCTTCCCCTGATGAGCCCGTCTCCGGCTACGTCATGGCCTTTGCATATGCCGAACATGGTCGAATTCTCATTACCATCTCCAAGGTACCATCACCTCACTGATGGTATCACCTGATCAAACACTGATCGAATACCTGACTGATACCCATACACAATTACTTAGAGAATGAAAGCACCTCCTTAGGGTCACTTCAATCTACCCACAGGGACATGTTCGCACCCGTCGACCTCCGGTCGGGCATGCGAGGTCGTCGAGCTTGGGAAGAACCAAGCAAGTTGTGCAGGACGACACGGTTGAAACATAGAAAACGGCAGAGTGCTCCTCCGAAAGACAAGGTTGCCTCCACCACAAAGACTATACTGCAGGAACCCTTGAATGCCCCAAATCTGGATACCTCATCCAAACATTGAGCCCGACGACCGCATCCAAACATTGTCACAGTTGCTGGTGCAGATATGTATGCGGGGGATTCTCTATCCCTTCATTTCACGCAACCCCTGGCCCTGTTTCCGTGCGCTTCTTCGCGCCCGTGGCCTGCAAGGGTCATCTGCAGAACTGCAACCCCCAGAGCAGGGAGCCTGAATCGATGAGTCGACATCCGACAGATTGGCCATCCTAGTGCGCGATCGGCTGGGGATATGAGGGGCTGAGATTGCGTAAAGCCACAAATACTGGGAGCTAACCTTCCGGAACCATGACTGGCACCTGATTCCGAAAACCAAGATGTCGCAAGGTCTTTTGGGCGTGTCTTCAAGCAGGAAAGAAGCCAAACCAACCACATAGACGAAGCACAGGGTTGTGGAAAGTGTGCCTGTACTTGCCTGTTGAACCCTGGCCGAAGCTTGGGCCTGGCATGTGGGAGTTGTCCAACATAATTGTCTCTGAATTCCTCCTGGCCGCTTTTGCAGTTTCTGGTTACAGCTTTTCCTTTCACGAGGACTATAAAGATCATAGAACATAACATAGGTAAGTACGGTAAGTATATACACATTATGTATGAGGATCCATGCATCCACATGAGCATGCCTTTGCTACTGTCTCAGGCTGACGGGTGACTTCCATGAGCCCCTGGGAGTTTGCGATGCTCTGTGCATTTCCACCCAGATTGAACCAGCTGCTCCGCATTGCTCCGCTTTCTGCACTGGGAAGAAAACAAGAAGCCGTTCAGCTCCCAACGGCGGGGGGGTTGCATGAAACCACTCAAATGATACGAACAACACACAGAATCGCTTCGAGATCGGATGTCTAGCCAGTTTGTATAGGTCCATGTACACCGTTATCACATAGCTGGCAGAATCCGTCTGGTCACTCTGGTCAACGGCACGCCTCGCCCGGCGCGGCGGCACTGCCGCCGGTGCAATGGCCCCGATGGTGTGGAACTGCCCAGCAAACGCAGTGCGGTGGGCCTCATAGGAGGGACAGTGGTAACGGTTCAAAGTGGTTGATACTAGATTGGAAAGTAGGCTCGACTAGTGGAAAGCATTGGTAATGCAAATGAAGTCGAGCAAGTCCCAAAGCCTATGTAGAAAATAGACAAAAGGAACATAACCATAATATATCTAGATAATATGATACAGGTGAGTTGTGAGAGAGAGAGAGAGAGCCCCCTGCAGGGTACATGCTTTGAAGCAAGCAGCTGTCGTTTTATGTATGGCAGGGACTGATATTAACTCACGATCCACCTTCATGGTAAGTCTGTGTCAAACATGTCAAACGAAGCCTTCGTAAGCCCTCACTTTGGTCCTTGTAAAGCTGCCACCTTTCAATAACAGTAGTAGTTCCAAAGTGCCTGCTCTGCATACTGTAAGTACAATGATAAATAACAAACGTTGACCGGGTGAGAGAAGGAGATGCATGGGCCACCCAGTGGGTCCAATACAAAGGGCCCCAGAACACACTGGGGTTGTAGAAAGCGTTCACAAAGAAAAGCTAATAGAGTTTCTTCGCCACATCCAGTGATTCCTCCCCCCTGCTCTCCCCACTGCAATGCTGGCGGAGAAACATGGTGTAGAAGCGCGGTCCGCATGTTCACGACGAAGACACAGCAGTGAATTCACTCATCCCAAAAATAAGCTGCCCTTTGTGAGCTGTGTCTATCTCTGCTCTCCCGTGCTTGCAGGAAGGTCTCAGCTGGTTGGTAGGAGAGGGGCTTCAGTGTGGATGGAGCAAACCAAACAGCTCAAGTACCGAAATTGGAATACCTGCTCTCAACGAATGGCTTGTGGATCATTGCCACATACAACCTGTGTACCCAAATAACTAAAAAAAAGTCTGCTGCAAACGCTCTTTCAACATTCCAGTTGCACTCTTGTCATGGCTTGAATTACATGCCTCTCGTCCAGATCAGCATTGGCTTGCGGGGCAAAACAGCAGCAGCTGACAACCCTGAACTTCCAGCCTGGCTCATTTTACCCCACCTGCCAGTCAGAATCCACCACCCAAATACCATAGATCGAAGTAAAATGAGTCATGACTGGACTCTCTGGGCAAGCTCTTCGGGTCGGATTTGGTGCGAACTTCTCTTCTCTGGTGGAAGAAAGCGCATCAGGGATTGATCTGCACCACCATGTTCTTTCAGGGTAGTGAGACATTTCTTCCAACTCCGATGTCGCAAGCCGGAGTTGAACCGGTCTCTCCCGAATCCGGCCACGCGCACCGTTTTTTTCATTCCCCACAGGTGGGGCTCTCTCCCATGTGACGACCCACCTGTCACCCCGAAGTTACATGGCTCAGTGTTTCAGAGCCAAAGCAAAGAACAAACCTGCGAGGAAACTGCCTGGCAACTCTCGCAAGAAGGCGCGGAGCATGGCCAATAACATGGAGCTCAAGTCATTTCACCAGGATAGGGTTTACAAGTTCAAAAGGGAATGGAACTTTGAAGGGTACTCCCGCGTGACAATGACTGAAGCTTGCTTGGCAAAAACTAAAACAACTGCTACCAAGTCCCTGCATGTCACACTTCTTTTTGGACAAAAAAAACTTCCCGATTCAATCTGAGCATTCATGCTCAATCAAAAATCACAAAAGCAACTTGGTTTCACTTCACCAAAGCTTGCCCCAAGAAGAATCATGAACCCAGAAAATTACCAATGACGCTCGTATACTTTACAGGTGAACATTTTCCAATTCAATACCTCGATCTTCAAGCTGAAGTCCACCCTAGTCCTTCGAGAGCTAGAATCTCCTTCCATGCGCCCCTTGAAGACGACCAGGGCATCGTGATACCCAACACACCATGGCCCAGGTTGCCTTCAACCGCCTCTCACCGCTGCAGTTTCCTCAAGTCACATGGCCTACGGGTCTTCACGACCGGGCCGCATCGCTCAGTTGAAGGCCACCTGCGGACTTGAGCAAGCACAAGTCCGATAGTACAAAGCTAATAGCAATGGCCTCCAACCTAGAAGAAACTATGTAACTTGTACAATGTGCATGGCAATCAGAAGCAAATGTTTTCCCCATGTCCAGTTTACACTTGCCTGGGGTATGGAACATGCGATGCCTTAGCATTCTTGAATATATACACGTAGATGTGAGTAGCCAAATCCACAGTGACCCCAAAGACCGGACAGGCTCGCAGCCTTGTCCATTTGTCCCCATGATTTGGCTCAGAAGATCCGTTATCTGCGACCGTTGGGATTCGCTGTTGGGGCTGTGTCACGACCTTGGGTGACTCGATAGCCCCGACGAATGAGGCGACCGAGTACATTTATACTATAGGCATTTGGGATCATCACCCAAGTGCAAACAAACACTCCAAGTGGCATTCTGAAAGCGAAGGTACACCAAGTGTGAAATGATCACCGGAGATGTCAACTCAAGTGATGCGCAACCGGTGGTTCTGTCAGCATACAGCAATGTGTCTCTGAAGTGGTCCAGATCCGACAAATGCCTCGCCCCAGCAAACGATCCCATAAACCCCGAGAATTAGACCCGTGGTGGAAGAGTATGCCATCCGCAGACCACCCCGACCGTGGTATCCAGGGGTGCAGTCCTGGACTCGTCTAGTCTATCGGGAGGACTCGTCTATCCGAACAGGTCATAGTATTCGACCAGTTCCATCCATCCAGCTTTCATCTCTGTCCATTTGCAATATCATGCAACACAACCCTGAGAGTTGCAGAAACCGGAGGCTTGGTTAGATTCGTTGTCCAAGTTTCTCATTTGTTCCAAACGAAGAATAACATCATATATCATCCATAAATAATAGCATAATAGCAAACAGGGGACTCAAGGCAAAAACTCGTAGGTCGCAAGTGCTTCTAATTCCAAAAGCTTCGGCAACCGTTTGCGGCCTTGTCAACTAGGACTCGACATGAAATGAGGTCTACCTTTCCAAGCGTCACAGGTGCTATACTTGGTCTTTAGGAGAATCAGGTTTCATGTCACCAAAATCCATGGGACCAGTACAAAAACATATCCTCTTCATGATCATGAGGTGTTTGTGCTCCAACATGCGGGTGATAAAAGAATATGGCCTGAAACCATCCTGGAGAAAAGAATATGGCCTGTTCGCCTGCTATGAAGGCTTCTCATGAAGTGCAACAACCCCAGTCCTAGAGGGCTTAGAGATTCCCTTACAGGAAGTATCTGATCTTCTTGGTTAATTTGGGAGAGTTCGGTTATTTTAGTGCCCGGGGTGGAGTGCCTGGTTTTTCAGTGCCGGCACGGCTGCCTTTCAGCCCCCTTTCAACCACCTTCTGCTCCCTGCCTTCTGAGGGGTGCGCGACACCTCTGCGGACACAAAGCCAGTTTTTGGAGTGGGAGTGGAGTGGAAGTCTGAGAATAGGCCAACTATAATATACTTACATATACTTACCATAGTTGGCAGGGAGGAAGTCGTGTCGCAGTTGTGGGGCCCTGGGGTGTTAGCCAACACATCTCTGACAGGTTCCTCGGTTTTATGTTGGAGCGAACTGAGCGAACTGTCAAATATATGCACACCATGTGTGATGGGTATTCATGATGTGTATTTGTTGCTTTGCCATCAAAAAAATGGGACACGTTCATTATCCCTTTGATACCAAACAAAACAACAAACACACACACACACACAACTCTGAATAAAACAGGTTCCCCCAAGCCCGGAGCATAAACTCGGTTTCGCTGACCACACGCAGGCCTTCTGTTGACTCAGTAAATCCTAAGTGCTGTGCCTGACAGCCTCATTGAATCTCATTGAAACATGTCATATGCATAAGGATATAAGTTTGACAAAGCCTTAGTCGCACCTCAGGTGGTCCACCAGATCCCATGCCGTTATGGGGTATACCTCGCATACCTCGCATGCGCATACCTCACGCACCCCCAGGCCCTCGGTTCATCCTAAGCACAGTGGAGGAAGTTCCACCCGTCACGTGGAGGCCATGGAAACTGGTGAACCCACTGACCTACCTACCCAACCCCAAAGTTTACAGAGCAAAGAGTCTATACAGCAAAGAGTCTTTGATGGATTTGACATCGATGCTGTGTAAGCCAAAACAATATGATCTTGTTGTTCCTTCCTACCAGGTGTCAGGAGCAAAACGACCACAGGGAGCATATATGCGACGACCTGACCAGGCGGGCAACGCGACGACCTGACCGATGCAAGGTATGCAGCCCAAGATGATCGAATGATAGACAGCAACCTGCAGTAATGCTGTTCCAGAAGCAGCTGCTGGCTGCTGATACCGCTCAATAGAAAGCCAATACGTCCTCTGCAAAAACCATGGGTACGCCTTGGTCACTGGCGGTCACGCTCTGCATCAATCAACACTTGCACCAAAATGGGAGGGTGCAAAATGCTACAAACACAAAACGAAGCTCAGGGTGCCATTGAGCATGTGCCGTGTGAAGGAAGCGGTTCATCTCTGCTACCCTTGCCTGTTGCTCAGATGTCTCTGAGCGTCCGCAGAATGTTTTTGCGACTTGCAGTAGAAGCCTGATTCTTCAGGACAATCCGCAAAAGGTGCTGATGCCATACATCATAGGTCGAATGGAGAGGCCACAGCGGCCGTTGGCTCGAAAACGGCCATGCTGGCTATGCGGCCGGAATCGTGGTATCGCGTCGTATCGCGTCTGTGCATGCTAGCAGCTAAGCATGCCAATTGAGTTCCACTTCAAACATCTTCAAACCACAAGATATTATACTCTCCGTTGATTCCGAAGAAGTGGAACCGGATGACGCCTTCTGGAAGAGCGGCAGATCGAGCAAGGGAACCATGCTAGTTTGGAGTCGCCTGTACTGGGCATCGATGTGTCCATCTGTAGCCACGAACCGAACTGGAAGCTCATGCGCTTTTTAGTTACCGAACGCCAAGCATCTTGGGTCACTGTGGTTCTGCTATTGGTCCAACAGTCAGCCTTCAAAATATCCTGCTAGAGAACTTACAAAGAGTACCCCAAACACTCTCCTCTGTATATAACTTGGTTTCGCCAACGGCTTGCTTTTTGATAATACGGTGAACCCAGCAACAGCTCCTAATGTAGACCTGTGATTAATAAACCCCCCTAGAATAATGTCTTTTTTTCCCTGCACTGATTAATAAAGGCCCCCAGAATAATGTCTTTTTTTTTGGCAGGGCTAGTTGTAGTGGAATATGTTTTATTGTTATAGTTTACTTTTTCCCTTTTGAGTTGCTGGGGTTTCAAGCTTAAAACATATTTTGCTTTAAGTTTAAGTAAACTGGTATTCATTCCCTTTCTTTTCCTTTTGATTTGCTTCACTTACCTAAGCTCTTTAGTCTTTAAGCTTTCCAAAAGTTTCCAAAAGTCAGTGCACACTTTCTTTACAAAATCCTTTATTCAAAAATATTGAAAAACAAAAAAAAATCATTCAAGCAAAGGGGGTAGTCCAGCAAGCAGCTTTCTGACATTATTTAGGGGGGGGCCCCTAGAATAATGTCTAGAGATTTCAAGCTTAACAAATATGTTGCCTTGAGTAAACTTGTATTCATTCCCTTTCTTTTCCTTTTGCTTTGCTTTACTTACCTAAGCTCTTGAAAAGTTGAAGATTTTCATTGAGATTGGATGCGTTTCAAGGTCTTTGGATTGAGATGTCCATTAAAATATTGAGAATTTACATTTACACTTTATTGATGTCCTTTTACTTTAGTATTCCAAATGTCTTCCATTTGAGATTTCATTGATTCCCTTTTATTTTTAATATTGCCAGAGAAGACCAAGAAGATTTTAATAATGATTCTTTTCATTTTGGTCCTTTGATTAGTTTTCTTATACATTATATTGGAGGCCCTGGTTGTTGAGGGGGCGGGGCGGGGGGGGGGTTGATTAATCAAGGGACTACATTAGCGCGCCTGCGACACCAGCGGCTCCACCCGCTTCTGTCCGCAGTTCTGGCAGAAGTGCCCTGGAGCCGTCAAGGCCTCAACGTCCGAGACGATCCGAGACGTGAGTGGATGGGCGATGACGATCGTGCCAAGTCCGCGAAGGAACACGGAGATGTGAACCACAGGGAGATGTTTGGAACTGAAACCGCGTAGACTCGACACCCTGTAGACACCGGATAAAAGACATGGGAGCCACGCTGCATCTCTGGAGCCACGCTCAAGAAATTGCCCCAGACTCGATACAGCATGAACGGTTCATGCTGCGTGCGGTACCGAGCGTATCGAGATAGGTCCATTAACCCTACTTGGGACTCCGCCGTGACTTACAGTAAACTTAAAGACAGAACCCAAAGCCTAAAGGGCATCGGTAGATGGGTCAGCCCCCATCAGCTGTGCAGGTTTCCTATCCCACGTCCACGTGTGACTACTCTAATTCGCAGATTTTGTGTTCTTCTAGGAACAATCAGACTAATATAGGCCTACTCTGACTTATTGACTAGACTACGGCGCTCGTCTGGTGTTATCCTACCATGTCCATCGATGGGCCTCCTTTAGTGATCAAGCAACAGTGGCTTTCTACATTCCTCCTTGCTCGTAGCGGAACAGGGCTGTCATTCCTTCGGAATGACATAAACAATAAGTTCACCAAAATCTAAGACTAGCTGCTCACTGTCTGCCTTGGTAGATCACAAGATTCTCACCCAGCAACAAAGCCTGACATCTCTTTTACCATATTCTATTTCCAGTTCGGCCGTCTCCCCTACTCAATGTGCTTACCTAGCTATTGCAAAAGCATAAGCATTCTTCCTACAGAATGAAGTTTGGGCGCTTGAACTAGGTGAATGAAATATGGAATAGGTCAACAACATATTCTTTGGTAAACCGTAAATGTATCGTTTGTTTTGGCATGGTGGTCAACAAAACAATGATTGAATTGAAGACAATCAAACATTTAAACCTTTACAAACATCCAACCCCTTCCCTGTCAATCATCTGGTCTGAATACGATCTTGGATTGATCTTGCTCCAACGGATTGTGGATGGCGCTCCACGCCAGGTGCTCCAAGCAACCGCTTGGCAGCTGCTGCAGCTCTGCGGTGCGCCGTTCGGGCCGCGCGCGCCACGCGACACCTCAGGGCAGGAATCCCTGCTCCCCGCAACGATAGAAATGGGAAGTCATGTTTGTCATGGTTGAAACATCTATTTTTGGCTTGTTCGTCTGATGGATTTGTGGACTATGGCATGTCAGCGGCGTGATTGGCAGTGTCCACAAGGCTTGGTGTAATATTGTTATGTTTCGTCTGTGGCACATAGCAATTTTTTAGATTTGAGCATGGATTGCGTTCACGTTTCCTTCTACCAGGCGGGTACAAATGGGATACGGACGTCCATGGACGTCCCATGAACCCTGTCCGCCGTGCTTCCCCAGGGGCCCGGTTGACCTCCCTGCTATTGGCGATGTTGTGTATGTGATTCGTTGTGTCGTGCGGATTGGCGTAAATGCGTATTCGGCGTATTCCTCAGCATATGCTTTTGCCTTTCTTTCTTGATGTCAGAACAATCACTTTTTGTCAAATTCAGTCCTGATCCCTAAAAAAGGCTTGAGGATGCTGGAGGTCTTTCGCGTACTGTAATCTTCTTTGTTCGGGTGAACTAGGTTGTACAACAGCTTTTCTAGGTAGGATTAAAACAATTTTGACATAATATACTGTACACATGGGTTCAATTGAATGTATACAATTTTATCAAAACCTATATATATATAGGTTGAACTTAAGCATTTCCCCACACCCACATTGACAATTAACCAAAGTCAAAGCTGAGGCCCCTTCCACATACATGAGATGCTCAGTCGCTACCAGCTGAGCTGGCGTTTTTCTTTGCTTCGACCAGCTGAGCGACCACTTGGCAACGACCATGGCAGGGTTTTCCACACCTTTTTGACCTAAAAAGAATCCAGGTTTGCTTGTGACATTTTGGTCCGTCCCAGTTTCTGGCCCCGAATCTGCAATCACCTTCTTCAAACTCTTGGAGCAAACAACCATTGGAGGCTTTTGCAAACCACACATTCCTCCCGGCATGGCCTACAATCTACAGCTTGTTTCTTTTCTGTTGAACGTGTTCAGTTTCATTATGTGTCATCTTTTCCCAACTTGGACTTCCACCCCGCCTGTGGCTCCACCCTCGTCCGCGGAGGTGGTGTGAAGGCCTCGTCCGAGGTGGTAAGGATATGTCTTGCCCTATGGGATCCATAGACCTTCGAAACAAAGGTACGACAGGGCTGAGGCCTACAGTCTCCCTGCTCAGCGTACAATCGAAACGAAGGTGTGGATCCGGGTTGACGGTTGAGAAAACCACGTCTGTCGTGACGTGAATGGAGGGCACTTCACTTATGGGCGCTGGGAAAACTAACGTCAACGAACGAGAGGGTGCGGTAAATGTGGACCGTTTCGGTACCATAGTTATCATAGTTGCTGTTCCGATCCGGATGATAGACAGCTGCAACCATGATGCCAAGGAGCGTTCGGCCAAAAAGGGTCCATACAGAGCACGTGAACTGAAACAAAACAACCGGTCATTGAAGAGTGCTAGGTGCTACGAGTACGAGCTCTTTCATAAAATCACATGATATTTGAACTGGGACTGCTTGAATCAATTAATGTGTTAGACTGTAGGTGCTGGCCGACAGAATCCACTTATATCTACTTCAAAGCGCCTGCAGTGAACGGTTCTTGTGAACTCACTCATGCGAAGGTTTATCCAAAGAAGTGTCCACCCACGGATTCGTCCGGGCAAAACATGTGTCTCGCATGTGTCTCACTTATGCCAAGAACGGTCTTCGTCCGGTGTTCAACCCCGGCCAGCGGGACAAACACTTCCAAACCGCAAAACCCCCTTCCAAACTCCAAAGTTCTGCGGATTGAGAAGTGCACGGATTCCACCCACACTGGGTATCTGGACACCCTCCATTGGCCTGGTTCAAGCCGGACATCCAAAACAAAACAATCCAAAACATCATCATCTCTAATCAAGACCTCCACCCGACCCCCCCCCCCTTTCGTTCCCCCGCGACTGCGATCGGAAGAGCCAGGATGCTGGTGTGGCGGGTGTCCGGCGATCTGGCGTTTCAGAAGGTTGGACCTGCCAGGCGATGGAGCGAACTAGGGGGGTTGCGAGCGACAATCGTGAGAGGTGTGAAAAAAAAGGCTCTGCTCTAGTAGTCTAGGCTTTGTTGAGAACTTGGGAATAAAGCAGTGCAAGGCATGTTGAACTAGGGCCTACGGATTTACTCTCCATCCGTCCTATGTATAAAGTTTGGCCCAGGACTCATCTCAGCTCTGATGATTTACTTCATCCAAATCTGAAGAATTATGCACACAAGTGCAACTCTTCAGCGGACTGGAGTATGAATCAATAGGATAATCAATAATAATCGATCCTTTATTTTGGGATGTTTGGGGCTGGTTTGGAGGTCCTCCAAGGATTTAGGTTCCATATGGAATGATCATGAGCCAACTCCCGCATAACACAAAGTATACGTATATATTATATATATATAGCTGCCAATACTGTCATCCCTCAATGCATTTGGGCTGCTGTTTGCTTTTTACCTGCACCCAAGATCACTACCTTCCTTCGTTGCAGTGACCCCAGAAGCGGTTGGTTTGAAGTCACCATTCTCATGCATCGACACACATGTGCAAAGCTTTCGAACCCAGGCTTCCTGCAGTACAAGGGTTTCTTCAATGTCAACCTGGAAAGGCTCGTGTAGAATATATTCTAAGATGCAACATGAAGCAAGTTGTCAGCAACAAAAGGCCGGGACACCTCCTCGATGATACGCTACTCAAGCTCATCTCTGGATAATGGTGTTTGAGGGAAAGCACACAAATCTAATGCAATCTATTGCAAATCTAATTCCTACTATGAGTAATTATATACATGTTCAACCTTTTCATATAGCAAGCATTCAGGGCGATGCTAGTGGATCCACCCGCGGCACCAAGAATTTAATCAGGCCGGAGTCACGGAGCGTAAAGGGCTCAGTGGCATCCGACCCTTGGCCTGTGAACGGAGCAGCGACCTCCCAACGATCGACCTGAATGGGACACTGCCAATGACTGCAGGTAGCTCGACCCTAATACTGCCTAAGACTCTGTCACACATAGAACACACTGTGCTGCTTTGTGGCACACCACAAAACAACAACTTCCATGCACACTACGAATCAACTCCCGTCGTTTGTCGGCTGTTCACTACACCAAATCCCAGTTTCAAGAGGTCCCTGTGCAGTTCTTTCTCAACCCCATGTGCAATCGTTTGTGTGTTTGAAGCATGTGAGTCATTATAGCGACATCGTGAACGTAGCATGGTGTAGCATCACCTGGAAATATGCAAATCTTCGGGTCGTACCCCTTCAATTCCCTTCACTGGGGCGGTATGCTGCTGCTGTCGATCACCTTCGTTGAGAGAATTCGAAAATGCCCCAGGGAACAAGCCACGGGACCTCAAGATCCTCTGGGAAATTGGTGGGAAAAGAGGTATTGGTCCATATAAATATATATATATATATACGTCCACATGACCTCTGAGGTTTGGATCATTGGTGCAATCTTGGAGGTTCTAACCAACTTCTACGGATCTAGTTGCATCTTTCTCTTGGATCTGACGTAAGATCTAGTCCTTAGGGAAACCGTCCATCCACTGCACCGTCCGTGCCTGGTCACTCTGAAAGGACCACACAAAGAGGGCCTTAGAGCAAGGTACTGAAGGACTATATAGTAAAGGATTGGAGGCCAATCACATGGCAGTGCTCCGAAACCATTGATCGCCGAATGAACCACCACAAGCATCCGAAACCATTGGGCAGCTTCAAGAGATGTTGCAGGAAACATGTGTTATCTGGAAGCCACAGGAAGCTTCAATTTGGTTGGATTTGATTAAGAAACCCAAACAGAGTCACTGTCCAACAGATCCAACAACAACAAATCATATACAGTACTAAATAATCAGTTCATACAAATTTCTGAAACCAATGTCTATCTTTACCGCGGCAGTTCATGATTCGGATTGCTTACCAGGTCTTTGCATGCAAAAAATGCTGAGCGCGTTTGGAACCGGCATCGACCACCAGTTTGCTCGCCTGACTTTTTAAGTGTACCAAGGCCCTGGGTGTGACCCTTGTTTTGGACCATTTTCTTGTGGCAAATCATGGCAGATTCTTCTGAATTCCACTCCACCAAAGGAACATCTACCTGGAAAAACCAAGGAAGATCCAGAATATCCAGAGTCAACTTCAGACACAACATCCCAGTTCCGGAAGATCTTTTATGATACATTTTACAGCATGTGGATATTGGTTTCCGCACTACTCAGTAAGTCTACTTCTACTGAAGTAACCACCGCTTCATCCCTATCAGCCACCCTTGTTGGCACCTTCGAAAGCTCACCAGCTCTCCAACACCCGCCCGGCCACCCATCCACATACCACACGGCCGGCGCAGAGTGTATCGCTCGTGCGACGAGACGTCGGTCCCAGGGACGGTGTCGGAGCTGGCCAACAAGCTGTCGTCGCTTGGGTTGAAGAGCAAGGAAGAGATCTGAGCCTCAAACGGGTTGAGGACACGCTGAGGGGTCGAGGTTCACGGAGGGAAACACGCTGAGAGATCAAAAAGAGGGACTGTGAACAGCGACGCAAGCTCAAGCTCGGACCAAAAAAGGAGAACACATGAAAAAAATGTCAAGCTTGGACAAAACCAGAGAAAACATATGAACACATCAATGCAGGTTGTGGTGTGGTGCATGTTGAGGTTCAACTTCTGCAGTCCTCTGGTCAATTCTGACTATCCCCCCCCCCCCCAGTTCAGTCATTCGAGTCATTCATTGTGTCACGTCCCAGCTGCCACTCTGGGGCGCAGACCGAAGGACCTTCCAGCCGCGGCGGGCTGATGCTGGGTGGACCCGTGCACCTGGCACAACCCGGCACTCACCCAATGTCACACAAAGGTGCGATGGACCCCGTGCACGACTGGACCCGATCAAAAGCACGATTCAACATGGATTCAACGTTTCCCTCAAATGCTCCCGGTTGCTTTTTTTCTATTTTTTTCCGATGATGATGACGAACCTTTAGCAGCAGAAGAATGTGAGAAAAAGGATAACGAGGATGTTGATGGTGACGGCGATCATGGTGTTGATGATTGACATGAACACGGAGATAAAGTTGGGCCCCAAAACAAATGAACATTATTGCAACATCGACTACTATCATGATGACGATGATGATGACGATGTGGCGGCGACGACAACAGTGACAATGACCGTGAGACAAAAAGGACAACTTATAATGATGACGGCGAACAAAAAACAACAAGGATGGCGGCGGTTGTCATTGGGCGATGGTGGATGGTCATGGGAAAAGTGAAGCTTGATTGGGAACTACCGAGCCCCAAGAAAAACGACACTGGAATACCCCCAAACGCCTCGACTAGTCTGTCGGGATTCAAGTGCCTGAACTTGTCCAGAAATTCCCATGCAGCTGTACTATCCGCCACGGAGTGCATGAAACCGTTTATTCTGAAGACCAATGTGCATCCTTATGCGTGTCAACAACCTACTGTATCTGGTCCAAACAGACCTGGTCATCCTCTGACCATTGGCCTGGTCAGCTGTAGATATGCATTTGTCTCGGGTGCATCTACTCTGAGCTCTGCCGAAGAGGCACGGGAAAGGCCAGATCTCGACAGCGTCCGTTGCCACAGCGATGGATGATCTGCGGTCGGGGCATCTTGTATTCCAGGGTTGCACACAAAAGACCATGAACAAATACATGTAGAATATAGATAGAACCATATATTCTATATTTGGTACCTATGTACCTGCGATGTTTGTGTGCAAGTTGCCAAGTCATGCTCTCATGGGCTGGAATTGTGGAGAGAACCATGCGTTGTCTTTTTGATTCACCTGCAAAAGCAAACAACACCATCAACAAGAACAGGCTTCCTTCTGATGAATGTCTTGGAAGGTTATATACTAGGCTGGAACAGAGAGAAAGAAAGGTGTTCATGATGCTAATGGGAAGACATGGACCATCATGGACCACTTGGCCGAACGAAGAACCTCTTTCGCCCAAACGATCCGGTTTGTGGCATTCTCACGGACATTGTGACTGCTTTTCCATAACTAGGAGCAAAAAGCTACTACAGTAGGGGCTCCTGGCATCGCTACGAACGGAGCAAAGGGCATCGATACGAACGGAGCCCCTCCGATCGTTGGGTGCTTCGCTGTGGGTGGATGTTGGCATCCGCTCGCCGACTCGCCTCCCGGACAGCTCGTGCACACGGGAGAGCTTCTTCTCCTCACAGCGCATGGTCCATGTCGTGCCCAGCTAGCGAGGTCATGTCGGACTGCCCATGTCGTTGTCATACCACCGTTCTTTGCAGAAAATGCTTATTGTGAGACTTCAAAGGACACCTTGAAAAAGAAGGGTTCAGATGGCCAGAAAACATGGTTTTAAACTTAATTGGTCAGCTCTAGTAAGTATATGCAGGCTCTATCTTCGATCAAAAAGACAAAGTATCGGGCGAAGCAAAACCAGTCCTCCATTTAGTCATTACTTGCATTGCTAGATGTCTGCTTGAAATGGAAGCTCCATATTCATGTAATCTGAATGGCAGCTTCGGCTGCGTACCTCCCTAACAACCTGAAACCCACACGGTGACGCCTTCAATGGTCCAACAGGCAAAGTCCATGGGTGGAAAGGCACGTCTTTGACCTCACGGGGCCCGCGCAGCCGGAATTGATCAGTGGCAATCAATGGCCATTTCCAAACACAACTTCCTGCACAACCTAACGCTCCTAGTAGCGATGCCCGGAGCCCCTAGTAGCATCCTTGCTGCTAGTAGCAAGGCCAGGAGCCACTAGTAGCGTCCTTGTTCCTAACCTCCAAAAACAAACGCAGTCAGGTTGAATTTGTGGCTTGTATATTAGGTCGACGCAGCAAAATATCCGTTCCAACGTGCCCCTGTGACAACGCTTCAAACTTCAAACCTCAAAGCAATAACATACACGCCTCACTTCAGGGTTGATTGAACTACTGCGGATCGTAGGACACAGGTTCTTATCTTGAGGGCCAGCGACAGAAAACAGAAGAAAACAGAATCCCAAAGGCAAATTCTACTCATCTCAGCCTTTTGCCACCTCTCCTCACTTGTGAATCTGTGATGAGCCTAAACAATCAATCACCCCACCAAACGTCAAAAGAAGACCCTAAAGCACAGAAGGATGCATATACCATTTGAGTAGCTGACAATGTCGCAACATGTCCTTGCAACTTGCAACATTTTAGCTCTTGTTTCATCTCAAACAGGTTCTGGACTCATTCGATCAATGGATCTGACACTATGATCCATTCAGCAAACGAAGGGACCCTTGAAAATCTTTCAACCTCTGCATTTGACTGTTCGTAGGGTGTCTCCTGATGCCCGCCAGCAAACCGAAAGACCTGGAGGTTTGTCGGTAACATGGCCACCCTTCGCCTCCACTCCGGTTTCCCTCACCAAAGCACCATGCCCATGCTGGGCAAGCGCCGTGCCATGGGCACGTCAAAGGCCAACTCCTGGCAAAGCCGGAATCAAGGAGACGTGGTCACATGAAGATTCTTGATCCCATTTCTAACAAAATGAGTGGGTGTGAGTGGGTCACATCCAGTTGCAAGTGGCATCACGACGACGAAACGGAGGAACATGTAGCCCTATTCTTTTGGCAGGTGTAACCCACTGGGTTGGGCAGGTTTGGAGATATGGGTGTGTCTCACAAGCCAATGAGTCTCCCTTCAAGGCGTTCTATAATTTTCAGGTGATATTCAACTCAAGATGTTAGAACCGTGTCAAAAAAAGACTGCCAGGAGGTTGGAGAGATATTAACGCGATCCTTGGAGGGTCCCAAACTCAATAGCACTTTCCAAAGCACAATAGTGATTCAAATCAATCGAAAAGAAAACAATGGAATCTTTCCAAGATATGCTTGCATCAGGTTGTACATGTGTGTCATATGCAAAGTTGCTGCAGTGGGATGCAGCTGAATCCCTCGATTGGAAAGTCTTTGCTCCTTCAACCGTGACCGGGAAAGAGCGGTTTCAGACTGACATGGCATCTCTTCGCACATGGCACGCCATGGCACAGCATTGATCTCCATTTTTTCACCCATCCATCTGCATCGGCAGCGCAAGCGCAGCGCGCAGGTCCGCCTTGCCCGACAGGTCCACGCTCATGAGGTAGTTGCAGGGCAAGGTGTCCTTGCTCGCTGCCCATGGAACCAAGGAATATCAAGGAATCATGGAAACATGTTTGAGATGATCCAAGTTTTATCCTATAAGCATGCATGATGGGTTCTGATAGATGTCCAAATGACGGCACGGCACGCCGTAAAAGTGGTGGAAAGTCTTTGGAACCAATAAAGTTGCCTACAGTCTGCAGTCAGTTGTTGAGTTTGTGAATCGTGCCACAGGATTACTACACCACTGAAATCTGTTTCACTAATCAATTTTTTGGGGTTCAAACAGTGACAGTCCTCTAGAAGATCCCCAGCTAGCAGCTAGCAGCTAGCAGTTGGATCAGGATCCACGTCACATACTGCAAGGCTGTCCATGACCCATTCACCAAACCAAGGCTGTCCCCACCGTTTTCGCCGTGGCACAGCGAAACACAGGTCGAAAATGGACGCCTCATGGCCCCGCAGGGTCGCCACCTCGTCTGCAGGGTCCACTCCGTCCGCAGGCCGGTGCCGGAAGTCGTTCACCAATTGGTCCCAACGAGTCACACCAGGCAATTCAAGAAACCAGCAAACCCGCGCTCATGCATTTGAAGCATTTTTTTGCGGCTGCATTCTCCCATCATTCTCCCCTCAGCCACAAGATGATTCTGGATACTGAAAAACATTCAAAAAACATGTTGTGTTTTCCGTAACGGATTCTACAGGACTTTGTGAGTTTCGCTGCAGCTTCGACTTCACCAACACGAAGAGGCCGCAGAAAGTCTTTCGACACAAAAGGATCCGAGGGCAACGTGAGAAGATCAATAAGGATACTGTGAACACAGAACCATGGGCTCAAGAATGAATGGGTGGAGGAAAAGCGCAAGTCAGGAGCAAATAGAACGAAGCAAAAAAAATAAGATAGGGACAAACCAAACACATGCCGAAGCAGCATGTGAACGAACAACTGCGCGAAAAAGAACAAGTGAAAACTACATCAACACATGAGCCTGAAGAGACATGCCGCTGGAGAAAAGTTATCATATATGAACCGAATAAGCCCCCACCCACCCAACCACCCATCCGCTGTTGCAGATCTATACATGAGATCATGAGATTTTCACGTTTGCATAACTGCTGGCACGGTGATACCTCCGCTAACAAATTCATATACTACCTTGGGATACCTTGGGTCTATCCTATTACCAGTAACAGTGGATGATGATGGTTATTAAAGGCCTTGTTCAAAGTGATGTTCTTGTTTACTGACTGTTACAGGTAAGTTCCGACAAACCCAAATACTACAGTACCTACTATGCAACCTCCCTGGGCCCTGCCGAACCCTACATACCTGGCTGTCTATGAACCCAAACCGAACAAGTCAACGGAGCAGCAGCCGCGAGCCGACTCGACCTGCTATCTGCCAGCCAAGCAATCACTCAACCCACTAACCAATCAATGCGGAGCCAGGATGGGCCAGGTAGGCAACATCCAAGACGAGCGGAAAATTAAGTGAAGCTGCATCTTGTGATTCTCAAGGTCTTGTACAAACCAAATCACAGTGCGGGCTTGGAAAAGAACCCGGTAGCACTATGATGCACTATGCCCCCGTTGACATCATCAGAACCTTAAACAAAATGCAACGTTGGCAATCCCACCGTGTGATCCTGTGGACCTACCCAATCCAACGGTCGGCACCTTGCTGACCACCTCTTCGCCTGTGTGGAGTCCGTATGCGCCGTAGGCAGAAGACTTGCAACCGGGCTCCTACAGAGGTGAACACAAGGGATACGGACGACGACAAGAACCCAGTGGGACTCCCAGTGGGTCCATACAGCTGTGATCAATGAAGTTCTAAACTTTTTTGACCTTCTCGTCTGCATGCCCCGGGCTCATTGGTACCCTTCCCATCACACCTTCATTGGTAGCCCTCAAGGATCCATAGAAATCATAGAAAGCGATAAAACAAACATCAGGTAGTAGGTATCAGTTCATTCAACATTCAAATCTCATTTGGCAGTCAAATCCTGTCAACACTCCCGCCCAGATCGATCCGCTCTCCAGGCCCAGCTTGTTCCTTGAAGCGGAAGGTATGGATGCAACCATCATCCGTGCCCACAGCCAGCCACAAAGGATGCTTCCCGGAGATGTCTACCGAGGAGAACTTGGCACAGGTCAGCTTGGCCTTACTCCCTGACAAGCTCCTGGGAGAGTGGTGGGATGGTTGAGGTTTTCGTAACTTTGCGTTTGACCTGAGGGTGTAGAAACGATAGGAATGATTTGATGCAGGTTTGCTTGAAGTAGGTACATTTGGTAGGAGACTAGAAATTAACACATACTCTCTAAAGGTCCTGCGTCCATGCAGGCGTTCTTCGACATTGTGTGAGGCCTTATTAGCCTCAACGAAGAGAACTGTCTTTGACCTGCAAGGAGATACGTGTTGCTCTGGGAATCCGGAAAAAACAACAAGCCCGGTTCGCGGCATGAATAACAGAAGCAGTTACAGTATATATATATATAATATGTAAATATGTTCAGATTGGTCTTGGTGATGAGCCAGTTTCCCAAACGACCGGGAATAGCTGAAAGTTGTATATGCTGGTGCTGCTTCAGTACCAGAAATCTTACGACAGATCAGGCTGATGAGCCTAGACTTACCTTTCGGAACTGTCGGCCGGCGGCATGGTCATGGACCTCCCTTCAGAGCCTACGAAGTCCTTTGATGAGCCTCTGGGAAGCTAAGTAGCCTCCTGGGGTGACAATTGAATAAGTGTTTACTCCTAGATATGTCCTCCGCAGCCACAACGCATACTGCCCTCAAAACGCTGCTCCTCCGCAAGACGTACTGGTAGGAGCTCTCGCTCATGATGGACAAGGTGGAATCACTGCCTGGATGTAAACCATCAGAGCTGAGGCTGGAGCTCAGGAGTCTCGATTCATTCTTTCACGTCTTCCTACGGTGGTTGTGGTTGTATAGTTTGATCAACGATTGCCATCATCCGAACACCTTACAGTAACTATTGAGTCGCCGTGCTGTATTCCTCTGCACCCTAAACTATCCTTTTGACTTCTTTGTCTCAAGCCACTTCGGCTGTTTCCTCTTGGAAAAACCTCTATTCATGACCAAGTTGTATTCAACCATAAGTGGACATTTTGCCGTTTTTGGAGTACATAAGTACATAAAGGGCTCTCAGTGCTAGCCAAGGCAAATCAGTTTCTAAGCTCCAAATACCTGAGCTCACAGGAAATTCAACCACCAATCGGGTCCTGGTTTCCTTACAACAAACCCTCTTGACTTGTTGACTTCAGGGCTGTCGCACCTCAAGTAACTACCATAGCCATAGAGGCTTATTGATGTCCAGGTCTCTCAGTTCTGGCCCACCAGTTTCACCATGTTTCACCTATATACTCACCCAACTCACCTCCCGCTATTTACGCTTTGGGGCGAACCAAATCGCTTTGGACCCACTGAATCGTACTCCGAGTGGCAGCCCACCGCCAGCCACGCGGCAAACTCCGCGGAGGCAGTGCCCGAGACGGCCAGGCAGGTGATGCCGGCCGCGCCGCAGCGGAAGGAGCGGGGCTCCAACTGGGCGAAGTCCTTCCGCGGGAGGACGGGGCTTTTTTCTCTTCGGTCGGAGAGTGCATCGTGGTTGAACGAGTACGTCGTTGCGGTGGTGGTGGTTGCTATCATAGGGGTGGTGAGCCACCTAGATGCTGTAGCTGAAATGCGGGGAGGGTGCAAAAGGATTAGGAAAAAGACTGACATCTGCATGGTAGTGTATTTGCCCAGAGGGACTTGCTTCATTCCACACGACAGTGGATTGGAGGAAGGGGGGCTTTGGAATTGGTATAGATGGAAGGAAGATGCGATTTGTGGAGGTGGAGCTGGTAATAAGTGGGCTTCGTCAAACAGAGCACACTATGATTCTAATGCCTTTCCGTAAATCAAACAGAAATACCTCACATAAGTGATCATTAATCTATTTGGGGTCGCTGCAAAGGCGGAGTGCAGAAGTGCTGGTGGATTTCCAGAAACAGCGAAGACTTAGTGACTCAGAGACGATGCACATACATTATGCAAATATCTATCCACTGTGCTTGTACATGTCAATTGTCAGTAAACACATCCGGCTCACCCAATACTAACACCTCCCGTCGAACACTTTCAACACCAAATGCTCGAGCAATCTCTTAAAGGCTTCTGAAATTGTGAGGGCCGACCCCGCCCCGCGATGTGCACCTTATTGCTTCGGGTGCACTGCAGGTGTGGCCTAGGGCGCTGCGCTGAACTGCACCGTGCGCATGAAAGTGAAAGTGAAAGTGCACTGCACGTCTCCGTCGTCGCCGTCCTTGAGATCATAGCACCGCACCAGGCCATCCAGCGCGCCACTGTACAGCCGCCCCGTTCCATCGGCGTCGGACGCAGCACGCGCCAGGGCCAAGGAGGTCAGGGGCTCGGCAGGTTGAGAGCTGAGCACTTGGCAGCTGCTTGGTGGGCCTTGCTGCAGGTCCTAGGAGAAAGCGACGGTTTCTTTGGAGAACAAAAAGGGAAGGAACACTAGTCAAAATACAGGGAGGATAGATACTTCACTCTCACCAGGGTAAAGACTACTGCACTACTTGAATGGAAGAGAAGAAGAGGGAAAAGAACCAAAAAGAGTTGCAGGATACTGCACCATGACCATATGCAAACTTGGCTCTGCAACATATATATACATAATATATAATATTCCTTGTACATTCTCCGTGAGATTGAGCCTTCAAGGCACCATCTTCTCCTTGATTCGGGTTGACCTACCAAGTCGGGATAACTTGTGAGAATGGTGAGGATGGCCTTGCAGATCAGGGATTTGCAGGGTACAGCTTTGGATAAAGAATAACTTCGAGATGGTTCGAGGCTTCTCCCGTCTGGCTTTGTGGCTTTGCGTGTGGTCTGATGGTGGGGTAACCAAAGACATTGATTCGCTCGGTTTTCTGTGGGAAGATGCTCATGTCTGAATGTTTCCTCAATGAATTGTCAATCAATCAATATCAATTCATGGCGACAACAACATGGTGATTCTGTGATCAAAGTGCGTGCGTCTGTGTGTGTGCGCACGTATGTCTCTAACCTGTGCGATACCATGTGACACCCCGAGCACTGGTTCTGCGGTTCTCCGCTGGATGATGTGAAGAGTGGTCTCCCCAAAGCTTTTCGGAGACTCAAAAGGACTCCAGAAACGGGAAAAGCCTACTTTCCTTGCTTTTGCAGAGTTTGAGCCCTGGTGTGCCTCCAGTCTTTAAGGTGATCATACTTTCCACTGAGAAAAAAAGGGGATACATTGAAGCTTGTAAGGCAAAGAACATCTGGCTCTACCGCTACCCGAAATCGTGTTCCTCTTGTTAATCCCGTGGGTAGGTCGGTTTTGAGAAGTTTGCTGACCACCACAGCCACATTTGGGGGGGCCTTTCAACCAGGACTGTTTAAAGTAGTCGATTCATGTCGATTCCAGTTTCGTGCTATAGGTAAGTCCAGTGGCATGGCGACTGGTCCAAGGAGCCAAGTAGACCAAGTGCGTTTTGGAAGATAACAGGAGACATCGATCCTTCCAAGCACCTCCGTGCGTCCACGCATTGATCCGTGCGTCCAAATGCGACCGGTCCAAGCAAATGCGATCGAAGGACCGAGGGGATCGGTGTCCCTGAGATGTGCAGGAAGAACATCAGTCCAGTTGGAACAGATTCATCTCTTCTCAGCTTTTGATACTGGTGGGTGACTTTTCAGCTCGAGAATCTACACGGCCTCAAGGCGAAACATCTCTCTTCCACAGTGCGAAGGGGAGAAACATCCACCATTCGGAAGAGGATGGATCTGTGGATCCGTCCCAATTCACAGCCGACCTTTGTCATCACCATAACTTTGGCATTCAGTCTCGAAGTTTTGAACATCAGATAGGGCCAAGGCTATGTGTAAAACCCACTCCAGCAGTCCTGCCAGTCCTACATTGCTCGTCCAAGCATCATCCCCATGTCCAAAATCGTCCAGTAGCCGTGCTTGGTTCTCAGTATATAGATACTAGACCCAACCCCCGCCAAACACATAGAGATAGTCTATTCTATTCTACCATCCATCGGCAGGTTGTCGGCTGCATTCCATTTGAAACACCATGTCCAAACAGATTTGAAGTGTAGGCCTACAACCCTTCTTTCAAGCAAACCCTGCTGCAATGTTCATATATATTAATATATATAATAGTTGATTGCAAGTCCAAAATGTTTTCTGAACTTTTGTCCAAATCATTCTGTGCAAATATTCTATACTCTATACATGTCCACCTATTTCGACTCGCCCAAAAAAAACCTAGCCACCCTTTCGCCCACCGGTCGTGGAAAACCTCTAAACCATCGGCCTGCGATGAGCGAAGTCCGGAAGCGCGGCGCTGGCCAATGTTTGAGGGTTCCTGAGTGAGATGACAAACGAAAAGGGCTTCAAATGCTGGAAGACTCTTTCGTCTTGCGCTGGCCAAGGACCAGTCGTCTGCGACAGCAGGCACCTAATTATGAATTTCAGTCATGCAATGCTGGAAGATTTGAGAAATAACATACTGCTGGAACATGCTGGATTCCTGCTGGAGCCAAACCTGTAAGACTTAGGCTCAAATGATGAAGCAATGATGAAGCAATGATTGTCGGGTGAACAGACTGGAACTGACAGGGATGTCTCCATGCTTTTGGGTTGTTGGGTGTTGACTCGTACCCCAACTCCCCCCCCAGAACATCCCAGAACTACAAATTCGGGGAACATGCTATTTCACGTAAATGGTGCTCCTGGTGCTCCTTTTTTTTTCGTGTTTGAAACCGGTGACCTGGACATCCATGGTGTTCACCAGCGTTTCTAGCGTTCCGACATACTAAGGGGTTGGGTTATGTCTGTCTCATCAGTGCGAGAGGTTTGTAGCATCACTGAGTAGCCACGCGTGGGGTTGGGTGAAATCACATTAGCAAAACTGTAGATGTCCCAACCCAGGGAGCAGTGGGAAACCATCGTTTCTATGGCTTAAACACAAATATCCCAACGAAATGGGAAGTCTTTGGGGCTTTCCAGTTTGCATACAAAATGCAAACAAAAACTAACAACAGCTGCTCAGCAAATGCCAAGGGTTCCCAAATCCATATCAGATGCCTTGGTCGAGTTCAAGAAATGACACATCCCATTGCCATGGACCTTGGTGTCGCGTGGCATTGTCTGATGGTGCCAGACCGAACATGACCCTTGGATGCTGGTCGCGGATGGATGGCCCCTGCAATTCACCCCAGCGATACCTGAGATTCCGAACCTCACCCTGCCTCCTATGCTACACCCATTGCCCTGTGATTCGTGTGATTTATGTCCAGCGAGTTGCCCCATGCCACAGTTATAAACTTAAGACTAAGCTTAAGCACCACCAGTGAAGACTCCTGTGATGATGGTTTCGAATGTGCCATTTGTGGTGGTCTGAAAGGGCTCTATCTCGAAATGAGGACCTCTACATTGGTGCCATGTGTTGGTTCACACCCATCCGCCTATGTGTTTGACATATTGATGTTCTGCACCTTCGCAGCGTTGGACTGAGAACCCCGTGCCACGCGGCGCTCCTCTCGCGCATGGACGCGCATGGCTTTGCTCGGTTCCGAGTCACGACGACTAAAGTCTCCTTCATAGGCAGTAAACACGCCACCGGCGAGGGCGAGGAGAGCTCCATCTTCCGCACCGCACGGCTTCCGTGGAAGAAGAACACCTCGCCTTGGGGTGCGAGGTGAATCGCAGTGTCAGGGAAGCGACAAATGGTCTGGAGTCTGGTGAGTCTGATGGTTTCATTGACAAATGAACAAGGAGTCATTTTGCAGTTCTGCATGTTCCTTGCTTGGTTAAGCAGTGATTCCGTTGATTGTTTGCTATACTTTTGTCTGGCGGTTTCTGAACCATCTCCAAAGGGGGCCCTGTCAACAGCCCAATATCTCGTGGCGGGCACTTGTTGGATTCATCAAGGGTTCAGTGAGGTAGTGTGCATCGTGTTCTTCATTCCTTGGCCTGGTTGAGCAAAGGGCAACCTTCCATGCTTACACGGGGTGATCATACGCCGGAACCATTCATTGGCTGTGCAACAAGAAGGCCATCTGATCATGCACAGAAGCGTTTCGGGATGTTTTAAGGAAGAAAAAGCAAACTGACTGGAAATGATATTATATACAGTATACATCAGTATACAAAGGTCCCTCTGCTCCTCTCGTATCTGCATCCTCATTTCCCTCATGGCCAGTGTCGAAATCGATCTGACAGCCCGAGTGGCCGGTGTTGCCTCCGGCAACCAGCCGGTCACGGGCCACGAAGACGGCACAAACCTTGGAACAGCAACGTGCTGCCAAAAAAACACGAGCTGGCAGCAGCCAGCAAGATACGGCGCGATGCCAAGAGCAACAATGGTGCTGAACTACCACCTAACTAATCGTAGTTACTAATTCCCAACCCAACCGCACAACCAAAACACCACGTTCTTTCCCCTGTTAGCACCAAGCCCACCACGCCACCCGTCCACCGTCGACCGTCCGCGCTTCTTCCCCGCCGTGGGGCGATCATCTTGGGCGCTTGGTCGCAGCCGAAGGCACCGCGGCGGCCGTCCACCGCCTGAGAAAGGCGCCCCGAACGGTTGGAGCGCCAGAACTTGATGTGCTGCACACCTCAGAGACAGCGACGGTTGGACGCGCCAAGTTGGCGAGGAAAGGACGCGGAAACAAACGGTTGGGGACGCGGAAACGGGAGCCTCTCTTCGATGGTGTGGGCTGGCTGGGCTGGCTGGGTTGATCGAGTGGGTGATATTCATGTTTAATGTTTACTTTGTGTTTCTTCGGAGGACCTATGATTTTTGCATGATAGTGAGATATATATATGTAATTAAGGCTAAGGGTGTTTGTGCGAGGGTGAGGCTGCTGGTGTCTTTTGCGAGGCGGAGTCTTTAAGTTTAGACTCAGCGCGAGGTTGACGAAAGAAACCAACCTACCGACGACTAGAATCGAGTGATCCCCAAGTCAAACAACTACGAATATAGACAACACAGGTCAATGCAGGTCTTATATCCAAAGTCAATGCCTCCAACATCACGTTACACTACCTCCAGCATTTGAAAGCATGCTGGGGTCAAAGCACTAGCCTGAAAAACATGCTTTGTGACACCAGTAACATGCCAGGTGTATGGGAAACATGTGCCACAGCACATCAGTTTCACAGATTCTGTAAGGATCTGTAAGGCACCCGTCTCACATGTTGGATCGTTTTACAAAGCAAGTGCATCAGCCACCATCTTTGCCGTGACCTGAGGACCCTGGTTGCCTTTGAACAAGCTTTGGCCAAAGTCCTGTGCACATTCATGTTGTCTTCCGCAGTCTAGCAACTACTTCGTGCCTCAATGGTGCCTGAGTCTCGAACGAAACGCTCGTTTTGAAGACTTGACGTGACCTTTTGGAGGAACTGGCAGATTTGTGGTCCAAGCGCAATACAGGGAGTAGCTTCTGGGTGCAATGCAAGAGTGCACCCAAGAGTGTCCCACAAGCGTGCGCGCAATACAAAGAGTGGCCCACAACAGTGTCCCACATTTGTGTGTGTGTGTGTGGCACAAGACTCACAAGAGTGTCAAGCAAAAGTGCCAGCGTCTGCAAGCGTGTACTACAAGACAGTCCCCAGAATGTTCTTCATGTTGTTCTCTGAGTGATCCAATTTTACCACTTGACCTGTGCAGGTTCGCAGCTTCCGCGGGCTCCGTTCCATCGTCCCAGGCGCCGTAGCTGGCAAAGAGCATTGGCAGGTCACTGGACCCAGGTGCTGCTGCAATTCCTCGCACCTGACGGGGTGATGACCGAGCGCTCGGGAAGCGTTCGGGCAGCGTTGGGCCTCTCAAGAGACTTAGGACAGGGACATGTCATTGAATACCAAGGAGATCATAGGAGATCAATTAGATCGAGATGGTTTACTCCAGAATTCTCCATTCTCCATGGCTTTGGTGCCGGCAAACCAATACAAAACGACCTCTGTGACTCTGTGACCGACCTAGTCTGACCTGTAAGCCAATCTTGACTACAGCCTTCCATCCCTCACAATCCCTCACACCATCTTGCACACCATGAAGCGCGCTTCCTTTCATTCACCCCGTGCGCCTGGCCCCCCTTTGAAGGCGGAGCAAACGGCCAGTGGCACTCCCTCACGGCGTCCGATGCGGAAGCAGCCCTCACGCGCCGCAGGCCAAAGGGCCATGGTGCGGTCACGATCCTCGCGGGTCCGTCGTTCTCCGGTACGCGAGTCAGGAGGATGGAGGTCTAGTAGCTAGTTGCCATTTTTACTAGTCGCTGTTTGTTCCTAGTAGTACCAGGAGCTACTGCTAGCGTCTTTCGCATCTGGCTTGGCTTCCAGAACGCGTTCGGTTTCACAAAGAAGTGGTCTCAAAATCTCACAACAAGCGGAAAGTTGTTGGTTACAAGGTCATAGTCAGTGGGGTCGACATCCGATGCAGCCGTGTTCAAACAAGCTTTCGAAAAGAAGCATTTATGTGGAAAGGGCTTGCTGAATGACCGTACATGAGCTAGACGCACGCGTGCATTTGTCGTCGCCTCAAATGGACCCACATCTGTCATCACGTTTCCCGCGATCCGTCAGTATCAGGAGTTCGCACAAAGAAAGATGCGTCTTCGACAAGTCGACAAGCAAATCCTCATGACCCTAATGAGCTCTATAGATTGAATTGCAGGGATTTTGACCTCATGGTCTCAACTCAATGAATGTGATCTATTTGGCAACTATTTTGACAACAATACGACTATCATTGCATAGTTTGTGCTTTTGTTTTGAACGCGGATTGCTTCACCCAACATTTTAAGCACTCCCGCCGCAAGTCTTACTTCCTTGTGAAGATGCTGCTCCAATGACATCTGCACTGGAAGTGATTGATTTCGCGTCTGTCGTCTGAAACCATCTGGCAAGTCATCCAACACACCCCAAATTGCAAGTCATCTCCACAGACGAGATGGGCACTGCTCCGATAAACAGAACAAATCCAGCCAAAGCTCCGAGCCAATGGAGACAAGAACCTCTCCATCCTTGGACTCGTCGCTTCGAACGGTACCGCACGAAGCCGCACGAAGCGGTCCGGTGTACCGCACGAACCTGACCCCCAACAGAAGTTCTGTTGCACATCTGCACCAAACAGGCTTCGTAACTCCACTATCCTTGTGAGATGTTCCTCTTGTGGTCACCAGGCGAACATGAACAGTCCCCTGAAAAAAAAATGAAAAAAAACAAACACGTATTTACTGCATAATATAGTCTATTGCTCAAACTTACTTGATATACACATATCTCTGCTTGCGAATAAAGTTTCAACAGTTTCGGGCCCGGGCCTCAAGTAAATCGCTGTGACACAAACATTGGAACTCCCATATTAAGCTCGTAGCCTTGGCTAGTTGGAGGGAAATACAATAAAGCACACATTTTGAGTGATGCATCAATGTTCGATCGCATCATCATTCAGTTGGAGTGTATCAAAGGACCTGGAGTTCAGGGAATCTAAGGTAGCTGGACCATCCTGGACCTCAACACACCACAGAGTTGACCATGCAACTCGGTGTTGCCGTCGGCCGAGTCGTCGGCCAGAAACTGGCAGTCCAAAGGGCAGAACATGCCTTACCAATCGCTATACTAGTAAAGGCAAAGCCTCATCGCAATGATATCTGCTTGTTCTCCTGTCTACACACCCAGTGCATCCACTATACCAAAAGGTGCTTGGCTTGAATCTTTTTGTGTTCCCAAACCTAGAGCAACCTAATCGGCCAGTTCGGCATCCAGAATCACCAGGATGTGGGCTAGGCTCCAAAAAGGCCTCCGGCCTCAACAAACGACGCGTAGACACACCCGCAGGACATGCTATGCCTGAACAAGACAGGAACGCTCAAGACAGGTCCCCTTCGGATTCTGCGAAAACAAAAGCAACAAACGACGAACATATGTCCAGCATAGCATCCTGGATGAAGGCGATCGCCTCCTCGGGATTCGGTGGCAAATAGCAGATCGGCTCCTCTTGAAAACCACAGGCGATGTATTCCAAATCACATCCCCCAAATCATGCGCGTACTTTTTCGCAGAAGGACTGCGCGGACCCGTCTTTTGTGGCAAGAATTTATCTATCTCTTTAATATATCGTATAGTAAGACGTAGCACTTGTTCTGCTGTTGGACAAAAGTGTAGGCGTCTCCGTCTCCAGCCCGATAAACACCCGTTCTTCTTTCTGGCTTTGCCTGCTACACAACATAGAAGAAGGATAGTGACCCCTCTGGACAGGCCTCGGTACAAGAGACCTGTAATACACAAGTGATGGTCTTTCAGCGTGCATGAATCCTCTTCTAATCTTCTAAGTGCGACCCGGTCCCAAGTGTTTTGTTCTAAGTGTGCAATTGACTTTAACATTTAAGGACCTTCAACTCAATTGCGTCCCAATCATGTTCCAAGTCCAAGTCATCGTCCCCCAAACAGCGACCATATAGTCCCAAAAACACGGGGCAGCCGTTGGAAACGTCGTCCCAGTCGTCAGGTGGCTCACCATTTTCCATGACCATCACTTTCTTTACAGATTTCATGTGGTGGAGGTGAAGACCTCGGATTTCCACTTGCACTTCGGCCCTTCGGCCCGAGATCGGCCCTTCGGCCCGTTCCACGCCCAGTGGCAATGTCGGCCTGGCCCGGTGCAAAGGTAAGACAGCATGGAAACGAACTCAGAGGGGGTTTCCTGAATCAACAAACAGCTCTTGGTTGTGCCTGGTGGTCGGCTGGTCTGATTTTTCGACCACCAACTCATGTGTTCATTGGTGCTCCGATTTTGCCAGTCAAACTGGGTTCCCTGAGCTTGCAACATCCGGCTTGGAGTGAAACATGCCAAAAGATCCAAAAGGGATGGATTTTGGGTGAGCCCTCACCCATGTTTTTGAAATGTGCTATGTCATGTATGTACCCCGAAACCACGCGAAATAGTAGTTCACTTTTCACTCAAACAAAACGTGCTTGACACAGGCAGAAGTAGCTCAGAACCTAAGCGCCCCTAGGTGGCATTTCGGAAGATCCCGTTACTTGGCCTTCAGGTTTGGTCAAAAGGGATATGGGAAACTTAGAGAGCTCTCAATAATTTGTAAACACCATGTCCGAGCCTTATGCACAATCGCACAAAAGGACCTGTCCTTGCGTCGATCGAAGTACCAAAGCGAACAGGGCAAATGGGGCACCATCTGATCAACAGGTCTTCTCATACAGACTCATATATTATATATACATACATGCACAATATATATATATACTATACAATATATCTTGCTGATTCTTGCAACAACATCTCTGGAGATTGAGGGACACTCTCATGACTACTCTCATGATATCTCATGTGCCTGCACACACTTCCTCCCAGTCGAGCAAACATGGCATTTCCTCGCCCAGTCGGTCGGACAAAAAGCCAGCCACCCACCTGATGAAAGGAGAAGCACGCGCAAATCTCCAAGGATTCTGAATCCCAAAGCAGCCTTGGCCAAGCTTCACATAGAGGCTTGGGATGATGATCGGTGTTCAATCCAGAGCCATGGAGATTCTACACGAGGAACATGAGATTCTTAGGTGGATGATGGTGGTCCATTCTTCATGGGGCTTGGTTGGAGAACCTTCATAAACCTGCCTTTTTCTGCACCAATGTCATTCGAGGAACACACCTTGTTTTACCAGTACAAGTACCACCTGCAAATACCATTCAAAGAAAAACTGGACAAATGGACTCTACTCAAAAACATGTATATAAGATACCATTCCGACATATTCCGACTCCCTTTTAGTTGTAGTTATAGTCAGTTGTAATTACGTGTAAAAACAAGAATATCTCCCGGTCCAGATTCGCTAGGTTGCTTTTCCAAATGATCCATCCATGAACCAACAAGCCCTGGCGGACGTGTTGGACTTCACCATCGCCCAGGCACACTTCAGCCCATTTGGCACCTTTCCTTGGAAAGGGCACGGGTTGCTGTTCTATTGAAGCACAACTCAAAAGGATGGTTTCAGAAGTATATTTGATGTCAGTTGCATCACCACTCTTTTGAATAGCCTGGAGCCTGGAGCTTCATTAAATCAACCAAGGCTGAAGGCCACCATTCATGGTCGGCCGGGAATGTTTGTCTCGGCGACGGAGACTAAGAATTCAGTCTACTCTCGACCGGCCAGACTCTGCAGCAGCTGAGTCCTACCATGCTTCTGCACATGTGCAATCCGACTTGAGAAATCAACAGAATATTCAGGGCAGGCTGTAGTTGAACTGGCAAACGTTCTATATCGGTCTTTTTGGAGCCACGAAGGTCGCCAAGGAATCCAAGACCGATACTTTACTATCCATCTCAGAAAGGGACTTGAGTGTGTTTCCAACTTTGGAAACAAACATCCTGAACCTAATTAAAGTAAAGCTTGATATAATTGTTATAGAATTGTTCAGCTAGTCGGCACAGTACACATGATACTTTTGGGGAGTAGTCTGGATCAAAATTGATTGCAAAAGCTAGGCCACTGATGTTTGTACATAAATAACTTCTAATACGATATTCGACTGGAACAGCTTTCCTGAAAGTGGGGATTAAAGATCGTGGACATATCAGAACCATTGCGAGGTGCTTTAAGACTGTCAAGCTAACTAATAACTACTTGCGCCTCCAAAAGAAACGCACAAGACAACACATATTTTGTACCAATCCCTACAGTAGCAAAACTCAGGTGGGCCCAGTGTCAAAGCACACACAAA
The DNA here is from genome assembly GCA_963970005.1 of Durusdinium trenchii. Classification (NCBI taxonomy): domain Eukaryota; class Dinophyceae; order Suessiales; family Symbiodiniaceae; genus Durusdinium; species Durusdinium trenchii. The sequence goes on from CAXAMN010025184.1 coordinate 159,571, forward strand.
ATCATTGGGTCACCCGACCGGCATTGCCATGCCTCTGCCGCACCCTCTGAGAAGGCGAGTCCGAGGCTCCGCAGCAGTTGCCCAGAGGCGCCTAATGCCTGTGGCTCTGAGAAGGCGAGGCAAGTCACACTGGCGCTGTGGCCGAGCACGAACCTGGCGCTTCGCAGGCGCTTGGAGCGGGGCTGGCTCTTGGCTTCATGTGAGCAGGTCCTTGCCTCTGCTGCTGGGTGGTCACATCCATTTGCACCACCAGCTTCCCTGCGGCAAACGCCACCTGGCGAGACCGCAAAGTCCATTCCGAAGGCGAACTCATCCAAATGCAGTGAACTGATCGACTCCAGTGTAGCCCCAAACGCACAGTTAGGAGTAAGACAAGATATAACGTTCTCAAAGTCCTTCACAGCGCAACTCCGCTTTCAACACGCCTGTTGGACCTGTCTACAAGCACCCAAAATTCACGATGGACGCTGGGTCTTCGTCTATACCGCCTCGTCGGAGACGTTCTAAAGTAACAGCTTCTTGTTCCTAGTAGTAAGGCCAGGAGCTACTGGCAGCTTCTTGCTCCTAGTAATGCTAGTAGTTCTGAAGAGGTTTTGCAGAAGTATTTTAGAAGCCCATCTATCATCTATACGCCTAGGTCATCCTACGTCATCCTACACGAAATCTATCCGCCTTATTCTATACACCTACCTCTAGGTATACACCGAGATGTACACTAAGGCACACCTACACCTGTGCACACTGACATGTATACAGTATACACGTGCTGTTTATAGTGTAAAAAACAAATATCTACATAAAGTCTTGATGTTGATGATGATGGTGATGAGAAGGACAATAATGAAATGGAAGATCGGTAGCTGTTCTTTCGGGAACTTCGCAGGTGCTTTCAGGGAAAAGCCTGTTTAAGTGTCCAAATGATAGGCGTAGGGCCCAGCTTCTTGTTCTCTCACCTGCTTCTCCAAAATGAGATTCAACAAACCGCCAAACCGCCAAGAAACACAAGTTCTTGCAACTGTTCGTGTGAGACCTCCAATATCCTCCAATGTTTGACACGGACCGACCTCCTTCTCTGCCAAGAGCGCAACACAGGTGGGTTGGAAGCCATGCACCTTGGAATCTGGGATCAACTTCAAGAAAAAGCAATATTCAACTCCTGACCAAAGGAGACATTCACATACATTCACTACATTTACCTTGCATCAGGCAACTATGGTTGGACTTCCACCAAGACGAGGCCCGGGTTGCTACAAAGGCAATGCTTCAAAATGGTGGTCGCTATAACGTTGATGTATCGGGGTGATGAAAGTACACCTTCGCATAGGCATCTTTCTTGGCTTCTTGACTTGACTGTTCCCATGCATGTCACAGAATATGGGCCAAGAATCCAAGAACCTTAGCTTGTTATTTGTGGACATACTGGAGCTCTTGTTATAACACAGCTGTTCTTGAGGGAGTTGAATGAGCCCACTCGCTGCAACTAACAAAACAACATCCGAGCTTTTTATAGGCATGGTCGGTTTGCATATTTGACCCGCAATTGCCAGTAGAACTTCTGAAATGGCACACCCTTTGTTTGCTGGTTGTGTTTGTGAACAACCTTCAATGTCTGAGCGGCCCATCGAAGCTTTGGGCTGAGGGCCTCCATGGCGGAACTGGACATGCGGGCGGCCTTTCAAACAAACTCGCTGGGCCTCACGTCACAAAATGCATTTTGCCTGATGATGTGTGAGCATCTCTGCTGTTGTTTCATCATGATCTTAATATACATAGTACTATATATATATATGCACAAATACAATATATATATATACATCATACGCCGTCATACACGCCTATAATGTATATACATATATAACCATAACTATTTATGCTATGTGTATGTGATAATGTGCCCTATGTTCGCATATTATGTTGTTATATTCACTGTATCTGTCTTCACATTATTATGGGTTCGTGCGTGTGAGGCCCCAAGCAGTTGTAAAACGCAGACTTGAAAACTTGAGGTTGCAGTTTTGTATTTTGTTTCGTCATCTCGTTCTTCTTCTTTGGTCACCATCATCTGTTTGAGTCGCACTTGGGATTGCGTGCCCTCTAATTACCTTGAGTAAGGGCAGAAACACACACACATGCTACCTTGCTCTGCACCTGGCGCAATAGCAACCAAACTCATCGTTCGGGTGTTCTGCAAGACGGGGATGGGCACAACTTGGGCATTGGCAATGTGGACATCCATGGACAAAACACATTGGACTAAAACCCCACCAATCCACAGACAAGACCCTATACCTTGTACACCTAGTAATTATGCTTATACAGTAGGGAGGTCGTCACCACACTTGCAACTATCCAATGTGCTTGGTCAAAACAGTTATATAACTCCTTCAAACACGGTGGTTCTTCTCCAAAGTGGGACATTTTGTATTTTCATAGAGAGTACCTTTATGGATCTTTGCAGGAATCTTGAAAGTCTTGAAACACTTAGGGTGAACATCAATAGTATAGTTTAATCAAAGAAAGCAAGTTGATAAACGAGTCAAATATGAGATATGGAACATGAAGTTCCGCACAAGGGTGTTCTCTATCCCTGGGGGTCACACAAGATTCCAGTTGGGTGATAGGTTTTAGACCAACTCAACCCTCGGCTGGTAGGTTTTCCAACCAGGGACTGAGCTCCATGGTCCCCTCCAGTTCCTTCAAAGTTGGAGAATCTTGTTGGACAAAACCCCTGCTGGTTAATTTTTTCCTGCAGCAGTTTGACAATCCAACAGATTCTGCCGCACTTTCTTTCTTCGGTCGCCGCGCAAGAAACCGGTGCCACACAGCTCACACGATCGCTGTCTTCGTGGGGGTCTTGGACCTCGGCAGCTTCCGTGTCTTTCACATTCAATCGGCATCGCGTCCAAATGTTCTTTTCCATGTCAATGAAATCGCTTCCAAATCGGGCGGGGTAGAGGACGCTACGAACGGAGCATTTCGGGCATCGCTAGGGGCTCCTGGCCTTACTACTAGGAACAATGTTTGCTATTAGTAGCTTCTTGTTACTAGTAGCGATGCACTTGTTACTACTAGCGATGCACCTGTTACTACTAGGAACAAGAACGCAACGACGCAATGGTTCCATGTAGAACTAGTCATGGCGACCCATCGATTCCACAGGTTCGACATGCTCCGTCTACTGAGCACCCTCGGGATCCTCGTACACACGGCAAGCAGATTGGACAATGGAACTGTGTGATCTGGTGATTTCTTGTGATGTCAGCTTTCTGAATGTTTATATTATTGAAATTGTCTGTGTCGTACATATATACATTCCTATGACCGACAAACTTACTTGCAGCAGCACCAAAAGGAAACAAACACTCACCAAAGTATACCAAAGCTCTGTGACCAATGCCCACATCCACCCGCATCCCCTGTGATGGTCCTCTCTCTATGCACCCGCGCCGGAGGACGCGACGTGGTGAGGATCCAGTGGTCTGCGTGGATGTCCCGTCCACCGGCGAAAAGGCAAAAGTGATGGTGAGAAGCAGCTGCCCCTTGAGTACAAGTTGGGATGAGTGGGATGCGTTCACAAGAAGGAAAAGCCAATACATCCTTGGGGCGGCACCCCCATGTCCCCGAGAATCCTTCATCTGTTGGGTGTTGTATGGTTCGTATTCATTGGTTTTCCCAGGGTAGAACAGTTGGCTGATGTTTCCTCCTAAGTTTACAAACTGACCCAAGTGGGACGCTCCAGGCGGTCGTCACATGTGTGAAGTCCGGCAAAAACACACTTGGGGAGCTGGTGTCGCTGGAGTCATCTGCATCTCCGTAAAAGGACTCTCAGCTGGGTCCCGTGAAATTCTGTGCAAGGCTTTCCTTGGAAGAACATGTGGACAATTGTGGACATATCTAAAGATCTGTCAAATCCTACTAGACTTACTAGACTGAGTGTAGTATTCCAACTTCCCCTGCTTGTAACAGGAGCAAAATTAGCACCAGTTTCAATGGTCCTGAAGAATCTCTTGGTACACATCATGACCCAAGTGACGAAACAAAACGATCTGTTGACTACTCAACTCCTTGGTGAGGGAAGCGCAAATTATGGCGAGACATTCAATATATATATATATATACACATACACACAGCCCAATACTACTCAACCATACTCAAACCAATATTGCAATCCAAGGCATGTCTCATGTCTCCCAACAAAACCATGTAGAAATTGCATCTCTTTGGCCCTGCGGGGAAAAAAACAACCCTCCAACGCATGCACATCAACGCACCAAGCGTACCGCGTACCCCCCCAAAGCAAGCCTTCCCCCGCGTGTGGACCCAGGGCGCTTAAGCCCCCCCCTGAAGCCCCCTACAAAGGTCTACCCCCTGCATTTGGGCTTTTGGAAAGAATCTGGATCTTGACTTGATAGTAAAAAGATGTCAGAAGGCTTCCGTCGAGCTTAGGGGCCGGCCTACAGGGCTCAACAGCATCGAGGTATGCAGGTGTTTTGTGACCACCCTGAGATGCTTGCAGCCTTTTTGGTCACTAGGGTAAGGTAGCAGGGTTTGACCTGCATCCACTGAATGTTGTATCGACAAGCCTCGTTTTAGTATGCACAGACCTTTTCTGCACGCAATGGTTTCGAGTGCACCCCGTACAGCAATTTTGGTGTTCACGAGAAACACGAAATGAATTCTCCCCCCCAGCCGTATGCAATGTCTGGCAGGTCGTCTGCCTCAGAGGACTGCGCTCGGCCCACTCTTCCTGAGCGCAGTCCGGTCGCACAGTCCTGTTCTTCCTAGCAACAAACTTTAGGTGGAGTGCATTTGACACACAAGCACCACTGTGTAACACGCTTGTGTATTAAATCCATTCCAACTTCATACCTTTCCGGGACCCTCGACCTCTTTTTGAGTGGGGAACTCCAGGGACTCCTAAAAGAGAATGGTGATTTCGCAACTCATCAGGAGCAAACAACATATTGTCTTGGAATGGGAAGCACCGACTGTTAAGATGTTCCGCCAAGTCGAAGGTCTGTTACAATGCGTAAGCGATTACCTGTGAATACAACACGTGTGTGTTTTGGCACGTCCATGCCATGCGGCAAAAAGAGCGGACTCGCCAACCTTTCCTCTACTGTAGCTAACCCTGGCCCTACATGTCCTTCATCATCGTTCATTCTGTGTGTTTGTGCATGCGCCCACGATAGCTCCCAATTGTTGAGTCTGCCATTCACAGGGCAGCAATGGCTTGGAAGAGTCTTGTCCACACAAGGGAGGGTAGATACGCATATGATAATAGGACACACATAGAAACAACATGATTATATACAATTTGTTATCTTGTCCTCATTATGGGGCCCAAACACGAAGCATGAGAACACTATAGAACACTAGCTTCACTAGCTCTTTTAGCTACAAAAACTGGCTTGTTGCTTTGGGTGCTTCAATACGTCTGATGAGGTCACCCTTCACCCTGCTCCCATCGCCCCGGCCGGGGCCCCAGGCGTGTGGGCGAGGATCCCTGCCACCAACGCCGCACGCACGCACGCCGCACACGGTTCCGAGCATCGGAGCATCAGAAAGGATCTGAATTCCGCTGAAGCGGCAACAGTGTTGTCAGTGGACATACAGTCTGGCCGTCTCTCGCTCAAAGAGTTTGGGTGCTGACCAAATAGACCAAATATAGTATGTGCCAGAAACATCAACACCCTACCAGATCACGTTGCATTCGACACTTCATGCAATTTAGCAAAAGTACAGGCCAAAGAGCCAAAGAGTCGGAGTTAATCGCAACTTCTCTACACTTTCTCTACACTTCCCGCAGAAAGAATTTCTGCTGGCTATGCCAGCAAGCCGAAGTTCAATGAGCTTCAAGACCTTCTGAGAAAGACAAAGTCCTTATCTAGAATCTAGAAAGTACAATCATTATATACAATTATAAGGTCATTAACGACCTGGTCCACAAGAACTTCCCTTCAAGACTTACCATGGCTTCCACAAAAGAACCCCTTCTCTTGCATCGTTCTTTTTCTGCACTTGCACGCAGGGTGCTGCTCGTTCATAAGTTCTGATTGCGAACTGATACAAACATGTAACATATACAAACAAAAGGTCATGAAAGCCTGCAAATCTACCAAATCACCTAAATCATAGGACTGCAAACCAAACGCAAACCCCCCAAAAAACACACTGGCACCATGTCTCTTCACTGTGCCCTTTGGGGCCTGAATCCCCTCCCCCGAAGCACGAATGCTCAACCTGGGCAGCGCTCCGCGACTCTCTCCACGTGCTCTGCTGCTTGGCGCGCCAGGTGCTCAGTACACTCAGCAGGCACTGGCGCCTGGCCTTGTTGGAGCGACATCAATGGACTCATGTTGCAGGGAGAAAGATCTCTCATTTCATCCATGTCACAGAGTCACGGAAGGAAGATGAAGAAACGTCGAACAGAACATGTCTCAACGCATGTCTCATAGCACACAAACCACTGTTTGGTCCACCATGTCCATGCAAGGTGCTCTTTCCAACAGCCACGCCATGTAGAAGGCACGTGGGGCCAGATTGGCACGCCGGTCCAGCACCTGCCAGGTTTTTTTCAGCAAACGTAAGTCACCCATCAAACACCAACAAGGGGAAAGTCACCGCTCACTTGTTGGGAGTTCACGCAGGTATCAAATGGGACCAGGTATCCAGCAAACCGTCTTCGTGGGAGTGTGGAGTTGTAAAACAGCTGGGTGAAAACAAACATTTTGGGGTTTGCATCCAGCTTTTTTGAAAAAAACACATTCACACTAATTAACTGCCATCTTAGATGGCGTGCGATGTTTGAGAGTGTGAACTCCAAAAAATATGCAACCAGAAAACCACCTACTGACCTACTATTGACCATGAACAATACGAGCGCTCAACCATTACTCATACACTAAATGGTTGAGTGCATGACTTGGACATCATGCCCCTAAATGATACTCGGCCTATTACACGATATGGGGTTGGGTCCATCCCCAGGTGGCTAAATTTTGTCCACCCCTGGTCATGCTGACACAACAGGAGCAAATATGTGGATGCCCAATCTTTGAACCCATCCAACCGTTCCACACGCCTGAGCAGCCAGCGCTTGGCTACACACCAGCCCGGCGACGATGCCACACGCCTGCGCTGCTCGGAACGGACGTTGCGCTGTTCGTGCGATCTCGGGGATCCAAGAACCATCCAAACCCCGCATGGCAACCCTTACCAAGCAACAACCCAAAAAACACAAACTAGGACAACAATTTCAATTTAGCATAGGCTTGAACCTTCAAACATCTTCAAACATAGTTGAAAACAGCAGCGTAAGCAATTATCCGCCCCATTCTGGTAAGCCAATAACACACACCATCCTGGCAAGAGACCCCAAACAGTGTGTGAGGTCTAGAGGTGTAGCAGCAGAAAATCTAGAGACCTAGACGCATTGGGGTCCAGAGAGGTGATGGTCATGGTGGTGATGAAGGTGGAGATCGTGGTGATGGCGGTGATGGTGATGATGTGGGGGGGGGGGCCCCTTGCATGTCTAGCTTGACATTGGCTGGCAGTACCGTGAGTGAGTGCGTGAGTGAGTGTGTGTGTGTGTGTGAGTGAGTGTGAACGTGAGTGGGAGTGAGTGAGTGTGAGAGTGAGTGTGAGTGTGAGCGTGAGCGTGTGTGAGTGTGAGTGAGACTGAGTGGTTTGAGTGAGACTGAGTGAGAGTGAGAGAGTGAGAGTGAGAGGGTGAGAGAGAGAGAGTGAGAGTGAGAGTGAGTGTGAGTGTGAGAGTCAGTGAGAGTTGGAGTGAGAGTGAGTGAGAGTATGCTACACAACACGTACGCCACACCACATAATTAAAACACGCTGTTCTGTGTCATACAAGTGAGTGACTAAAGAAGAAAAGGGCTTCAAGGCCCACAAAGTACTGCACCTGCCACGAAGTCTACACTTCAAGTCCACAAAGCACTGTGCCTGCCACGAACTCTGCTCTTCAAGGCCTTAAAGTATTGCGCCTACATCGAATTCTGAAAACGAGCCACATGTCCAAAAGTCACGATTCACTGCACCTGTCACGAAAGTAGAGCACGTCGAAGATTGCCACCACGTCCATGCAAAGTGCTGCGCCTGCCACAAAGTCTACACATTGAAGTAAAGCCGCTCCGATCCCTTGCGCCTGTCACGAAAGGTCGACTTTGGACCACCAAAGCACGAGGTTTCCCATGCGCCTGCCACGAAAAGTGACCGCCATGTCCGAAAATGCGCACGGCACCACAACGAGAGCGCAGTCGCGACAAGCACCCGCGCCAGCGCACCAGATTTTGCGAGCCTGCGCAGTCGAAGTGCACTTCGAGGATTTCGAGAGGCATGAATGCACTGTATATAGCAGCGAATTAGCCAAACGCCCCGATGCAACACCTCGATTAAACACCGGCCCTTTACACTTACCGTAAGACCCCTAGTGTGACCACACTGTTTGGGGAAAAAAACACTTCTTGAACATCAGCAAACACAGGTAAAGGTAACACACAATTCACCAGAGGCAACACGACAGCATACTGTATACTGTATATCAGTCAAAGAAACCTCGTATTTGAGACTGAAAACGAGCGATAGCCTCCCATGTAAGGTCTGGTTCCCAAACTTTCAAACATCAAGGCACGCACCATCTAACTTCACCAACTGCTCATCGATGTCCCATCCGCCATCCGCTCTCAGGCGAGGTTTTACATGCCGAGTTTCAAGTATCTAGAACCTGAGTGAAACTCGTTTTGGAGTATCAACCAAGCCTCTGAAAGCAGGATACAGTCTTGCGCCATGGGTTTCACAATGTTTCACAAGTACGAAGTCTGGTCAATCAAACAGGAGTAATGTGCAGGTCTATACTGACTGATCAGGACAGCGACCCACTTCGTCCCACTTAGCACTTCCCCGGGCTTCCCATCATCAGTGCCTCAGAACGAGGCGTACTGGGCCGCGCCGAGGATAACGTGGAGTTGCTCGTACTGGGCCGCTGCGTCGGTGGTGTCGTAAGGGGACAGTGTTGTGCAGGCGAAAGAAGCATGCAAAAATGTGTGTTTTGATCATTTTATACAATTTGTTATGTTTCCATGTTCTTTGAGCAACCAGTACTCTCCTTGTGCTACAAGTGTTTGGGCTTTCCTGTACCAGTCTTTTGCAAGTGGTCACATTGACTAACACATTCCCACAAAGTGGACCATGAACATTGCGGGGAACATATGGCACATCACTTCGGAATCACCGAAACCCGTGAAGTGGATTGAACATGATTGAAGCATGTTAAAGACAGCAAGAGGTCTGTCAAAAATGTCAACCCTTAAGTCCGAGATGATTGAAGTGCAAAAACTCCGCGAAGTCGTTATCGATTTCAATCAAAAACCTCGTCAACCCCTCTCCCCCTCTGCCTAGGCAATCGTCTCGTGCTCCTGCGGCCACAAACCGACCAAACAGCCAGCTCGTTGGACTCCATTCGTTGCATCGAACAAAAGCCACCACCTTGGAAAAAAGGAGGAATTGCCACCACATCATAGATGAAAGAGGTATGAACCAGCCAATGCATCCCCAAACTGGAACGAATTCCAGTCTATTGCAATGTTTTCCCGTGTTTCAATTCCAGCCGCGGTGCGACCACCGGTGGCCACCGGCGACCGAGTTCGTTCGATCACGGACGGATGGCCCATTCCAATTGATGCTCCGCCCAGGAGCATCAGGTAGTATAGGAAGTCATGGTGAATCCCAGCGAATTAACCATGTACAGGCTGTGGGTTAGCCTCATGTTGTTGAAAGAGTATGAAAGAGTGAGCCGCCGCCTTTTGACACCCGGGCTGACTCACGGTTGTCGCTTTGAGGGGAGGAAATTGATCGGCACTGATCATCAGACTGACACCGTTGTTAATGTTGTCGGGTTGAGCTTCCAAACTCGTCCTTTGTGTTCCCACCCCTACAGCACCTCTGCATTTGGCGAAAGGCGCCACGCACCTGCGTTCATGACGAGGGACATGCGCAATGTCATGTCAGGGAATTGTGGTTAGATACAAGATGATACAAGTATGGTCGTGATCATTGTGTTTTGATCTGTTTTGCAAAGAGATCACATTTAGATTGGTCTGGTCTCAAACCACTTGCCCAAATCAATGGGAACCATACTCAGTTCCATCTCATACAGCCCCTCCTTGCTTTAAAATTATCCGGCCATTGGATGAACTTGGGTGCTCAAATTATATGCGCTTGCACCATTATAAACCATATACAATGTATATATATATATATATATATCAACGGAACAACATGGACAGCCCCAATCAAACAAATCACCTTAAGCCGTTAAGCCCCCCAATCGATCGAATCTGGACACCGAGCCTGCAAGCGATCCATTCTGAAGAATGGACCATCAATACATGACTCTGTATGGTCCATTCTTCAGAAACCATCAATACCATTCAGGTTTAAAGTTTACAGTTTACATTACTCTATGTCCTTATGGACACCTGAATCACCAGGAGAAGTGACCCCTGTAGTGCCTGCTTGCACCTGCTGAAGTCAAAACAATCAACTGAAACAAACTCTATATCCTAGAGAAGCGCCAGCGTCGCATCCCACTTCTCCGGCCTCTCGCAAGGCCACGCGCTCGAGGAGCGCCACGCCGCTCCGCAGCGACGCCTCTGAACGCTCTGAACGGTGGTTCTAGGGTCGGTCTTGGTGTACCCAAAACGGTCGGATCGTTCAAACCATCTTCGTCCTTGGGAGTTAACGTTCAAACCATCCTGCTTGGAGTGTGCCCAACTGATTGACACTCGAGGGAAGCGGAAGTAGATGAACCTATGCAATTAGCAACTTCAACGTGGATAGGCTTGATTCCTTCGTATTGCAGGGATAATGGAATTCCTATATCTGAAGCATCTAAATCGCATCAAATTAAATACTGTATCTGTATGTGTATATATATAATCTATATATAGATATGCAGCACATGGAGCTTTCTCCGCCACTGCCATGTTGGCCTGAAAAGCTTCTTGACTCTTGAAACCGGGGGTGTGTCAAAACACCCGGCTTGCTGGCCCGATGAAAAGTGTTAACTCCTGTGATGTTCTGCTAAGAATAGTTCCTCATATTGAAATATAGAGAATCCAAGGTTCAAGTAGCAAATCCCACTGGGAAGCAGTTCTGCAAATTGCTATGACCAGTGTCGAATACATCTACTTACAGTAATGTTGTAGCAAATCCCACTGGGAAGCAGCTCTGCAAATTGCTATGACCAGAGTCGAATCCATTTACTTACACTATGCAATTATATATTATGTAGTGAAAATCAGCTGCACCATGTTACAAGTAGAACTGATAACTGGGTGATCAAGCCAGTTGCTGTTTGTAGATATATAGGGTAAAACTATTTGGTTAGAGAAGCCACAACTCATGATGAACGACCTTTCGCACAGGCAAGAAGAACTTGAGAGTGTTGGGCAATTTTGTTTTTGAATTCAAACGGTGATCGGAGGGAAGTCATGTTCGGTGATTTCGGATGTTCTGCCTCCTGTTCCGCCTGTTCAGTCGGTTCAGTGAATGACGGCTGATGATTGGATCAAAGCTTTCAAACCTGTGATCCCCGAACAAGGTGAGAAAGCTCTTTGTGTGGCCACTAAAGCCTAAGGAGAACGCACTCTGTCAACTCGAAGGCTGCAAATCCCAACGGTTGCGCACCCGGGTCACTCGAAGTCGAGCTCGACTGGGACTTCCTGCTGTGCAGGTGTCTGAAAGTCTGACTGGTTGTTGCAAAGTCAGAATCCCAGTCAAACACCATCCCAGTGAATCCCAAATACCACTATTATATTGTAAGGAACTAGGGTTTCTAGGTCTGTGATTTTAGTTTTAGTCTTTGGATTGGGTATAGAAGAGACCCAGTAAGAGACCCTGTAGCCTTGTTTGACCGAAACAAGAACTCACAGATGGGTGAATTGGGTAACTTCAAAGGTCCGACTTCTCCGACTTCTCCCAGTTGTGGGAAGCCCCAGTTGTTGGGAAGCGCATCGCCAAGTTGATGTGCGAGTCATGGACGATGGAAGTTCGGCGAAGACGAGGCCCCTCCGTACGCGCTGCGTCTTTTCGGTGAATGTTTCAAGAATAGGGAGAACAGGGGGATTTCGGCCGATTCTGAGGCAACCTCGAGGCGAGGTTTGGTGTCGTTGGACATGGCGGTAGTGCAAACATGCAAAACACACCTTGGGAAACTAGGGCCGAAGGGTAATATACTATCGGGTATATACAATATATATATATATATAACATTATATAACCAATGGCCTGGCTCTGGCGATGGCCACATGCATTCGCGAGGGTGGTCAAAAGAACGGCTGGTTCCACGTGGTCTCCACCATCGAAGACCACACCTTCATGTCTAACGATCGGTGTAAATCAACGAAGCTAAGCTGCCTTGTGGAAAATCAACTGGGTGGGGCGCTGTGTTCTGCACGCTCATGTGTAACACATCAATAAAGCAATGGGTTTCAGGTCGAAGGTAGCCTTTGCCGTGACATCTTTCTTTGCACCAGGTAGAGGTCCAAGCGATATACACGTCTCCGAGCCAAACTACAAGACCTATATCACGATCACACCGCTGTGTGGCGCTGTGAGCCGTACGTTCGACCCCACCTTGGGGCGTGTCAGCAACATCTAAGGCATCCTGGAGAGATGCGCACGTCGGTCCCACTGGAAGATTGGGGTTCAGGGTTGGATGTGCCAAGTGTCACCTCGAGTTCGATACCGTTCCGTTAGGCTCTCTTAATCACACAACGCAGGGGTGGAAAAGCCAATTCAAGACTGTCTCTAGTTCAAGCCCACTTTGAGGACCTAGCCTTTCCAACAGTCTTCAGTAATCTCAAAACTGAGTTCCCAGCCCGTACCGCCCGATAGAAGTGCAGCAGCACATGGTCCTGAGCTTGACGAGCCTGACCATACTCCTTGCCCAACAGAGCCAACGTTGTTCTAGAGGTGCTTTTCCAGTGGACGTTTCTGCACTTAGTCACTGTCGGATTGAACTCTCATTGTTCGGGGCCTTCTGGCCTTCTGTGGATGGCTGATCAACCAAACAGGAAGTTTGTACATTCCTTGTGTGCCACCGAACGACTGGGTGGACATGTCGTTGTACTTTCTTTCATACATCTGCAACACGCCAGTCTGTCAAACAGTAAGTACAGCACCCTAAACGACTACTCTCTTCACCGCTGAACGACATGCCTTGCCGCTGAAACCATGCCTTGCCATCCTTTCGGAGTTGATCCGTTATGCCCCGGCAAGTGGTAGTCAGTGGTTGTCAGTGGTTTTCTAGTCAGTCTAGTTGGACATGAGATGAACTGAGTCGAATCAGTTCTAGAATCAGTTCCTGACGTTCATGCTTTTGCACCACAGCATCGTCCCATTTTCGCCCAGCTGCTGGGTCGTTGCTCGGCAAGGCCCTGACCATCCGCTGCCGGAAGCTCACGACCTGCCGAGTTCGTGGCAGTGGCGAAGGCAGGGATTTCTTTTCCAAGAATCAACTCGAGTAGCAATGCCAGGAGCTACTAGTAGCTTCTTGCTACTAGTAGAAATGCTCTTTGTTCCTAGTAGCTTCTTGTTCCCATTAGTAATGCCAGGAGTTTGAGGATACACTAACCGACCGCGCATGACCACGCAACTCCTTCCCCACCGAACGGACACCAGGCATAGTAGCCATGCCCTTTGCTCCTAGTAGCTTCTTGTTACTAGTAGTATGGCCAGG
>CAXAMN010025184.1:173337-198654 GCA_963970005.1 Durusdinium trenchii
TAGTAGCGTCCTTGCTCCTAGTAGCGATGCCCTTTGCTCCTAGTAGCTTCTTCTTACTAGTAGTATGGCCAGGAGCCCCTAGTAGCGTCTTGCTCCTAGTAGCGATGCCCTTTGCTCCTAGTAGATCATGTTTACACCAACGACACTGATAGGATTGGTGGCTCCCAAGCAGTCTCAACTGGCCTCTGGATCAACGCTGTGGCCGAGCCAGGACCAGCCTGGCACTCCGCAATTGGAGGGTTTTGGATCACTCTTTCCCAGTCTAATCTGTGGCAAAACCTGCCAGAAGTTCTTGCTTCAACAGTAATGGAACGTAAACAAGTACGTACATCGATTGTGGGTCCACAATTTGGTGGCAATCGATTTCTGGCCCTTGACTTGAAAGGACCAGTGACTAGTGTGACTAGTGAATGATCAAGGGCCGCTGCGAAAAGACTACTGTGGGTGTATCGGGTATTGCTTTTGTCTGATCACACCCTTCTCGGCCAGTAAACTCGATAACCTATGAACCTCAATAAAAGTGATGTCTGATTTCTGTAGCGCATGATGTAGGCCATGTGGACCGTGCAAGCACTGTCATGGAGCACTCCCTAATTATAGTGGATTGAGAGTAGATTGCACAATCCACCAAGAATGACCTCTCTCTTTATATATACATACATGTATATATATATACATTATACAGTACATATATATATATATATATATGGATCCCCGTCTCAAAAACATCTTGAGGTTTGCTCCATCTGCTCTGAAACCACTGCATGCTTGTTTCCCTTGTGTTTCGTGGCCCGCCCCTGCCGAGAACACTTCTTGCCTGCGAAGCTCGCCTCAACGGTGAGTTCCATTGCTTTTGGGAGAAGCACTGACGGCGAGGTCACAACGATGGTGAAGTCACAACTGGATAAGAGTCAACACACGGGGCATCAACCACAGCAACATCGACAACCAATGGACATAGATATGTTGGAGGCTCTGATGGTTCCAATGCAGGCAGGGTGTCCATCAAATAGGAACCACAAAGTGCTTTTCGCCAGCCAGCTGACCACCCAACTTCCGCATATTGTAACAGTGACTCTACAACTATGACCCAGTTCCAGTGGTTCTCTCATCTACGATTATTAATAGCTTTGCTACCCCACCAGCCCAGTTAGTGAGGAAAGTCTGAAGTCGATCTTTAGGTCACAACCTCTTCCGGCATAGTGAGGTGCCGCAAGCGCGCCACCTGGCACACTGGGGTGCCTAGTGGATTTCCTGGCTCAACCACAGACCGTTGGAACAACCAGGGTTGAAGCATATGATCCTCAGGTGGGAGTATGTTGTATCACCAAATCGCAAATCTCACGAAATGACAACCTCCAAAACTGGTGTTCGGTTGGTTGAACAAACGAAGTGGACAGGCCTGTGAAAACGATCTTGGGAGAACACTCGGGCTGTTCTGCTTCCATATGAGTGCGGGTAGATTGGTTCTTTAATGCTTGTTGGTGTCAGGCAGTCAAAGAGGCTGTCAAAGGCCGTCTGTCAGCCGGTTCATCTTCTTTGCTGCTTGGCTCTTCCGCCCCCCAGCCAGACTTGCTCATGTTGACTGCCGATTAACAAAACCCTCCATATCGAGATGTAAAACCATTCAAGGAGGGGGATTATTTTAAACAACATTATATAAGATAACCGAACACAACATCCAGCTGGAACCTTGGGTGGAGAGATGACACAAAGTGTCATTGGTTGGGCTGTTTTCTCTTCATCCACGTTGTATTCTTCATTCATGAGCTCTGCCAGAGAAGAACCATCGAATTCACCATGTTGGTCGGCTGAGCCGATCTAAGACCTACAAGTGGAACCCGATCCGGGACGCCGACGCCGATCTTTGTCAAGCACGCAGTGTGCTGTCTGTCAAGAGTCATTCGTCCGGTTCTGTCGAGTTCACTCAATACACATACCGTGGTCTTCTTCACCTGGTGCTAAAGATGTCAGATTCTACTGATTGATCACTTGGTGATCAAAACACATCAAAAACAACAGCACTCAAGGAGATTCTACTACAGACTCCACCTCTCTGCAGGATGATCATATTGGCTGTGGGTTGACCTACCTGGTGTCGGTCGAACTCGCAGCTTACATGGTGGACTGTTCGGGCTCCAGGTGGCTCACAACCCACAGCCATCTGTTCCCAACGACGTCGTCACTCGACGCAAGAGATTCAAGGCAGGCCAGCCAGCCGCTCTTGAGCCAGCCCCAAAGATCAAACCCGATTCGTTCACTTTTACAATGGTCCGGTTGTGATTCACCACGTTGCAAAGGTATCTTAAATCAATCCAAGGTCTTGTTGCATGTCTTGGAACCGTCTGAGTTGGAAAAGTTTCGATGCCTTGGATCGATGCGACCCATATTAATATATCTTCAATATGGCCAACGACATCCACCTCTGTACTACACTGCATACCTGCACCCACCCCAAAACCAAGAAACACAATGAACAGTTAACACATATTATATTACAATATTTTGTATGTCATGTCTCTCTCTCTCTCTGTGGAATGGAACTGGAACAGCACAATGGAGGTGAAGGTGGTACCTTCCGATGCAACTCACTGATCTCGCCTCGGGCTGCTGCTCTTGTTCAGGCTCATCATCCAACTCTTCCTGGATGCCACCAAGTTTTCTGGGTTTCTGCTGGTGGACAAACATCCTTCATCCTCGCGGGATCCCAGGGTCGTGCTCCCAACCAAGGTATTCCCCCACGATGAACCTCCAGGTTTGCGGGGTTTGGGGGGCAAGCAAAGATCAGCTGATTTCGGGAACAAGTGGAACAAGTGACAAAGGAAGCAGGGAAGGAACATCGGTTGATGGACTGTCCATCCTGGCGAATCACCCCTGTTTTCGGCGCAGTGGACCCACTATCCCGATTGGTAAGGGAAGCAATCCAGCACCACGTGAAGTGAACTAAAGTTGATGGTCCCATGAGCTGATCTTTTATTTTTAATTTGTGGGAAAGGCACTTTCTGCGGTGGAATCGGCCAGGATTGGCCGCTAGAGCAAGTCAAAACCTCGTCTAAGGCTCTATCTTGTTATTCTGTGGTGGTCACTACCTTCAAAGAGCTCAGAAAAAAAATAAAGATCATGCTCAAACTACGATCCAGACGTTTGCCCATGCAGGTTTGACCGTTCCCATCATCTCTTGTTACGCTCATCCTCGGAGGCGTCACATCCCAAGAGCTCTTCCAGCCACTTCAGTAGGGCAAAAGCAATCTCGTCAGCCGACACGACCGTGTCGTTCTCTTCCTGTGGAGAAGCAAATCATCGACAGAACGGCTCCTGAAAACAAACAGCTGATCTGACAGGTGTTTCTGGCCTTCTCGGATTGGTCAGCGTGTCATTTCTATGCTTGATCAGGGAGTAGGACCAGTAGCAGTTAGTAGCATTGCTACTTCTGAAATTCCTCTTAAGCTCAACCTCTTATTGAAAAGGACTGGTTAAGCGGGACAGCGCTCAGTTTGATACCTGACAGTCAAGGTCTTGAACATGTAATCAGGGTATTTTATGGTATTTTTAAGGCCCCATGCTACCTGTCCTCCTCAAAATAGGTCAAGTAGGTGTTGACAAATGTAGTGTGGAATCTTTCAGGTATCAGTCAATTACACTATTGGTTGCTCTCTGTTTATCAGTGGCCCTTGTTACTCAATCAAATATGTGCACAAAGTACCGTATCTTCCTGTATATGTCGCTTTGTCAGAAACAGGTTGGGGGGATTCAACAAAGGCCATGAAACCATAGGAACGTTGTGGAGCAAAGTTCCACTTGTGGAGCAAAGCTCCTAAGTGGGAGGTGGGCTAGACCACGCAATTGAAGATCAAGTCGACTAAACTCATGACTCATCCCAGGGCTCCACACGCATGGGGAAGAGAAAACATTTGGGTGGTGATACAAAGGCCAAGAATGGCTACGATCTAGACCAAGTAGCGCGCCTCAACGGCCTTGCAAGATATGGTGTGTGAGACGGCAGCTGTGCTGAAAGATTTCAACTACAAGTGTCTGGCAAGTCCAATAGCTTGCTCGCCCAATACTCTGCCACAACCTGCGGCCAACAGGACCCAGGGTGCTCCACCCAGGCAAGACCCAAAGCCTCACGGCTCCTTCCCGCCAGAAACTGTCCAATTCATGTGTGCGAGTTAACCAGAAAGCCAACTATACCCCTGGAACACTAGGTCTAGGGTTGAATATAATAAATTTACAATAGGTGGTATGGATGGGCAGCCCTGACATGACAACTCAGTCTCCGAGTGCGGAGGAACAAAACATGTAAACCATCAATTGCAGCACCCAATGCTCCATTTCTAGCCAATGGATGAAGGTACAGGCATATATAAATACAGTACTAGCTGAGGCCATCAGCAGTTGAACAGAGATCCGACCAATCTCTCGGCAACATACACCGTCAAACAAATACTGAAGTACTGTACAAAGCCTAGAAACAATCCAGTTCTGTTGTTAAAGGGCTTCGTCGGTCCATGGATATCCAGGGTGAACATCGTCACTTCCCACCCAGATTGCTTCACCGAGAAAAACAATTCGCTTTTCTGCTGGATTTATGTACTATATGGACTAGACATGACTAGACTAACTACTGTATAACTATATATATATGCATAGTACTACTAATTATACATAGTGTAGAAGCTAACAGCAACACAGTGTGCGTAATTGTGCGTAAAGCACAATATGTTTGCTGCTGAAGCCCAGAGACCGACTGCATCATTATAATCACCACAAAAGTCGAAGAAACTAACACATCCTTCTTGTTCAAAGGGTCTTCCCTCACTAAAACCCTCAGAATTGGATAACACAAACTGAAAAGTCTTCAGTACCAACATGTACCAACAAAATAACATGCTTCAGTACCCACCTCCCGCGCAAGTCCGCGCAAGTCTGCAGAAAAGCGCTGTGCCTCTGTCTGCGCCGCCTGTTGCAGCCGGCCATAGAGTTGTCGCAGCTGTCCCACTCGTGCGCCCGAGCCGCGGGGTCCCAGCTGGGGCAGCAGGTCGCGGAAGTGGCGAAGGCTGGCGATGACCTGTCCATTTTGGAGATCTAAAGACCTGATCATGTGGGTTGACTTTCGTATAAAGATCTGAACTCATTGGCAAAAGGTGAGAAGAACGCATACTTTGGAGTTCTATGTCAAACAGCAGTATATGTAGCTTACATACGTACTTGTTGCATCTTTTTGCTAAGTCCTACCTACCGGAACTCTTGGGAAACCGATGTTCTCCCTGTAACCTGGAAGGATTGAACACCTGAGTACAAGGTATGTAACTTGTACAAGGCCTCAGGCGCAACCTCAGTGATGAATGATGATATCTATTGGAGTGAGGGTGTATGCGATTCTTTGATACCTACAGTAGTTCTCAGATGTCCTCAGGGTGCAATTGCTTCTAGACTCCTGCAGGACGAAAGCGGCTAGAACAGCAACTGAGCTAGTAGATACTACTAGTACCTGGCAAGTCTGGCAAGTGGCTAATGTGGAACTTATAAATATATATATTGTATATATTATATATATATACATATATCAACAATTGTTGTTTGTTCAACCTGTGCGTCTCACAAGAAAAGACAGAACTCGGGTGCCCAATCATCGTGACCGAAACAACTAAGTCTCATCGTGACCCACTTTCGAGTCACGGGTGCCGGAGGGGAAGACGGTGGCCACAAGAGGTGGCACCCGGTGGCCTTGTTTCCAGGTGGGCCTTGTATCCCCAGCCCAACCTTGCCCACAAAGAACGGTTGTTCAGGACTGTAATCCCGAATGGTGGGGCACTCAATTGCCGGAATATTCAAAAACAGGAAACAGCTGCTGCAAACAACAAAAACAAAAAAAACACCCACCAGCCTGAAACGCTTGGACCAAAGTAGTGGGCCCAACCACGGGTCAACTCTTCAGAGGCTGTGACTAAAGTCATACACCATAAGGTCATAAAACACCTCCGAAAGACATAATGCTCAAAATCACCTTCCAAAAAGTGAGTCGAATCATGTGTGATCCATGGTGTCTATCAATCACATATGGACACCCCCAAAGAGACTCTCCATCAAAAAAAACAAACTTATCAACAACCCTCATCTCAGCCAACCCAGCTGCCGTCTTGATCGTTGCCTGGAGGATCTCGTCCTCGAAACCAGTGTTGTTGAAGACACCAGCACTTTGCAGGATCGCCTCCCGACGACGGGCCCGACGCGGACATGACGCATGGGCCGTTGCGAGGTCCGGTGGCAACGGCCCATGCGACGGCCATGGCGACGTTCGGTGCTCCCAAGTACAAGATCACTCAGGGTTGGACGGCCTAGAGGTAAACCCTAGAACAAGGGCCAGAGGAGGCCAAAGAAAATCAACCTTGAAAGGTTTCAACTGCGTCTGCAAGTTCGCATGACCCCACCCAAGCATCCTATCGGAAGACGCATTAAATTGCATGAACACGCGCGGCTGTCTATCAAGCATTTACAAACTACCCGTCTATAATTGGCATATATAATGTGGCTTTGGGTAACTATCCTAGAACTCCTTCCAAGACTACTACAAAAAAGGTCGGCCTGGCCTGGCGTTGTAGCCTCAACCCTTGGTCAAACCATGGTTCTTGAGGAAACACCGTTACACTCTGACTCACTAACATAGAAGTGGAACACCCCTTGGACCCTTGTTGCTAGATTTGCTAGAGGAAAGTGTCTTCCAAGGGACCATGCCATCCACTTCCAGGTGAGTGATTCAAAGGGCCAATCCTCCGAACGGGACTCAAACCGGCCCCGAAAGGGCAACAAACCGGACCTCCATCCCTCGCCAAAAGAGCGTGAAGTTCACGTCGTGTTGCTCGTGGCGCGCAGCACCAAAGTGGCGTTGTAAGATCTGATCCACACCGCTGTCGACTCCACTTCCTGAGGGTGGTATGACGGTCAGGCTGAGGTTGGCGAAGGCCGACCATGTTCACGGTCCATCAATTTGTTTAGAACCATATTTATATAACCGCCTGACGATATAGAAAAAAATAGAAAAAACATCTCCAAACCTTCCGAACATCCCAGCAGCGTTCAAGAGCACCAAAGAAGCATCAAGAATCCCTCACCCAGCTCGCCTTCCTTCCCAACGGTCGCACGTCTCACCGCGGACGCGAAGGACGTGACGTCTAAACGCGCCAAGTGTCTCATGGCCTCCTGCCGGGCCATCGGGAGGCCCGCCATGACCTTCCTGGGGAGGGTCAAGGTGACGGGAGACGACTGGTCCGACGGGTCCAACGCCGTGTCAAAACCGGCGGAAGTGGTGAGAAGACGGTAGTGTCACTACCAACCCATGTAGTCTTAGTCTTGCGTATACCTAGCTACAAGTGACTCCCTGCAGGCAGTGTTTGATTCGGCCAGGGCTATTCATTGCTGCCACGCAGTGTCGATGACTTTCTGATCAAATCTGCCCAAGTCCCCATCCATTCCTGAGCCCAGGTCATCGGTCGTCATCGATTGACGGGTCCGTTTTCTCTCAAGGAGTGGTGATAAAATGAAGCCGGGCTTGGCCACTTGTAATGTCAGAGTCCGTCAAAGCTTCATGTTGGGTTTCTGGAGTAGAGAAGACAATCCCAAACAACAACAGCACCATTGACATATTGCTGGGATGGTGTCCCAAGCTCTTGCATGTGATCAGGCCAGGTCCATTACCAAATACCTTCAGTGGAAAGCTTCCTTCCGCTGACCAAACAGCCCCGTGTAGAGGGGTTCTTCTAAATCCGGACCAAACAGCTGGTCCCAAATGTCCGTCCGTGACGGTGAAAACCGTGTGGACGGAGGAGTTCCTCCTGCCGCCACCCGGACGTCGCGGACGGACGGTCCATCCTCTCCCGCCTCAAGGTCTCCCATTGCAGGACCGACTCCAGGGCGCCCTGTGACTTGACGCCTTGGACAGAGGTGCTGGTCTAGCTCTAGGAGTCACGGACAGCAGGTGGCAGTGCAGCAGGCACCCAGGTGTCAAGCAGGTGGCAGTTCAGTTGTCATAGGTTGGACAAAAGGGCCTGAATGAAGAATGTCTTCGGCAGTCCTTGGAAGAACTTTGAGCCTAATAATGATTGCTGTTCCATGCTGTTCCTCTGCAATTGGTCTATGCCAGCAATTTGGAGAGGTATGTATCATAGACAACGATCCGATGGACAACGCGGAAACATTGTCATTCTTGCTATCGCAAGAATGTTGGTCCCCCCCACAGGATCAATCTTGGACTCGCTGTTGAGGACTCGCTAAAGACAAAGCACTCCAACTCACTGGAAGTGGAAACCACCTGTTTGCAAGAAAACATGGTGTCCTGAGCGGTCGAAAGGTCGTGCCATGGCAGTGAATCGGAGTGTTACAATCAAGATTCGATCCACTCTGACCAGCCTGGGAAGATATGGGACATTCAGATCTTCGCACTGAGGCACTGGTTTGTCTAGGTATGTTCTTCTCTTGATCCCGCCACCAATGGCAAAAGTGCGTGTAGTATCCAAACACAACACCAAACATCACGACCCTCCCGAGTGACTATACAAGTAGACAGTAGACAGCACACAGCACACACATCCATGACCATGTTTGATGGGCATCATTTCGCCCACCTCTCGGGTAGTGTGCCGTCTCCTCTGAATTACATTGAAATCACTGTAACAGGACCTTTTGTATAAGGTCATTAAGACCGTTAAGCGAAACATGTTGCCTTCCATTCCAGGATGTTACAAAAAGCCATGTTAACCTGAGCCCCAAACATGCACTGCAAGTACTGAGGAGAAAACTCTTGCAGCAAATACCCACGTGACTGTTGCTCAAGCAAGGAGGACGAACCTTGTTAAGTCATCATTGTCCATTGACATGGGGTGGGTCGTGGTAAATAAGAAGTGCTTCGGACAAACGCCCTCTCCACTTGAGCAATAACTTCAGGTTTCAGAACCTTGGAGAGTCAACCACAGTCAATTACATGCCCACCGCTATTCTTTTTGCAGTCTTTAAGTAACAAATCTCTGATGTATCTCTGATGTATGCTTACTGAGCCGATGGATTTACATACTGAACCGGACACCTCTGAAATGTTCCACTCATTTCCACATTTGTTCGGTCGTATTTGCATTGGATGGGATCAATTGGGCTTCTTTTGGCACCTGAGGTTTGCGAAGGTTTGCGTTCATCAGCAGTACCACTTCCTTGAAGGATGCAGAGCCCGCACAAAAATCGAAGCCCCAACTAGTAGTACTGTAACAGGCACGTCTGTTTTTTTGAAATTGATGCTATCTACTTGGCGACATCCAACAGGTTGCTGGATGTTATCGTACCTCCAACATCCCCGACGCTCTTCCATGGCCAAGAAACACATGTGCCAAAGTTGCAACAAGGCTTCGGTGGAGTTGGACTGCATCACGTGCCACTTTGGGCACGTTCGGCTGCATTCCCATCTGCAGTGGATCCCAACAGAAACACAGTTCAATGGCCACCAAGTTCCTGCCCTTTTTCCGACTTATATAGACCCCCTGTCATAGAAGTTTGTCGATCCCCAATGTCTTGGACACCGTGCAATCCTCTCTATTTGGAGTGGTTCTGAAAACCGTGCCAACGATTCATCGAGCCTTGGAAGTTTGGTGAGCACAACGGAACGCAAGTGTCGTTGCGTTTTCTACGGGGTGGACAGTCGGGACGCGGCACCGTGTCGCCCTGTTGAGAATATGTTTCACAACAAGCACAACAGCACAGTGTCGCTCAAATAGCACCTCCAAGCCTTGCAGTATCCTCCAGCTGATGCATTCTTTGGTGTTGAAACCTCTGAAGAACTTCCCATGCCGAAGAAGAATGGACTTGCTTCTTGCGGAGCCGCTGACAGGCACCGCTTGTGGGGGTTGATATATGCAGTGCTCGTGAAGCAATTCACCATCCACCCGGCTCTTGTAAGAGCCAACCTGAAACTCTTTGCATCCTGGAACCAAAGCACGTGCACGAAACACTGTCCAACTGTCCAACGAGGAAACTGCTTTTCAAACCATATACGAGGACACATACTATATACGAGGTGTTTCACTTCCTGGAAAAGCCCATGTTCGACATCTGCAGACTGTAATCTCCGAATGAGGCACTCGATCCTGTGTGCTTTGATCCAAGCGAAAAAAAGACAGCAAGCGGTCGGTGATGGAATCGATCAGCGATGACCGAAACCCAACAGGTCCAAGAACCCAATGGGATCAGGAAAAAAACACTGGTTTGATCACAAAGTCAATGTGTTGATGCAGGTTGGACCACAAATATTGAACCGCCCGGTGTGCGGGAGACGTTTGCTCAGTTCTTGTTCTAGTTCAAGATGGTCAGCACTGGCCCAGCAAAGTTCAACCCCATTATACTGTAAATACAAAACCATACAAACCACATAGAGCCCATCACAATAAGGTCTTGAGACCGTGTCGGGAGCATCTCATCTGAAATGTCCAAAGGCTTAAAAACCGTGGAAGACAAAACACACAATGAGGTCTTCTCTGAACATACTTGCAGTACTCTCGTGACGCCTCTAATTGCCACAATGAGCATTGTTATAAAGTGTGTAAACAAGTCGATCTTCGGTTGAGACAGTTCTGATTCTTGTGTAAATAAGACACTTGTCATGTTCTTTTTTATCTTTCTTTGCTTAATGTTGTTGTATGTTGTATGAAGCATCAATCTTGGCCTCTCTTATACAAGTACGTTGCTACCACATGTTGCAACAACACCTCTTGCAAGGTATGTCCCTGATTGGTTGTTACTGGGTGCGTCTATATAAAACAAGAGCCACACTTACCACACTTGCTTCTTTTTGTGAGATGATGTTCAACTATTTAATAATGACTTGCTATACCTCTGAACCTGGTTGTGAAAGGACTGCTGTGGTGTGTTTGGCAATGTTTGGCCACTCCGTCCGTTGCCCACAAGAAGAACCTTGGTCAGGGGTTGCTCATTGAAGCTCAACACCCAAATCAACAAGTGGAGTCAACCTCCTTGCTGGCACTCCTTTTTGCAGTTGAGACATGAAAATCGGCCTTCTCCACACCCACTTCAGACTCTACTCTCGGTCTATGCGATCCGCAGCCTCTGCTCACCTCCGCGAAGGGCGGTCGTCTTGGGGTGGCGAACTCTCGTGGCTGGCGAATCGTCGAATCCGTTTTCGGTGGACGAGTGGGGTGACTTTTGAGCATCTATACTTAAGACATCTTTCTTTTGTTCCTAGTAGCTTCTTGTTACTACTAGTTTACTAGTAAGGCACTTGTTACTAGTAGCGATGCACTTGTTCCTAGTAGCTTCTTGTTACTATACTTCTGTCGTTCCTGTTTCCAGCTGGAGATATGTCATGAGTATTCATGAGTCATTAACATTTCATCGGACGAAAAGGAAGCTTCTGCGGTATTTTGACGGACACTTGCTATTGCACATAATTGTCCTGTCATATATTGATGATTAATTATTGATGGATTGGGTACGGAGAGCTGGATATTCCTAGACAAAGAATGAACAAGGGTACAACCTCGTTCGCGCCGGTTCGGATATAGACGAATGGATCCATTGACCCCAAATACTGTTCGTCATAGTTCGACAATGGATATAGAGGTCAACTGTCCAACTCCATTGAGTCTTTGGTTGCTGTGGGTCTTGTACTCTGCTGACCATGCCGCTGGACATCACCCAGGCGAACCGAGAGATATGTCCCAAGCCTAGGACATCGGTGGTTTTCGTAAACCTTCCGATTCACAGACTCGGACGACCACGGACGACGACAAATCTGCTCGTTTCTCCTACAGAGGCCTGGTAATCTCACATGTGAGACAACCAAACGGTACAACACCAGGCCATCGCACCGATCGGTGTGACACCAGGCCTCCGTTTCCTCGGTCCCTCTTGCTTCTGTTCCTGCTGCTTCTTGCGCTGTGCCCGCTGGGCGTACTGGGCCTTCTGCTTTCGGGTCATCACCAGGCCCTGCCGCTGCGACCGGCTTCGCCGTCAGCGACCCGCGCGTTGCGCGGTGGAGCTTTGACACCTATTCAGTTCACATCCTGAACCGGATTCAAAGAGTATGTGGACGCTAGGGATGTGAACTGGTGAAACCCATCGGATTCTCATCTTTAAACCCACCCAGTTCAAAGGGTATGTGGATCTGGAGAGGTTGCGCATATAACCCTTTGGTCCTAAGATTTCAAGTCGATGATCCTGGTTTCCTTCATCTGAATTCACTTTCAAGTTATCATAGGTACCTGGCAGCTGAAAGAACTCGAGCTGCTGTGTGCTTCCCAAATCATCGAACATCGATCTCGATGTTTCCACGGCCTTGCTGCCTTGGGTCGTCACTGTTCTAAGAACAAACCAAACACAGAAGAAAACACTGATGGTCACTTGAGGTTCCAGGTGTTCAGACCTCGGGCTACCATTTGAAAAGGTCGCATTCGCATGTGGTGTTTTCTGTTCAAACGCATGTGGGGATGCCCTGCGTCGCCCACTTCACCGGCCCCGATGAGTTTAGTATAACTTGTTGAATGTCCTGCTGGATCCTGTCGTGTCTTAGAACAACTCCCTTAAACATGTAAGCTTGACTTGACTACGTATTCATTTTTTGGCAATAGTGCCATCTGATTAATCTTGTGAGTCCCGAACCGGTGCAATGGACAATGAACACTCCTGCGCAAAGGTGCCATTTGGCTTTGCGTGGTGTAAACCCTCCACGGCATCCATTGGGAGTGCTCAAACAAGGGTAAAGGATCTGGGAAAGTGATGGACACACAAGTGAGGTCAGTTAACTTAACATGGAATTCGACTGGCCTTTGTCAGGAAAGGTATCCATACCGTGGTCCATGGTGCATCCTCCCTCTCTCAATCACTGTGTTTCTGACTCTTCCACTGTCTTCCACTGCCTGTTGATTTCGTCAGAATCAAGCCCTGCTCAACACGGCTTTTGCAGCTGTTGGTTTAGTCAAGCAAAGCACCCTTACAAACGGAACCACACTTCCCAGTGAACATTATGTACTGTAAGTACGTCCTGCACATGATCCCTGTAACCCGGGATGCGCCAAACTTCCCTTCAATACAATACATATACTTTAAAGTGTTTCTCAGATCTGTATCAACCAGTGATCAACCAAGAACATCACAGCATCCTGGCTCCTTTCGCAGGTCAAACCCTGCTGTAAAGTATGCAGCACCTGCACCCTATTTTTGATCCTGCTCCCGAGCTCACCAGCATAATGGCTGTTGCCGAGATGGTCATCCTCTAATGATATGTATATATATATATTATGTAACATTATATAACATGTAACGACATATAAATACTGTATATATATAATTACATTGAACACAGGTCTTGAGAAGAAAAAAACACCTTTTGTACATCAAAAATACAAAAATAAAGAGCTCTATAGAATAGAGTCGGAGGCTACCAGAAAGTCCATCCTCCATTTGTCCATCTGGACGGTCCAACCCCTTTTTTCCTCCGAGGCCTTGTAATTCATGAACTCAATATCCACTTCTTCGAGATTTTGCTCCCTCACCGAGCACCGATGCACGATGCGACCGGAGGACACGACCGACATGGACGAACAAAAGAACAAGACATCGCCCATGGACTGACGACGCCTTGGTTTGGCTCATGCCTGGATTGCCCTTGTTGAGGAACATCGTGGTACACAGCGGATGGGTATTGAATAGTTTTGAAATTGACACAATGCCTGTCATCTCCCTGTCATCTGCTTAAGTCATTCTTTACGAGGTCGCTGACTTTTGGAGCTCAACGTTTTGTAGAAACCAACACAGTCACTTGGCGATGTTTCGCACATACTTGCCTGAAAGCTGTACCACAAAACCCACAAAGAACAAGAGTTCGAAGGAACATGAAGCCTCGAGATTATTCAGGGTGCCTGGATGGTTCGCCAGCACCCACAGCCAACTCATTCGCGTATCCAGTATCCAGTTGTATTTAACATCGGGGTTCTTATATAATGCGCACATAGGATTAAGTAACCACCCGCTATTATTCAATCCCAACTCGACCCCCCCCCAATGCTAAACTAATTTAAAACCTAGATTTCCACCTTGGCATCCCCCTAATATTTTTTCCTGTGCAAAAACCTCCCCCTATTAACCAGCTGCCCCCACCCAAAAAACATGGTTTACTATTTTTTTATTACATATTTTATATTATCTTCTTTTAGCTAGTCTCCAATATCTTCTGGTCCATGGTGAAACTGATCTTCTGATCCACCCTTGTCTCATGCCATCTCTTTGAGAGATAGCATTCTGACTCACCCTTTTCCCATGCTGATCTTGTCATCCATCATCATCATCATCATCATCAGGTCGTCACCTCTATTAGGGGGATGTCCTCCTCAAATACCTCAAATCTCAATCCTTGTTGACCTTGAAGGAAGGGGCGTTTATTAATCCTACGTTGCCATTAAGTTCTTATAGTTGCCCTGTTCATTGCGTTTCCAAACCCAGGAACACAAATTATTTGTGTCCAAAAATACAGTTCTTGTTGGTTTCGTTTCCACTGCTCAACACGAGCTGTGGTTGGACGGATTCGCAAGTCGCGCTATTGGTTTCGTGTCCATGGTCTTGACAGAGGTTCCCGAGGAGCAGACTCAGACTATCATATTAGTGGCCCAAAAGAGGGCTCTCCCAACGGGTTCCCCACGGTGAGCCACCGACAGTACACCCACAGGTTGTCAGACATCCGCAGGATTCCGCAGGTTTCCGCACTTTGCGTTCATCTGATAGCGTGTTAAGATCCAGTAGGTATCTCAAAGGGAAGCACAGTGGTAAGAGAAGCTACTCCCATCCCATCTTTGAGTCCCTAAAGTCACACCGGCAACAGCTCACCTTTCAGCTCGTGAATTGGAGCCTCGTCACCCGTCACCGATCCTGATGAGGACATCTGCACATCTCAGGGCCCGACTTTGGTTGCTCATCCTTTGATTTCTTTTTCGCTTCTTCGTCCTTCTTTTTCCTCTCTTCCCTTGGCAGGATTTATCACGGGCCCTGAAGGCGAAAAACCAGTGGTAGGCTCTGAGACACGGGTCATTGATCCGTTTTCCTTATGAAACAATTGAATGCAATACACAAGTTTCAATGAGTTGGACACTTATGTGGTCAAACACCTGCTTCTCGTATCTGGACAATTATGGTAAAGTATATACATTGAATTACAAACAAATTCATGAGACTAGTTTTGACCGTAACTCTCTACGTTAGTCCCAAATCTGCTTTTTTCCTTTCATTGTTGTAATATTTTATGTGTATATTTGAGAGGCAAACACAATATGTTTTACGCAAATCCAATCTATACTTGCTACGAAGTGCGCAAGCTCCTCGTGTTTTTCCAGTTCAATGACACCCGGTGGAAGAGTAACATCACACCGCATCCTAAGGAGTTTGGAATTCAACTTTACCTGTTTCATGGGCCCTTGAAACAGTGTTTTATTACAGTCCACGTGTTGTTTTTCCTCAGACTCCTCAAATAATACCTCTTTCCGGGGCCAAAGCTTTTCTTCCAAATAGTACCACATGGGAGATGCCCATGGTTTTGAACCTCTGTCGTCGGGTCTTTTCCACTGGCCAGAAGTCCAGTGCAGGGTGGCTTATGTCCCAGTCCCGGTCCGTCAAGCCATTTATGTGCATTCTGGAGGCACAGCTTTGTCAGACCAGTGATCGGGACCTCTGCTTTGAATGGGACCTTCTTCCTAGCATACTATAATATAGAACAATATGATACATGCCCTCGTTGTCTTTTCTTCGTTTCAAGTAGCGATGACCTCCAACCTAGTGCAAACATGTGCAAACTGTTTTTTGGTCCTCCTGCGGTTGTGGATGACAGAATTTCTGTCTTCAAATGCTCTCCCAGTGCGAAGAAAGCAAACACATAGACTTGGTTCACCACAGCCGCTCCCACAGATTCCATTCAGAAAAAGGAAACCTCTGCATTTCACATATGTAATGAGATGTATCTAGTTGACTCTGGACTCACTACCTGCCCAAAAGAGCTACCAATTGCCTTCAAATACCGTATACCTTTTTCACATCTTTTCACACTGCTCTCGGTGCTCGCACCATGCCAAAAAAATAGGCCTCCAATTGCTCGACCGTGCTCGCACCCTCCCAATTCTCCCATTATCCCCCTTATCCCCCTTCATCCTCCCAGGGTGCTTGGAGGCCATGTCAGCACTCGTTCCTTGCATTCGTTTCATGGCATTGATCTTCAGATCCGTCGGTGGCAAAGGCAAACCTTACGGAGCGAGGTTTGCGACACCGACCGACGAGCGGTATGGTTGGTCGGGTCTCGGGCGGCGAGCAAGTCGACGCGGAAAGAACGAAGTCGTTTTCTTCGCGGTCGCGCGCGTGGGTTCGGCTGCTCGTTATTCGGCACAAGAGATGAGGAGCTTTGGTGAGCAATGAGTGACTGGTGTCTGTGGGGAGCTTTGCTGATCATGTGGGTGTTGCAAGTCTGTCTGCTTGGATCTGTCAAAAACTCCACTAAATCAGCTACCAAACAATGGCCAACACGAAACGAAAGTGACCATGACAAAGGACGACACAGGTCTGCAGGGTGGTCAAAAGGGGTGAAAACACTCTTTGGGGTTTGTCCCAACTTCTCGCTGCTCCTGATCGCATGGTCATCCAACTCATTGGCTTCGCGCGAAGTGATTGGCCCTCACGATTTCGCTCCAAGAAGTCCGTCCAAAACCCCGGCAACGGTTCAAACAGGTTAAAACAGACGACCGATCCCATGAAATTTGAAGGTTTGGACTCAGAATTCACAAACAGGGCAACACTTTACCGGGAAAAAAAAACGGTGGTTCTGATGGTGAGCACCAGAATCTTCAACATGCTTATGCCATTTCAAGCCCTCATACTCTGCCTGGAGGTGATAGTATTAAATAGTATACAGTGTGGTTGTTCTTTCTCTGCTGCTCATTCTACATCTAGATCCTAGATTCCTAGATCACAGAATCTAGATTATACTAATCTCAATCTATAAGTATCAAGTAGAAAACTTATGATGGAACATGTGACATGTCAAACGTTTCGAAACGTTTGATAATTTTCTGACGCTCCAAATGTGGTTTATGTTGTGTTGATCGTATTGGCTATCTATTCCCGTTGCCACACCCTTTGAATTGCAAACCACCAAAGGAGTTCAAAAGACCACCCGGTTTGTTGAGCACCCTTTGAGGACTCCTTTCCACCCACGTTCGAGCAAATGGGAAACACACACATCGATTTGCTGTGGTCAACACCAATCCGTGATCCGATCGATCCTTAGGCGTGTTGAAATTTCTGGCCCGTTCAATCTCCAGCCCTCCATCCGTAAAGGACGCATTAAAGCTGATGTTTCCCTGAGCGGCTCATTTGTATATGGCCACACAGCTCTATATCCTGGAATCCCCTGAAAGGTGAAAACATGTGAAAAGTGAACGAAAGGGCCAAGCGGCAAAGAAAAAGGATGAAAAAGGCCCCACCCTTCCAAGCTTTGCCAAAATGCTTAGATCTTCTCGGCTGGTGAGTTTCTTGTTCTTCACTTCGTCCACCAAGGTGGCCTCACGAGCACGTCTGCGGAACCGTCCATCGACGAGAGGGTTACGAGCGTGTTGGGTGGAATCCGAGGCATTGAAGCCACTGAACACCTGTCACACTGTGCCTCACCATCCACACTGCCACACCCTGCAGGATGAGTCCGACGAGTCATCATAAACATAGGTCGAGGACGTGGTCGAAACCTGAACCCTGATGCCGGAGATCCCTGGAAAAATCAAGGTGAAGCGAACCTTCCACCTGTCGCCCTTCCATGACCCCTTCCACTCTTGCAATGCGGGTTGCACGAGGGTTTGTAACATGTGTGTGTGTGTGTGCATGTCTTCAAACCGGTGAAAGACAACACCATCAGCGAATACACAAAACGTGCAAGACCAGGCATGCCAACAAGTGTTTAAGCACACTAAGCACGAAAAATGCAGCTCGGGCACGGAAACTCAACTCCGAGACAAACTGCGAATCAGCGATCTAATATGATCTAATTTGGATATGGGTCATACACCCTTTGTGCATCACGATGGTGTTCTAAGATGTCTCAAGGCATATTTGCGCTGTTGTAATTTTTAGATTAAGCAAATGTTATCTCCAATTGAGGTGCAACTGTGATGATGATGGATTCGCATGGCAACAAGGGCAAAGGAACCTGATGATGGGAAGGTGGATTAGCAGGAAATTCTGAATGTATATATGCTGCAAACGCTTGCAAAGTCCTATGTGCCTGCAGTGGAACTGGTCGACGAGCTACACCAAGACGATTCTTTTCGAACCCTAGAGATACACGCCTAGAGCAGCCTATGTTGCTATATATATATAGTTTAATATACACATTTGTGGTGAGACTACTTCTAAATGCTCAACTGCCAAACGGAATGACTCACTTTGTAGACGCACTGACCTTTATTGCGGTGGCAGAAGTTGGATTGCTTCAGGGCAATAGTCGCAAGCAGGGGTGGTGCCCATCCCTGGCAGAGTCTAACAGGGTTGGCTGGATGATTTGGTTGAAAATCGCTTTTTAGGGTTGAAACAGTCAGAAAGTTGACACACTTAAGACTTATATATAATATAGAAAGAATGTAAAAAAAAAGTTGAAACAAAACAATGTCGTTGCAGACTCAATACATTATAAAATTTACGAGAACTTTGAGTAAAAACACTCAAACAGTATTACAAAGAATTAAAACTAAGACGTTTTCAATTCAGAAATGAAGAAGACTGAAACAATATGGACAAAAACAACAACAGTGTTCGCCCATCCCCGAGCCCCCAAAGGGCGAGCAACTATATATATATATATATTTCTTAAGCTCTAAGAACACCTTGACATATAAAAGATCACGGCAACACATCCCGAACTTCTGAACCATGACCAAGGTTTGCAGGTTATCCACCTTTCCTGGATAGGAAACCTAGAGGAAGTTCTCTGCTCTAATGACTTGCGATGGCCCCACCTGGTTTCAGGAGGCCGCAATTGAAAAAATGATCGGGCCCCGCTAACATGGGTCAGCATGAATACCCTTTCAACCTTTGCCTGTAAAGTCAAACACACACACACACTACAAAAGATACAAGAAAACCATTGGTCTCGTGGTGCATCTATTGATTTTGCATGATTTTGCTGCCGCTATGCTCACACATTGATGCCCACACGTTCACTCTAACTGTTCACTCCACAGGTTGCCGCAATGCCTGCTCATCCAAGTATTGACGTGTCTTGTCCAGGCCCCATTGCCATCTATCTTCACGTGGATCCTTGGCAGAGCGAGAGCAGCATGGTGGAATTGGCCATCCGGACTTTGGGATCACCCTCTGTGGATTCTAACGGTTTGATATGACAAGTGAAAGGGAAGCTTGACCTAAAACATTAGGCTGGACGATACCTCCTCCACTTCCAGTGGAAGAATGGGTAAGTTAGGGGTCAGTTGAAGTAAAGCTAAGTAAGAATAGTAAGGTACTGAAGATACCAGGAAAACAAAAATTCTTCCAACCTGCTAGACTTATCCAAGGCGACCAGGATAAGACTCTGTCCAATATCCTTGCCAGGATGTTTATGTAAATAGTTGTCTTTGTGGGAATGTCTCTCACCCTCATCTTGATGCAGGAATGTGATCTACTGGACATACCTCAAGTGTTCATGACAAGTTGAGTGATTCCTTCACGTTGGCGGGTTTCTAACCACATCATTCATTTTAAACACACACAAACAGAAACAAACACGGTTGGGTTTTGTTTGCTCCGCCAGATCACGCCACATCTGGGATTCGGCCTGTCAGCTCGTCAGTTCCTGGAGTCCATCGTCACTGCTATGATGGAAACGGGGCAATAGGGTCGTCAGCGTAAAACTCTGAAAGGAGACCCCCCCCCTCCGCACGTATGCTTGGTGGTGAGCCTGAAGCCCGCGCATGCTTCCGGAGAAGGACTGCAAGCAAAGGTGCAATAAACCAATATAACTTAGATATTCAATAGAAGAGCCTAGCCGGCAGGCTCTCGTTATGTACTCTGGTGTCTAATTCAACAGGAATCTCAAATGCCAAAGCGTTCAGAAAAGACAAGAACCTGGCTTTCTGCAGCCTGCAGAGAGTCATCGAGTCTGATCACCCTGCCAACGATCTGTTGAGCCATCTCTGAACGGGGCAAACTCTTCCCTCTCCAAGATTGCTTGAGACCTCAGCACATCTGAGCCTCGCCTAACTTTAGCGAGTTGCTGCTGGGCAAAGGTGGCAGGTATGTCAGCAAAAGCACCTTTGCTCCCAGGCAATGCAGCGCCAAAATCTCTGCCCAGCTGCACCTGAAGCGCTCCAGTCCCTGATCACTGAGCACCAGCTGGACGGAAAACAGTTTGTTCCGCGGCATCAAGCACGGCAACATCCAAGTCTTGCACGCTGGAGGACATACTTTTTGGATCTTTTTGGTGACAACAGTACACTGTTCAAGCGGGCACATGTGCAACCACTCCCCAAGTTTTAACGCCATGATGTGCAAACAGCATGGCTCCCCTCATGGTGCAGCCCAGTGGCGTTGAAAATATAGCGCTCGCACTCCATGAGGTCCTAGAAAGAGACTTTCAGAAGTGAAGGATGTTTGCTCTGGTCACTTCTCAGAATCCACATGTCCAATGTGATTGTAACTAAGTATAGAAACGGGTGAAGTTTCCATGGGGCAGCATCGATTCAAAGTAACAGTATGGCCCTTTCCTAATGGGTTCGATGGGCATTAGTCAGTTTATACCTTACCAACAATGGGGTACAATCCATTGCAATATTGAAATCTAACCAAGCCTGGAAGCTGCAAGTTAACTGTATATAATCTAGAATCAACTCGTGATGTGTTTTTCGCCTTTGACAACAACAGTATGTTCCAAACAATCACCTACTGGGTCCGTCACATACAGAGTGCTCTTTGACCTTCTCTCACAGATTCCATGTCATTCGAGGGTTTAGCTCATGGGCATGGTTGGTTCAATACAAAGTATAGTGGTGGTTTAAGGTTAATTACTAGTTACATATCTTACTCTGCACAAATCGTGCACATTTGTGCATTTGCTTCATAAATGACGTCGGGGCCAATCATTCTGTATATAAAACCCGCGGGGCCCCAATCTCAATACAAGGTGATTGGCTGACCTGTCTCGAAAATCCATTCTATAAAAGTTTTACGTGCGGTTGTATGACCGTCGAATCACTACTGCCAAAAAACTGGGAGATCGTAGGGGTTGTAGTTGTAGCCGGTCATTCTGTAGTCAAAAGGGTTGGGGCCCGAAGATTGAGAAAAATGACGTCGGGTCCAACCATTCTATAAAAGGATTCCTGCCTGCAATCCTCCAGCCAAACCTTTCCCCTGCCCCATCCTACCCACAGAGTTTCGAGAATCCCTGATTTTACTGAAATCTGGTGATATGAAATCCTGCCCAGGCATTCTATAAAGAGGCAATCCCAGTTCTGTTGTTTGTTTGGTTGGCTGGTTGGTTTGGTTTGGTTTGGATTGGTTTGGTGTGGTTTGGTTTGTTTGTTTGGTTGGTTGGTTGGTTGGTTGGTTGGTTGTTTGTTTGTTTGTTTGACTTGGCTTGTTACTTGGTTTTGTTTCGGCCATAATTTCATATAGAATGGTTGGACCCGACGTCATTTTTTCTCAATCTTCGGGCCCCAACCCCTTTGACTACGAAATGACCGGCTGTGACCGGTCTGGTCAACCATAGAGACGCTACAATTTTGTAGTTGTTTTTTTTGTTCGAAGGCCTCGAAAGCCTTACAAAATGACAGGCTTTCTCATGAAATGTACTGTATCTTTTACAAAATGGATGGCCACAACGTTGATACATCTCGACATGTCCACCACGTATTCCGTATTTCTTACAAAGTTAGGGGCCTAAACATCATTTTTGGGGGCTCTTACAAAATGGTTGGCCTAAACGTAATGTTCTTATTGAAAAAAATACGCTGTTATACGGGCCTTAAGGTCACCCATTCTATAAGAGAAATCTTGACGTCGATGCATTTGTGTAATTTTGAGTGTAAGGACACCTTGGTGATTGAGATGCAAGCTCACTCAACCAAGAAAACCAATGCTATTCTCGACAGCAAAAGGCCACACGTCTGAGGTCTAAGGCCTTTTTCCTTGAGCCTCGGCCTTTGCCAAAACATCATTTTGCAACCAAGGCTCCTTGGACTCCTGAGACCGATACTCAACCAATTTTCTGTTCTGCTTCTTTTGCTTCCGCCCTATTTGCACGGGCAAATGTTCTTCTTTCACTTCACTTTCTTTCTGTCTTGCTGCCCTTTTTCCAAGGGCTGTTGCTTGCTTGGCTTTCCTCTGGGGTGGCTGCTCCAGGAGCTCTGGCTCCTTTTGGTTTGCCGCTTGCCTTGCACAGGTGAGACCTTTTTGTTGTGAGGGTTCCACCACTTAGCAGGTCAACTTGCGATGTCTTGATGACGCAACACTACACTACGGAATCTGTACCTTGTGCAACGCCCAACTTTCAGCAAAAAGTATGTGTGTATGTGCTCGTATGTATATTTATATATTTTGTTATTTGTATTTATTTACGAAACATCTGCCAGAAGCCTCTGCCGACAAACTGACTTCTGCCCGCTTCTACCACTACTTCCCGCAAAAACCCTTGCCACAGAAGTCTGTGGTCGAGACACAACGGCAACAAACCTGAAAAACGTCCTCTACACCACGAGCTCTGGTGGCCACATCCGTCAAGCTGCATTCAGAACTTGCATCCGGCAAACACTCGGCAAATCCAAAGCGGGACTCTGCACATCATCTACCGGCCCAAATTCATCGCAAAAAAAAACACATCCATGAATCCACAACCTGACATCAAAAAGCATGAGCCAAACCAGTCACAGCCAAGCAGGCATGATGTGATTGTAGAACAGCATGCGCAT
Organism: Durusdinium trenchii; assembly: GCA_963970005.1. Taxonomy (NCBI): domain Eukaryota; class Dinophyceae; order Suessiales; family Symbiodiniaceae; genus Durusdinium; species Durusdinium trenchii. Next base: position 196,311 of record CAXAMN010025184.1, read on the forward strand.
CAGTATTTCCCTCCGTACTTTTGGCAGTAGCCTCCTGCCTCAATATGTGAATGCCAATGGGGCGGCACGCCCTCGCTTATGCTTCTTTTGTTTTGTTTACAACAGTAGGAGTAGTGGCAGAAGCAGACACAATTGTTGCATTATCATATAATTTCTCTAGAGCACTCTACTTTTGGCATCGTGTGGCTACTTTTATCGTGGCCTTTCATTCTTTTGTTGTCTTTTGCTCCCAGTAGTCTTTGTTGGCTGAAAACTGGAGCCTCCTGGCACGCGTCTCTGGACTGTGTGGTCCCTTGATGCTACTATTCCAGGATGAATGAAAATGGATCATGGATATACGTGGAGATATTTCCTCGAGCATGCCTTTTTCATCAATTTTTATGCCAAACTTGATTTCAACGATCTTGCAAATAGTGCGCTTTTCAACTTCTGTAAACGTACACAAAATCTTCCTTCGTCAACCTTCCGATACCTTCCACACCCCTGACAGTGCGTTTCGAACCACTGCCATGCAAACATTGGGATGTGCCTCTTTCCGTGCCCGCGCTTGCATGCCCATAAACTATTATGCTATTTGTTGTCTATGCATCTTGACCACAACTAAGAGCCAGCCTGCCGCTAGTTCACCACAACATGCGCTCACTTCCACTTCTTCCCCTCCACCCCTGCCCGGCCAAGCCCACCCATCTTCTCGCATCGCTTCGGTGCCCCTCCTGGCGCCGGAAGAGCTTCACCTTTAAGAGCCGCCGCTTGCGCTCCTCGCGGTGCACGCGGTTCGCGGTACGCGCCGCGCGGTTCGTGCCAAAAGGGGTCGAGAGATGTGGAATGAATTGGAATGACCGTGTTGTTTCTCCACTGTAACAACAAAGATGTAAAAAACATAAGGGAGGTGTCAGGAATGAGGTTTGGGATTTTGCAGAGACGGCCACACACAGGTGGGGCAGCCCTAATTAAACATGCAAATAGGAAAGGGTTGCAAGGATATGTCAGGATCTGTACTAATATCGCAAATGCTTGGAAACACAGCAAACAGTCTCCTGATGATTACCCTTCTGGAGTTGGGTATTTAGCTGACTCAACCTCGCAAGGAAGAACGAGTCGAGGCGTGATAAAGCTGATGAAGATCTTCTGGCGTCTAAGGTCAGAATCTGTCATATCAGAATCTGTCATACCATCATCATCATCACCACCATCATCATCATCATCATCAGCATCATCATCAGCATCATCATCATCATCATCATCATCATCATCATCATCATCATCATCATCATCATCATCATCTAGAAACGTGGAACGTGGGCCTCCAAGACCATTTTCGTAGGGCATCCAGTTCTAATGTGGAGGTGTGGGGGTTTCATGGAAAACGAAGCGCTTCAAGGAGTCATCTATTCAATTTCTTGCTGCATAGGCTGACAAGAGGTAGGAACATTCACCAAATCAAGGTGGGACCACCACACAGCTGTGTGAGCCACGTGCCAACAAGTTGTGTGAACCCAAAGAGGGAACGTTGACACGTCACATACCAGATGCCTCCAACCAGACACTTGTGACTTTAACTTTATGCTTAAAAACCATTCTGGAGAACGAGTCAGTGAGTGCTAGCGACTTCATCGTCTCCTTGTTGGTCATCGCCGGCGGCGGGTGACGTGCCAAGTACTCGGCATTCCTGGAGGTAAAACACTGCACGTGTGACCGGCAACAAACTATAAAGATTGAAAATGGCTTTGAATAAAGAAATAACAAATGTACAAATAAAGCGAATAGACAAAAACACAATCAGCAGTCCTTAAGCTTGCAACGACAACAAGTCTGGACCATATTTGTTCGACCAAAAAGTTGCCAGGGTAGTTTCAAGCAGTGTTAGGTTGTTGAAGCTGGGTATCGCAGTTAAGATTCTGTACGTATGGCGGCTGGTTCTTTCGGGAAACCACCGCTTTGATCTTCGACTCTTCGCCAATGGAAGTTTGTTTGGAGTTTGGATGTTGGAAAACGGAAAGAAACAACAGAATTCTCAAAACGTGAAGGAAATTGGTATGGTTGCAATGACTCTGGAGATACACCTACTCTTTACCAATTGCAACATAGGTTGCAATCCTAGCATGCCCCGACCCCAATCTGTCAAGTTCCACCCTCCCAAAAACCTAGGAAACTAAAAACCATTCTTACTTTTGTCTGACCCCTGAGACTCAAACGATAAACAAACGATGAAGTCTTTCTTCAGATCGCTCAGTCTCCCAACCCTCCAGTCTCCCACCTCACAGCCGTCACACTGGTTATCTCAGTTTGATTTGTTTCTAGTAGCTTCTTGTTCCTAGTAGTCCAGGAGACCCTAGTAGCGTCC
>CAXAMN010025184.1:198664-220563 GCA_963970005.1 Durusdinium trenchii
AGGAGCCCCTAGTAGCGATGCCAGGAGCCCCTAGTAGCTTCTTGTTCTTAGTAGTAAGGCCAGGAGCAACCTTCGTAGCGTCCTTGCTCCGTTCGTAGCGATGCCCTTCGTTCCTAGTAGCTTCTTGTTATATACTAGTAGCGATGGCCTCCAACCTACTTGCGATGGCCTCCACCTAATAGCGTCCTTGCTCCTGGTAATATAGCTATACATGAGTCGAGCGTCTGCCAAAACGTAGTGTCAATCAAAGGACATGATTCAGCGTTCGGTGATCGCTTTTGAGGGGGGGCCGCCGCCCTCGCTTTTGCCTGTTTTCACCCACTTCCTGAGATTCACGACCGCTTTTTACTAAATTAGTCATTGCATGTTTTGGCGGCTCGCATAGATGTGGAGAGCTGTCGCTGTCAAGGTCGACTTTCAGCCAAGGAGCTGTCGCTGCTTCACGGGCCAAGTCTCCTTCTTCCGAGCCTCCATGACCTCAAGGTGTCCAAACCAGGTGCCACCGGAACTTCCCTGATGGTTCGGGGCAAATCAAAACATTGTGGAACACTGTATAGACTTGTTGATTGCCGAACGAACATGTTTCTCATTGTTTTGGGATAGTGGGTTCCAATCAACGGAAACCGTTGCTTTGGTGTGCACCATGGTGGGGCAAAATAGGGAGAACACGGATGGGAAACTGACGGACCGAAGCATCTGCTGTGGAATGGCGGGACTGGGTTGTGAAATGTTGTGAATGTTTGTGCACCCCACGGTGTTGTGATTGACATCCCTAAATGAACAGAATGGTCATCCGGGATGTCAACTTACTATTAATGGTGTTTCTTACTCGCAAGATCTCTCAAGCTTGCCCCCAAGTTGCAAGCCACGAGCCAAGAAGTGGTCCCACATTCTGAGCTCTGCACTAATTTGCTGCAGTCCACTCCTCGCTGTCAGGTGCTGGTGGCTGTTCCGAAGAAATTTACTGAGCTATCTGAGATACGGAAAGCCACCATACTTACAGTGTTTTTGTGGCTCCGGGTCTGGGTAGTGCAGGTTTCTTTCAGTAGCAGTAGCTGCTCGGATGCAATAAAGTCAATCATGTTACTTAAGCGCGATGTTGTGTCTAGGCTTGATGGGGACAATTCTGCACCTTCTGACACACTATACAGGCAATGGCCAATGAGCCACACTAGTAGTATGCCGTGGCATATGCACCCTGAAAATACGTACTCAACTTGAACTTCTCTACGCGTCTCTGTAGTAGGAGAGCATCATACAAGCAAAACTACCAGAAGGCACCCAGGTTGCCTATCCAATTAGGTAGAAACTGGGAATTCCTTACTAGTTTCGCCATTCAAAGCCCAAAAGGGGAAGATTTGCCGATATACAGACTGCTCCTGCCGCTTCGGAGGACGCGTAGCCATTCACAAAGCTCAAGGAGTGGTACCTGGCCGCGGCTCGCTTTCCTCTTTCACACATGGACCAGTGGAAATCCAATGAAAAGTCTCTACAATCACAGCTAGTAGGTTGGAGGCCATCGCTTCTAGGTTGGAGGACGTCGCTTCGACTGCCAAAAGAAATATCAACTTGGACTTGGAATCTGACCGATATTACAAGGCCACTCGCAGCAAGAAAACACGTGACATGAACACACGATGCCAATCAATGCAAAACAACTAGACGAATTCCTCAAACCCTCCGGATTGGACTACACTACATTCCTGTCAAAGGCCAAACTCCGTTGCTGTCTGGTCTTCACTCGACCGAAATGGCTTCAACTTCTGAAGAAAGGTCAAAACAGAAACCATGCGACCATGCGAGCCCGACAGGGTGTGGAGTTGTTCCAGGGATTGCTACGATGTTCTATGGCACTCTGCAGGTGCCCCCCCCACCCTAAACATCCCTCATAAGGGTTACACCGCTCGGAGCTCCAACGGTTCAATTCCCAAGTGGAGACTTTTCAAGGGCTTTGCTAATACTCGTCTTTTCCTGTGATGGGTTCGCCAGGAGTTTATTGTGGAGTAATACAATATAACTTAACAAACATATTTTGCCTCACAGTACTCCCCTGTTGCTCTCGCATCGCGCCCTCTCAACCCAGCCGGTCAGGCATGGTGGCGAAAGCCGCCTGGGTGTGGCGACCAAAATCTGCTTCGTAGAGAGAACGGTTCGGCTGAATTCAGATGTTGGAAGGATGATTCCACTTTTCTATGTCATGAGGGATCATGAACCATCCCGACTCCGAGTCTGGCCTAATTCCAGGATCACCCCAACCAATCAACTAACCAGCCACCCAGTCAGCCAACCACAAGGCATAGATTACTCTAGGAACCGTGTTCTCCTTGAGCCGGCAGAGCTGACATGCCTCCAAATACAGGTTTCTTCACTAGACTAGGGCAGCCCCTTGCTGTCAACAACAAACAAAAACACTCCTATATATTTTCTCTTGAGATTGCAACCGAGACATGATCACGGAGTTCCATAACAACTTCATAGCAACTGTTGTTGTGTGCAACCCACAACACACCTCCTGACTCTTCCTATCAATCTGCACCCACAAAACCTCTACCATGACCATGATCTGAATGTCAGAAGCATCAAACGTATCCGTATCCTGCCATTTCCCTCACACCCAGGATTTTGTGCCATAGCTTGCAGCCGGGCTTCAGGTTGCAAACTGCAAAAGAATTCGTCTTCGAATTGTCTGTGAATGCATTGATTGGATTGCTTCAGGTGGACAACTTCTCGTCCTCCGCCCGGGCCCTCGCCCTCCACGGCACCCCGACGCACAGTAGTGCTAGAGCTGGAAGTCTCCTGCCCTCAGCTGGTCAAATGATCAGCAAGTTTATTGCCATCATCAATTGGCCGCCCATCTGCCCGGATGGGGTTGAAGATGCTTGAAGTGAGAAGTACTCCTTGAGGACCCACATTTGGGCCCACGGCATTTTGGGGGGGGACTTGGCCCTCAGGTCCCAAACTGATTTCAAGTCCCACGGCGGTTGGGTTCTAGTCGAAGGTTCCCCACGGCCAGGTGCTTTCAACACTACTGAGTGAGGGATATGACCCCTGTTCATTGTCATAGAGCAACTGTGAGCAATTCTATAGATCCAAATGTTGATCCACCTGCACCATACATACTTCATCATACTTCCTCTTTATGGATGAGATTGACAGTTGACATCGAGTCACAAAGGAAATCGAGCTTTCTGCAAGGTTCTTCTACGTACAGCAACAGTGCATGAATCAATGGTTGATTGTTTGCACTCCCCCATGTTTAGACCTCGACACTCTATCATGCTACACCAAACCCACTTCCTGCCCCCAGTGACCTCCTAAAATTGAAGAGAGGGGTCTGCAACTTGGCTGGAGGCCATCGCTACTAGGTTGGAGGCCATCGCTAGTAGGTTGGAGAGCCATTGCCATTAGGTTTAGGTTAGTAGCTATCTCTTCCTCAATTAAGTAGGCGCCGGCCGCTTACTCAATAAAGTAGAGAGGGGGAGCGATCTAAAACAAATGAAGAGAGTGGCGACGACATGTCGTCAAGTTGCTCCATCTCTTGGAGGCTTCAGCATCACCTCCGATCGGTCGGTCTTCGTGTCGGTGTTTGTGTTCCGTTGGTCTTGGAGGTTCACTTCAAAAGCGACCCGGTCGGACCCCCCTTCTGGGTGAAGTGGTCCGGGGTGATTTGCAGAACACATTCCCTTTTCCTTTTCATTTCCTTTCGAACACTTTGTGACACGTTGTGTCCTCAATCTTTAATGTGGACAATGAGGGTTGTGTCCAATATGTGATACAATCTTTAACATACCAATGTGACACAATCTGTGTAATACGAGTACTTGTGGGGCACAATACTTGACCCTCAATGTTCAATAGTCTCGCATGATGAATGAGCTACTCCTTCGAGCTTGATTCGTGGAGTGAGCTGCGAAGTTGGAACGTCGGTTCTGATTCGGCATCAAAAGTGGACCTACCTGATGCAGGCGCAGGTTTTCTGAAAAGGTGGAAGGGCAAAGCACATATTGAGCAGTCAGATTGGAAGGTCCTTTTTGCAGTTGCACACTGGGTGGCATAGAGCTCCGGGCTCTGGCAATGGCAAGAAAGTGGCTGGGCCACAGTTGGAGCAATGGTCAAAAGAAAAGTTAGGGTGCAGGACACATTCCATTTTTTGCCAATTTCTGTTCTCTGAGTAATTGGTGTTTCCCTTGAAACATGCTTACTAGAGTGGACAAGGAAACTACATTGACAACAAAAGCGGTGTGGACGTCACTTGTGGATTGCACAAAAAAAACACGATGGACAAGCGGCAAAAATCAAACAAACACACACACACACACACACACACATCCACGTGATTTGTGAAACGCGTGACATCCCACTCAAATGACAGAAAACACCATGCGGCTGCTTAGAGGAGAAGCAAACTGTTCATACCAATCGTGCCCCAGAACTACGGTGACCACCGGTCACCACCCCTTCGTCCGGGCGACACCAATCGTGCCGGGCCCAAAATGGCCGTTGGCGCAGGCGAAGAACTCGCCCCCCGCGGCAGCTTCGAGCCAAAAGGAGAAGGGATGCATTGGATCGAAGCTGAGTGGTTGTGCCTTGTCCCAGTTTTACTGACCCCATGATAAAGACTCATAAAGTTCCGGTATGCTCGGGTTTATGTTTTATACAATAATGTGTTTTGTGAGTTCCTCAATGTTCTTCATATTTGTTTGATAGACACCCGCACGTGGTGTTAAATGTGAAAAGGTCGCAATCAAACGCAGGTAAAAGGATATAAAAAGGAACTCACCTAAGGTTGCCAAATGGAATCGCAAGAAATAGGAGACGGCGCACAAAAGGACAGCTTGGAAAACGAAAGGACATCACGTTCAAGAGATGAACAGGAACCCGGAAGCCCGGAAGAGGTAAAGAAACTCGAAAGAATCATGAATCATCAAAAAAACAATCAAGTGGAATCAAAGGAGCAAAAGGACATCAACCGGCTTGCCACGACCAAAAGTCGATCATTCCAGGGCCAGACCAAAATTATATACTTGTTGGTGGGTCATCCGTCCATTGCCCAACCCCTAAGAGGGTAGCAAACCAAAGTGCCTCCCAAATCCAAGGTTCAAGAGCTTCCGATTTCCAAGATTGTTCTAGTTGACCAGGAACCAGAAGGAAATGAACTTTAGCAATCGATCAAAGTGCAAGAGTTGGCGTCCCAACTCTCTTCCAACTGATTTCCGTATATAGCTTTGTTGGCACGGATGGGAAATCAGTCTCCGTGTCCCCTGCAAGTAAACCAAAAGGTAACCTGTGAATCCAAGGTGTACACACATGTACCTGTCAAGTCAATCCACGGCTGACCCCTCACAGTTGTTGTAAAACAAAGCAAAAAAAACGATCAAAGTATACAGAAACACAGTGAATCAGTGTTGCACCCCATATGTTGGGGTTGTCAACAACTGAGGACAAGCCAAGCAAGAGAAGGTTACCAGTGGATCGGCTTGGCTGGGCTTGGCTGGGTATCAATTTCAACAACTAAGTCACGAAGTTGAAGCGACAGCTTTACTGTGGTTTAAGCGGCCAGCCCTGCTCTCAGCAACTGTTACACGCGAGGGAACCATTTTGTTTGGTCAAATGCCTTCGGCCTGTTGTGCTAAACCATGTCTTTTGTGATCAACATGAGACCGTCAAATAGGGACAACAACATTTACACCATTTGTCCTGCCCATCGTTGCAGGTATCTACCCCTCAAGATTGTCTAAGCACTTGTGGGCTTTAGTTATTCCGTGGTACAACCTCCCTCTGCATTGGAGGGTCACACCTATTTGGTAGTTTCGGGCCAGGTCATGTAAATGCCGTTTTTAACAAACACCTTCGTGCTACAGGTATACTGCTGGTTGGTAGGTCAGGCTTGCTGACTTTTTTCGGGTAGGATGCACACAACCACTAGCCAAAACATGGAATCTGTTGAGGTGTAATTAGCACAATGCACCTTTGTTGAATGAACAGGTTTCACGTCATTTCTTGTAATTGCATAATAATATACAAAAATACCTCTTCACAACCGCATTTGCTGAATCCCCCGCAGGCTGTTCATTCCATTTCTCCAGGGCGTCTCTTTCGGAGCGATCCGAAGCGTCTCAAGGAACGGCACACTCAATTCAGAGCGATCGCTGGCGATCGCACCACCCCCAATGCTCAGGAGGCGTGGCCAGGCGACCGGTGGCCCAGTCGACGCAGTGGTCTCGAAAAGCGTATATAAGTGGACCTGGCCTTCAATTGTTTTTGGCTTAGCAAAGAGTGGGTATCGGTTGTTTCCTGCCCACACCAAGGAACTCAGTCACTGTGAACAACTAGAGGTCAGTGGATCATTCACCAGCTGTTCATCATCAGTTTAGATGTCCACAAACCCTGTCCTCAAAACCTTACAAAAGCCATGATCCATGGCCCAAACAAACTGTGTTCGTAAACTGTTCTCGCATGGTCATGGGGCATCATTGCTTACTTTCGTCGATGCGAGGTGCATTCGCGATTCGATCCCTTGGGTAGGATGAGTGCCTTACAGTGTGCCTGCAAAGAGTCAGTGTGTCTCATGCGAGGTGAAGGCCCATGACCACTTGAATTCAATAACACGGTGGAGCACTGAAATGTTCAGAAGAACCGCAGTCTCAGTCTCAACACTCGGCCTGCAATGCTGAATTTTGGCAATTGTGGACCACGAGTTCGGATTCTAGAAGCATCTGAGTTCGATATATATATATATGTGTGTGTGTGAGGAACCTCTCAACGTATATTTCTAACCCACACACAACTGGTGTCAAAGAATCACAATTTAAGCTAACATACATAGTTTGGATATGTTTGGATCACTAATTATCTGACGCCCCTCAGTACTACATCTCCATATGCAGCACGCATGACATTGCAACAACTATTGTCCAGTATAGTGAGGTTGATTAAAGCAAAACATTTGCCTTCGCGATGATTGCAAACACCAATCATCGCCTTCATGCAATCCAACTAACTAGTAACTAGTGTATATAATGGATTGCAATGACTTGTTATCAAACAAACTCTCACACCATGTGGGAATCACTTGTACACCCTTCTGTGGGACATTGCTCACGCCAGCTGTACCGACCCTCTTTGCGCTTCTTGCAAATAGCTACAACATGCTAAAACTCTTATGTGTCTTGATGTTAGAAGACTGATGATTTGCGTGTCATATCTACGTAACTTGAAAACATCGTTGTCTACGGTACATGAGGAAAGCGTGGGAGTATGTGTACTGTGTACCCCTTTGTGTCATTGTGTGGCGCCCGGATACGCGTGACCACCTGAGAGAACTCGAACGTCTTCGTTCTTTAAGCAATGAGAACAACTGTTCATCTTACAACCCCACTGTAAACGAGACAAGAACGCAACATTCCTTTGAAGACGTGCCTTAAATACCAAACAACCAACATGTGGTAAGGGTCATCGAACCGTCCATCGCTCCTTATGGAAGAAAGTGTGCGTTTCGCGAGGGGTCGTTGCGGGCGGAAACAAACTCTCACACTGGGAATCACTTGTACACCCTTCTTGTCCCCTACTTGCAATTCCCCAGGACTCGAGTGCTACCCAGTTGACATGTCGAAACCAAGATCATGCAACATGTGCCGAGTGAAGAAATTCCAGGACACTACCAAAAGTCTGCGTGGCTCAGATGGAATTGCCTCTCCCAGGCCTGCAAAGAATAGAAAATCATTTTCATGCAAAATTTTCTCCAAAGACCCCAGTACTGTGACATCTTTTTGTATCGGAACATGTTGAAACCTGAAACCGACCAATTTCTTCTTTCTCAATTCGCACCTGCAGGAAGTCTGCGATCAATGTGCATGGCCATGACCACCATGACCACCGTGCCCTCCGTGGCTATGGCCACTGCAATGGCCACCGTGCTCGCCACTATGGCCAGTGTGACCATGGCAGCCGCCGCTGTCGTGACCCACGTGGCTATGGCCGTGGCCGTGCTCGCTTGTGACGCTCTTCGGGGAGTCGCAGCCTGACCAAACAAAATGTCTGACGGGGTGTTTTCTCTGGGAATTCAGTGGGGCACCCTGGTGGGTTGGAGTGGAATTGTGAATGTAGCCGTGTAGCGTGATGCAAACCAAAGAGCCCTGCTTCGTCTGATAGCAAGGAAAACAGCTGATTGATTCGTTGATGATTGATCAGTCAAACCTTCGGACTGGGGAATTTCCTTCCTTGACTCCATCCAGGACAAATGGATCACATCGGAGTTAATCTAATATCTACCGTAGACACTTGTACATTGAATGCACATCACAAGTCGTCTCAAATTGCAAAATCGTACAATATCAAATCAAGACCACCTTGAAGCTGAAACCGACTCAACTTGAATATGCAAATGTCGGTTGACGTACTAGCCCTGTACTTGTGAACCAAACCAATGGTTGGACCGTTGTTGCAGCCACAAAACAGAGATGAACACACAGCCAACTGGCACAAATATGTTCACGTCCGAACTTCAACGCGCTGCTGTCACACAGGAAGTTTGAAAAGTCCCCTGCCCGAAAAAATGCATGTGTGTAGCATGCTACACAACGTTGTATACGCACACAGAAAGACAATGGCACAAGAGCAATGGAATGACAGGAAGTAACGGCATGTAGCCTACATCCAGACGTGGAAGTCCTTGCAATGCAGCTGTGGCAAGCAAATTCCACGGGGACACCACCCCACGACTAAGTCATGGCCAAAATCCCTTACACTACGTGTTTCTGCAAGGGACACCGCGTTTCACCAAGCAGCCTGCTAAGCTTAAAGCACATTTATAACATTTACAACACCCAGTTTACAACGGGACACTGCACAAGAAAGCAGCAAGTGAGAAGGATTCGTAGCCCGGTCAGCAGACCAGCAGCAGCAGCAGCAGCAAATCAGCAGTCTCCCAACATAGGTTTGGACGCACAGCTCGCCGCTTCCAGGAACCACTGTGATACAGTCGTCAATCGTGTTCCAAGCACCAGTCACCAAACAAACAGCTAAACAAAATGCCGGACACAGAGTTACTAAACAACGACCGCTTCCACTCCTAACACAAAGCTGCATGGGACAACCCTAGCCCTAGTCAAAATGGAGCGAAGTCAAAAACATGAAATCGAAACGACTTTAACACTTGGGAGCACAAGCTTTCAATCTGGCTTTCAAGCCGTGAGGGCCAAGGATTCTAATCGTGCCGGGGCCGCATGAGCAATTGATTTAAGTCCGAGCATTTGATCACGCTGTGACAAACATGCGGTGGACTCCTTCGCACTTGACTGCACAACTGCCAAAGTGGCCTCTCGACACTGTTGCGGATCCCCATCCACAGTTCTACTTGCAGGAGGTACGTGCAACTGATCAAGCTGCATATCCTGAGGACACCATAGAGAGCGCTTCGTTGGACACAGCTCTATGGGCTTGTGCTCCTCTGCTGTATGACGCGGTGAACAAAAGCTTGAATTGAAGAGCTGAACTTTCCAATGTAGTGACTCTCACTCCACACACACACACACAACCTAGTGAATGCAGTGGCCCCCATAGTAGGTATAGCCAATATTAATCAATATTACATATATATATATATATATTATGTAGTTAGTTGCAAAACTGCAGCCATATCAGCCAATAAACATCCGCGCCGTACACCTGAGAAACTCTGCTTCCCCCCCAAAGCACGGCGGCCCGAAAATGATGACAAATCCAATCACGTTGACTGAACATGAAATTCCATGCATGAAGCAAACCGATCGCAACAGAATACCGCCGATGCCGCTCCATCTTGGCTGGTTTGTCGCCTCCACAATCGGTGATTGATAGGTCGCCCAAGACCTGCGGCTGGACGATTGACCACTCAAACCCGAGTTTTTGCACCATAGAAAGAGAGAGAGAGAGAGACAGACATGAATCGGACAAGGGCACTCCTTTGTTCAAATGCCTTTCAACCGATCTATATAAACAGCCACTGTGGAGATCAGAACAAGGCCTTCAACAGAAAAACTTGCTGTCCGGCCAATTCCTCAAGAGCGATGATACAAACTTTGAGAGGAACATGTTGGTCAACGATCGATTCAGTGCATCAGTTGATGCACTTCAACCATTTGCCGTAGTGCTCCATTCTCAACCTAACAAGGTTGGATTTCTTCAGGTCCCCTTGACTCCTGGCATGCTCAGCATGCTCCAGGTTGGAAGAACCGGTCTGGAAGCCCATCCAAATCGTTCGAATCCGACAGATATGTTCCAAAGGAATCCAGCTCTGTAACTTGGACTGGTTGCCTGGACGAAATACAGGTGTTCAATGATTTGCATGTTCTCGGGCCGGCACACTTGCACTAACCCTCGAAATCGTCCGCCCAAAGGACGTTTCACCGTGATCGCCTGGATTTGTGCCATGAAACTCTTCGTTTCCGCAGAAATCCAAGATGTGGAACACCCTCCATCTCACAGCTCAAAGGGTTTAGATAGTTGGTCAAAAAAACGTTCGGAATGGCGCCAAGAGCTCTTGCCGAAGTCCTAATGTATCTTGGTAGTGAGTGTGCCATTCCAGTGCATTGCAGAAAAAAAATCGCTGAAGGTGCCATTCAGCGACACGGCAACCGCACGGTCACCGACCAGGCCTCCATTTGGAAGGTGGAGTGTCCCACACCCGCACGTCGCACGACCTTGATCGCCTCAGGTGTGAACCCGACATCTCCGACGGAACAACGCCGGAACGAGGGTGGGTCGCCCCCCGGAACATATGTTTGGATGCAACTACTGGTGCAACTATTGCTTCGACTATGTGACTATATGTTGCAGTGTATAAGCATTTCTCACAATACACAACTGAGAACGCATACACATACATATATGAGTCCACCATAGTCCACCCTACAATGACCAGCAATGACCGTCGAGGGAATCCCTATATGGATCCCTCCTTTGAGACAGCATGTGCACAACCTCAGTGCCAAAATCCCCTTCAGGGTTTTGGTGCTCCGAGAGTTCCTGTTGTCTCTTGTGAATCTTCTTGGGCCGCCAATGCAACCCCAAAACACTATGTGTGTATATATGTGAATCTGAGAGTTAAATATGCATGTTATCGATCTATTTATCTAACAAGCAAACTGTCAACATCTTGTCAAAAGCAACAACAACAAATACACATACAAATCGTACAAATGACCTGGATGTAAAACTATCCTTTAAATACAGGCTTGTTTCTTGCGAATGTACTTTGAACTCTCAACAAACTCGAACAAAAACACAGTATACACAAACATAGAATAGACAGGAAACAAGCAGCTGACTTTTTGTTACAGCCTAATAGTGTGAACAAAAACACCTTGTGTCTATCGTTGTATTATGTTATTTTATCTTCTGGCTGGCTTCCGAGTCATTGCTCCTTAAACTCTATCATAATATACTATGACCATGTCTACATACAACTTCAACAAGCACAAACATATACAATTAGGTGTTTGGAATGTTCTCGATCATTGTCAGCTGCTGCAGCGCTTTGGTCCTTGCTTAAAACATCCTAAACGTAAGCAAAGAGCTTGCCTTTCGATTTGTTCCCTCTCCGAAAAGCTTGACACGCTCCTACTTACTGTAAGCCATCTGAGGCATTTTGGATGATTATATTATATCAAACCAAAGTCGTTTTGGGCGGTGAACCTGAGTGAGATCGGTTCATCAGGCGTTCGGTGCCAGGGTGGATGTTGCTTGTTGAGACTTGTGAGGCGGTTGTGTCATCTGTTGCATCTCATCGGGCATCCTCCCATCCTTGGATCATTCGGTACGCCAAGCAAAAAAACTGATACCTTGGGAATGTGTATCAAGAGATTGACAAAACTGCCTAGTCCTCCAACAAACGCAAAATTCCTGCTTCGATTCACTCTTCAGGTTTTAAGAAGCCCTTTGTGTCTAGAGATTGCTCTTGGACATGGATAAATTTGACATGCCAGCGTATCTTGTCTGCCAATAGAAGGGATTGCCGCCCTTGCCTGAGACAGCCAAGGGCAAAACCAATGGTATCCTAACCTTTCCAGGTTTTGAGGCTCCAACGGTCCAGTCCTTGCTCCACGGAACCTCTTGTCCCCCCCGCACCTGGCGCAAGGCCTTCGCTTGGTGCTTGTGCTGATCTACCTCAGCCAGCTAAGCCCAGGGCGATATATCTTGGTCGTGCAGTGAACAAAATGGAGGCCCCCGGCAGCCCCCTTGGCAAAAAGAAACAAAGAGCTTGGTTCCCAAACCAATTAATGTCTACATATATATAATCCGCCTACGAATTCGGCCTCACATTCAGGCTTAAATATTGATTTTCTAGACACCCAGGATTCACGGTACACAAAGGTAATTAAGAAATTGAAAAAAAAAGCTAGAAGAACAGTTCAATGCATAGAATGTCCCTGCCTGCTAAAGAACAGGAACCCGCCATTAAAAAAAAAAAAAAACTAAAACACTCAAGAAACAGTACACAGTACACCCAGGTGCAAGTCAAAATTTGTCTGCTCATGTGGGCTCTTGCACACTCAATATTGCACAACGAAACCATACAAAACAAATCTCTAAAAATCAAGATCAAGGTACGCCTTGCCACTTTAAAGAACGGCAACCCCCGGGTTGGAGTTGGGCTGTTGCACCCTGCTTATTCTACTGATGTTGTTCTTTAAGACAACCTGGGTTGTTTGATTTGTTAGACTAGAGAGGAAATTCGCTCGGGAAATATTATATATATGCGTTCGTTCCAAGGTTAAATCCTTTGCCCTGCAAGACATGTATGAACATTTGTGTCACTTCGCACGGTTGAATGTTCTCCGTCCAAAGCTGCTGCTTCCTTGCTTCATTCTTTTCCAAGCGAGTGATACTTGGCTGTCCGACAATGGCAACATGAAATGGACTTCTTAATTCGACCGCAGCTGATCCACATAGATGTTATAAGATCCAGTCACCGAAGTATGGATGGTGAGTCCCAGCATGGTCCTTCTTCCAGGGCAAGCCCATCCCAAAGCGAACGGACCTCTTAGACCCAACTTGTTGAAGTGAAAGGTTCCAAAGCTTCTGTGAGTATGTTCTCTCTCTTTTTTTTTCAGCCCGTGGCCCTGCCTCCTTCTTTTTGTTAAGTAGGCGCCTACTTAATGAATGTAAGGGAGAAGTTCGTTCCTGGCTACTTAGCTACTGGACGCCGGATAGCTCACGCTTCTTCAAGGAAGCTCTCCCCGGCCTTAATGATTTGGTTCCTAGACTTTTAGGAAAACTTCACAAATTACTCATTTTTCATAGATACCGACCCGATAATAATTAAAGTCCCTTCATATCTCTAGCGACGTTACATCCATCACATCCTCCGACCTCACCGGGACCAACACCGACGTCGGTGGGATCCCACATGCCCAGATGCCACAAGGTGTGCGGTGCAAATGACGTCGGCAGAGCCCATGGTCCAAATGTGGAGGTCGTGGACAGAGCTCACCTCACACCACGGTCACCGAACCGGTCCTTCTTTCCGGTCACGGTCACCACGCGCGGCGAGTTCTAAAAGACTTGGTTTACTTCATCCCAGTGTTGTACTGGATTTGGTTTCAAGCAGCAGTGGGTTCAAGAGGGTGGAGATTCGCCGCAATGTTACAGAGATGTTCCAAGTAGATAGACCAGTAACTCCACAAAAAATAAACTCTGGGGGGGGCCGACATTAAGCGCATGCCTGAATACCCAAGCCTTGTGACATGTCCATGCCGAACATCGACTTCGGAACATGTTCAGTCCCGAAGAGATCACCGCAGGACCGTTGTTGGGAATGCTCAACTGAGAGGGTGAGTCTAGACATTCTCAGGGTTGTCTTTGACGGCGAAGCATATGCTGGGCTGGGTGGTAGGTTCCACAAGTTGGAGAGGTTGACTGATGGATGTCAGGCAACCTGCTCAAAAGGGCCTTAAAAGGGAAAGACACCACCTCCTACAAGCTTGTCTGGGGCCGAGAGTGGTTGTTCTTGCTGGTTTCCTGAAAACACTCACTCCAAATCATCTTCTCAAGGTGTCAGTCAGAAAAAGTTTGTGAAACAATGGCAACCGGCCCGGAATCCCAGCATGGGTGATCTTCTCCAGGTCAGCTGATAAAGTCATCCTTGGCAGAGCAAAACCGTCTTCTGGCATTGTCTTTTTGTTTCGGGGAATAGATAGAGATTGGGTGGGCTGAGTCACATGAAATAAAAGGCAAGATCCCTGCGAATACCGCGCAAGCGTTGAAACACTTGTCTAAGAGTCTAAGACCTGGGCAACATGAAGACTAGTAGCATCAGGCTTCTACAATAGGGAAAGCTTTTGGATACGGGATAAAGTTGAATCAAGGAAATTTTGGTTCAGCCAAGGATGACAACTGTGTATAACATGGTCATTGAACAGAAAACGAAAATGATTAACATTTCGCAAAGGACAAGATGCTTGTCAAGAAAGGACTTGCGTCTTGAGAAAAGGATGAGGGTTGAACACATGAGAAACTGTGTAAACAAGGAAGGCCTTTACAGGGACCACATTACGTTGTAAGGCATTGTAAGGTTGACAACCCTGGGAAGAGAAGAAGAACCAGCATCTTTACAAAGACTGCAGCTTCACACGTGTCATATCAGAAATGCATCCTATTCATCATATTTACCTACGTTTGAGGGCAAATGTTAGCAGCATGTTGGAACAATCATAGGAATTGACATAGGAAAGGAACAACATGTACTTGGGAGTGCAACAAAAATCGGATTGGAACCTTCAAACAAGGATGGGCACAGCTAACTGAGATCCTACGATATATATATTATATTATAAGCAAAGAAATACGCACCTTGAGATTTGTAAGGGAGGTTGTCTTTTACAAAGCTGGGTCAGTTTATGTATGATCAATGCTGCACGCAAAGGAGAAGACCATTGAACGAAACACATGTGAAGTTGAAACAACAACAAGGAGGATACGCTAACGAACGACAACACTGTCATACAGCTGAAGGAACTTTAGGAAAGGATTTTGAATGCTGAAGAATTGCCAAAGGAAGCGATTTAGACAACATGACGTGTTTGGTTGTGCGACAAGCTCTTGTACAGGAGGATGCATGTCTGAGGCAAATATGTGTGAAGCACTGGTTTTGAACAATGAAGACAACTTGTGCAAGGGGGGAGCGGAGGGAAGGAAGAGGGGAGAAGAGGGGAAGGCTCAGAACAATTCTAAGAAGCTTTGATACTTTTGTTAAATGCTGTTGTTACAAGTGGCGAAAGTCTTGGTAAAAAAAATGGACACAACATCGTACAAACCCGTTCATGCGTGGAGCCGCGCAAATGCGCCAAATAGATTTTCAGCAATAGAACATCCAAATAATGGACTCGAGCGGAATCGAGCAACAAGACCCAGATTCTAAACAATAAATACAACCAAAGCAATCAATAGATGCTTGACACTAAAAACTGAATACATGTATCAGGCAAGCGGCAAAATGTGCCACGGCCTACAACCAAAAAAAAGAAGAGCCACATATATATATATATGTCTATTTTGTTGGTTTTGCACTATCCCCCAGAAACATAGATTTAGGAATTGAACTTTTGCAGGCCACCACAGTGTTGACTGAGTTTGACCTGCAGCTGTTTCTTCTGTTCCTGGAAAAGTGGCTCAAAACTAGGTACCTCAGTAACTAGGCTTTGGAGGGGCGTTTGTAAGGAAACGAGGCGTCGATTGACTTTGAGCTGAAGGAGCCTCTCTAGAGCTGAATAGATATTGGTTCACCAGCGCAACGTGTGACTCGTTTCAATTCAAACGGGTTCCAACCTAGGAAAGCAGTGGGGTTCTGGCCGCACATCGAAATGACGCAGCCCACCTGGCCAAGCCACGTGTTAGTGTCTCAAGATGGCTATCTGGTCATATATGATATGGCTTTCAAACCAACAAGGAAGCGTTCAACATAGTCTGCTCAGGGGGTGCAGGAGTTCGTACGTTGGAGACCTCTCCAAAGAATCCTTGTCTGAACATGGTTGAACGAGCATGTGAAGAAACCAAATTGAACTCATCCCGGCCAAATCCAACAAAAGGACATCTTCGCGACTGGGGGAATGAGTATGCTCAAGTGGCGTTGTTCAATCACTAAAACCAAAGAACATGATATTCCCTCGGTGACTATCGGTGAAGAGTTCTCCACAGATTGTTTGACATTTTGCTACTGGGAGGAACCGCGCGGTTGTTAAAGTTATTGAAGGTTATAGTTTGACTTATACTAACTAGACTTACAACATACCTATTTAGTTATATTGGTATAAGTGTAGTAGAACATGGTATGCATTATACATGTGTACAACCAAAAGCTCTTAGCAACTCGAAGTCCCAAGTTCTAGCACCTTTACACGAACTTACTATCAGTTATGTTATTTTCCATACCTAACCATTTAGCAAAGCTATAACTAGTCATAATTGTATTTGTAACTACGTATTAATATATAACTTATAACATCTTATAACGCGTTATTGTAAGTCCTACAAACGGTTACAAACGGGTTTAACTCTTGCGAGTAGCCTGATAACCTCTAACTTTGGCACCCCCCTGTCGCACCTCAACCCACCAAAGTCTTCACTTGTCTTGCCGGCGCTAGGTTTCCTGTCGGTCTGCTGTCTTGCGTTTGCACTTTGATCATAAAAGTATGGATCTAAACTGGACACCCAGCAAAGGGTCCAGAGCTTCAAACCTCCTTATGGGGCCAGTTGCCAGTCGAGGCTGAGTGGTCAACCTTTTGAGGTGCACGGGTTTTGGATGAGGAAAAACCAAGGAGCCCATCATCTTCAAACCTGCATAAAAGGCGCTGATTGATCATCGCCGGTACCTTGCCCATCAACGTCTCTGTCGTTCTTACCTGAAGCAAAGAATCAGCGATGCAACTATGTGACTGGATCTGGTGTCATAACCGCCAAGGAAGCAGTCTGACTGGTGTCTTTCTCAGAAGCTCAATGATGTTCAACAGCTAGGCAATTGCTGTGAAGTGGTCTTGATTGGAGTTCACTTGTTTGGGGTTGGTTGATCCAAAGAAAGATCTCTACCGTGCCGCTCAGCCTCAATGCACCGGACGTAAAGAAGCAGTACGACCGGGCACATATTCATATCTTCCGCGAGTTTCAAACGACATAAGCGATCCTCCCCGCACAGCTGTGGGTCAACCCCCGGGACCCTGGTTGACCAGCGAGTTCATGAACAAAATAGACTCCCAGCTTGGTCAACTTACCATGGAATAGGCCCCTGGTTTTGACCCACAACCATATACGTCAAACAGCAAGCCTCCTCAATCTTGTGAAGTCCCAACAAGTTCTGCAAAGAATCACAAAATGTTCACCGATTTGATCTTGTTAGGAGCGATTTCATGTGTTTCAGGCCGCGGCTGCCAGAGGCTGTTTGGCAACAAATTAATTTTGCTGGATAACAGTGACTGCACAGGGAATCTGAATATATACATGGTTCTACACATACTAGGCTATCTCCGGCTTCGCGAAAAGAAATAGCCGTAGAGAAGGCATAGATATATATATATAGAAATGAACAAAATGCTTGAGCCATGCTGATGGCACACTTCTCTTCCACCAGACTGGAAAATCAAGTCAGCGCAGCATGTGAATGTCTTGGATGATCATCATCCCATTTGTGGAGGTCAACCCAGCCTGCTTCCTGCGGGACAGCTACAGCTTTTGTGTCAGATGATCGTTGGAATAAACTACGGCAGGCTTCGCTACTTCAACCGGAAAGGCTCAAAATGAACTCCCACATCCCGCTCAAAAGAAAGATGGTTTAAACAAAAGGAAAACAACAGCCGTACCAAAATATGGCAATCCTAATCTGGCTCGGCCATAGCACTTGCTGATCAATCCCTTAAGTTCCAACCACAAGGGACCAGCAAATGTCAACATGAACCCAACAACCTTGCCGTCCTCAAAGATTTGTTGATCAAAATCAAGAAGTCACCGGAGAAACGGATCAGATCCATGGCACAATGGTCGACTTGGTGGTCTGTAGGACGATGAGTCCAAAGAGGCCTAGAGCATCAAATCCGCGAGGTGGAAGTATGTTGATCGCTTGTGACAAGTGATGACTCATCAGTGGGCGATGGGCGCAGTCTTGATCTATATATATACATATATATATATATTACACCAATTAGTTATAATATATAATTACTGGTACTTAGAACGAATCCACGCATTCGGAGTTGTTGCTTAATACTATTGTCAATGCATGTTTGTCAGTGTATTTGAATCGCTGAGTTTGGAGGGTCATCAGTCATCTGTCATTGACTGAAGCTCCGGTAGAATCCTATAGACAAATTGATTGAGACAGGCAAATCTTCATAGCCGCAGGGGCACCCTGGACAAGTCTGTTGGATAGGGGAAACGGAAGACCGCCCCAGTTGGCCAGGAGATTTCATGATTGATTCCAAACGGGAACACTGAGATGGAACTCGAACCTGAATCTAAACATCACAGGATAAATGACACCTAAAGATCAGCAGCCCCAGTTTCACTATGTCAACGAGTTTCTTTGTTTGCTAGACGTATATCATATCATTGAGCAGCCAAACATCTTTTGGAGTTGATGACCCCGGCTGTGAGCCCTATGCTATCCAGGTGGCAAGTGCACAATGGATCCGCCTCAGTTGGGCAAGTTCACAAGGCATTCCTGGCGTCCCAACGACCAGTTGGGTCTCAAAGACTGACGGGTTGAACCCCTCCCTTCCCCACTGGGTGAACATACAGGACACATATTATATATATATATATGTCATTCTGTACCATATATACTAAGGTTACTATCATATATGAGAAACAAACCTCGGTTGAGAGATCCCCTAAACACACCCAGCAATCTGACAAGACGCGTGATACTATCTTGATCATAATTAAGATCTATTCATCCATCATCCTGGCATTTTGGTGCTGTAGCTCTTTTCTGATATGGATTATTTGACTTTCGAAGGCTCCTGAGCTGCCTGAGCTGGGATGCAACTTGGATTGGAGCACAATCCCAGGTTTTTGCGGGGAGCCAATTTGCGACTTCGTTTGACTCAGTCAAACCCCTCATTCCCACCGAAAGGCCCATGTCACCGAGGAGCATAATTCCATCGACTCACCTGCAAAGCAAAGAAAAACAAAGCAACGTCTGAAGATCTATTTAATACAAAAAAAACAAACCAAACACAAACAAAGGCAATGAAAGAAACTACTTCGTAGGGCAATCCATGGCAAACCCAAAGAGATCCCAGCCATGTCACATACCGTTTACATCCGTTTACCCTGTGGATGCGGTCATGCCGCTGCATTTTCTAACCTTGTGCCATCTACTTCAGCTATGGCATGCACCCAACACAAGCAATCTGTTTGCAGGAAAGAGCACAACAACTTGGTCTCCCTGTCGAGTCCAGTGTGCCACCACCTGGTTTGTCCACATATGTATATATACTAAGTGACACATTCCGGGTGGTCTCACGGGGCAGTCCGCGTCACGCGTCGGACGCTGCGCCAGTCCCGAAGGGGTCTGCGCCGATCGCCTCACCGTAGGAGGTCTCAACGCTGCCGAGGTCGAGGGGCTGCAGCCAGATGCAAAGCGCAGCCAGGCAAACGCCCAAGGACTGAACCTGAACAAAGCTGGGCATAGCCGAACTCTCTCTCTCTCTCTCTCTTTTTCATAGAACTATGGGCGGACCACCATGGTTGGATTGAAGGCATGGAATCCATTACGAGTTACAAAGCATGTCCATGTTGTTCCGTTCTAACTATATCTTTTTGAGGCTCGGCCGCACAAAGCAAACATACACAAAGTAAAGAAAACTCACCTCAACGTCCCAACAAGAAAACTGTCGCTGTATTCCGTTCAATATTATTCACTCTTGGCACTCAGCCGACGACCGACAATCAATCTGACTGGTAAGATCCTGACCACCCCCCCACAAAAAAATGAAAAACATACAAAGGAACATTCGCGCTGGTCTCCCATGCTTTTCTTGTTCAAGCCTTGGGCTTGGTCTCCCATGTGCCACGTCGCCCCTTGCCGTGGTCGAGGCACGATGTCTCCGATGACATGGGCCAGCGCCGCCTGTACCGCCACGTCACCGTCGCCGTGGCAGTGCCCATGGTCACCGTGCCTTGGGCGATAGGACCGGAGATCGGCTGGCGGAACCCCGGGTCTTTGTCCTGTGTGCTGAGGGAGTATGGTAGTACCGTAGGCTTAGCCCCAAACAGGATATCCTAGCAGCTGGTCCTTGAACTTATGAGCCTTCTGGGAAGTCCAATCACCTGCCGTCTCACGAATAGGGCCTATAGGGAGTCAATGGAGATGAACAAATTCCTGCGTGAGAATGTTCCCAGTTGTTTCACACCACCGGCTCAAGCCCAACGGGCCAAGTCCAAGTCCCGAGATGCAGTTTGTTTTGCGCTGCAGTCGCGGCTGTCTATTCAGCCAAGAGACGAGTGTCCGTGTCCCAGGACCTGGACATACCACCAGTGGCAGCTAAATATGAAGATGTGTGTCTCCTCAAAGAATCTGGAAGTTGATGCTACGGGATTTATCGGTGACCAGAGACCAATCCGAACCCTCTCTATGCTTGACAGGTAATTTATCTCAATAATGAAGTACTGTACCTTCCTTCACACTACTTGGATCAATTTTCATTCTGGATCTTGCACCTGGCCATGAAGCGAACTGAACAGTCTGAATCTATTGGGAAAACCAACAAATACCAAACATGACCTGTGCACTACCTATATAATTCAGGTCTTGTCCCACTTTCCTCAGTTAAAACATCACAAGCCTAGAATAATCTAGAATACATAACATAGCTCTATATATATATAGTTATATATAGGTATATATATATACATTATATTATGTATATGTAGGTTTCTGCCGAGTTCAGTGGCATATAGCAATGCTCGACTTCAAGATCCTTGCACTCCCGCACTCCCACCACCCTAGGGGAGTCATCCGCCTCACTGCCCTCAGTACCTTGGGTTCTCTTCGAGAAAAGGATATGACCGCTGGCCTTCATCAAGATCAGGTTCACCAAGAAGCCAAACAAACTGATGAAGAACCTGACTGTCTCAGGATGCGTTCCAAAGAAACCATAGCAATCATACAAGCCCATCCAAACATATTAGCATCTGTCAAATCTAAGTGCAGGCTATCATCCACTCCTCTTGCTTGCTTACCCACCAAATCCATAGAGCAACAAACGTCTTTAGTCTGTATACCTTTTAGTCTTTACAAACCAAGTGGCATGCGGCATGATCGATCGGGACACATCCACAAAATGGTTATTGTACCGGTTAGTATGCCATGTAAGTCTTTCAGTTGAAACCACATCTCTTCCAAACCTGAAAGAGAAGACACCCCCCGCAGTTCGGACGGCACTGGGACTCCTCGCATGATCTTTCCATCGATGGGTCGTGGCCTTGGCTCGACGGGGGAAATCGATCCTGGGTCTTGTGAGCTCCAAATGGATCTATGAAGGACTATAGATGCAGTCCTAGATGCAGTCCTAGACCTGCGGGTTATGGATCCTGATCCTGTGGGTTCCATGGATCCTGTTCTTCGGTGGGGTAACTCGAACGCCGCTTGGCTCAGAGAAACGACCGCTCATCGAATCCAAAGCGATCACCGCCACGGCTTGACGAGGAAAAGTTTGAGCAATCCAAGCAACGTATTACCACTCAAACACGTCACAAACCATCGTTGGCAAGCTTGTTCAACACTCGACAAAGGCTAGGCAACTGCATGGTGGCAGTCGGAGGTGGGTTCCAAGAACCATCCCAATCCCAAGGTTCTTAGACAGCATTTGATTACATTCTTATCCCATCCCGATCCCAGGGCTTTACGGATTGTTTTCGCATTTATTTGT
>CAXAMN010025184.1:220573-232263 GCA_963970005.1 Durusdinium trenchii
AGCCCCTAGTAGCGTTCTTGAAATCTCTTACAGAAGAAACACTGGACAGGGGATCCACAGTGACATTGGGTATGGTTTCGCAATGGTGGCAGGTGGTATCGGTATGGTGGTGCAGGTCTTCGGATTTGTTTGTTTGAGGATGTATGAGGGTGTTGTTGGATCCAAGGGTGACTTGTAAGTCATCAGCTTAACAGTTGGTCATTGCATCCAGTGCTTATGTGTTGTCACAATAATCCAATTATAGATATATAGTAATATTTACTGATTAGTGTGCTGAAATTGAACCAGCTACCCCTAGCCCATGTCCCTGCCTCCCAAAGCAGGGCTGCAGTTAGCGCCCAAACCATCGAGACAGAGATCAGCGCTCCCAAGACTTCCACCTCCAGTTGCAAAAAGTGACATGTTTTTCTCTTAAACAGCCGTGAAAAGCCGTGAACTTCGGAGTCCCACACAACAGTTGTGTGGGACTCCGAAGTTCACGGCTTTTCACGGCTGTTTCTTTCCAGATGTTGGCGACCCGAGATGTGGCTGATTGGTTGGCAGCTGGTGAGATTACCTGGAGATGGACAAGTTCTGGCTCGGCAACGTTGCTGTGACTTCCCTTCAACAGGGCGCGTGAGAGTAGACCCATTCTATCACTGAGCCACTAAATTAAACAACACCTGGGTCTGGAAAACGACCAGTGTTTGCCAGTATGGAGAGAAACATCTTGGACAGTCACTGATGAACCCCAAATGACCGGGGCTGCTCCACCATCTTCACCAACAGCAAAGCGTCTTCAATGAAAACCTGGACAAGCTTAAGATGGTCAAACTGCATCAAACTGCTGCAACAAACATCAACTAACGACTCACTGGCCTGCTTGAATCCGTAGGTGTACTCGTTCGTAGCTGCCATCCTCAAATCTGACAGGTGCCCAATCGCAGGGCCCACCGGCCGGGTTCCCTCCGAAGCCGTCGTGAGCCCAGCCGAGCGTCGATCGCGACCGTCTCAGATACGGACGAAATGCGGAAACGTGGGTGTTGCTGAGTGGGAGAAACGCACAAATGACCTTGAAACACAAAGGCCCAACCGCAAAAACAGAGTGCATCAGCAGGTGCATTGACTGAGGGAACGAACATTCGGCACAGCTCTGGGTGATAAAGCTTTACGGCCTTGCTATATACACAAATTTTCTTTTCGGAATAAACCACCCAGTCGAAGGAGGCATTGTGAGATTATATATAGACTTTGACGTTTTGACCCGTTTCAGGCATTTTGACCATTCTGAACAGGTCCTATACTTACGCACATGAATCCCTTCCATCTTTTGTGGCTCATCTTTTCCCGTTCAGTATCCTGGTATCCTTCAGTACTTTTAGCTCCATAATTCTTGCTTGTCCTTGAAATTCATCTTGCTATTCAGTTGAAGGGCTTGCTTGTCCAAATCATTTTCTGTCGACCTGCTTTTGGGACGAGCTGGCTCAAAAGCTCGCTGGGATGCTTCCGCCGAAGGAGGCGAGGATTGGGCATGTCCAACCCTCTGAGGTTTGCTGTGCGCCCTTGGGGCTTTGGGCTTTGGAGATAGGTTTGTGAAGTTTCACTAGTTAAGTTTGTCTAGAAACCAAAATCAGCATGAGCTATCCTGCGGAAAAATTACGTAGCAGCTTAAGTAGCTAGAGCTTACTTCCTCAAGTAAGTAGGAGCGGGCTAAAAATAACAATAAATACATATAATAAACAAAATCAACAAAAAGCAATGCAATGGGCATGTTGTCGAGCTTGAACGCCTCCGAGGCTCCAAAACTTGAACGCCTGTCCGTTGCAGCATGGAGCAGGACTGGATCGAAAACCAGCCACTGACGATGAGACTTCTCATCTGGCTCCTTGTAAATACAGTAAGTAGAATGATGGAACATACAAAGACGTGTACAAATACCAGTTGAAACAAAAGCGACTTTAGTTTGTTGTGATCCGAACGTAGTGCAACACAAAGCATGGACAGGTGGCAAAGACCTACAGTAAGAATTACAGTATGTTCACGGGCATCTCAGCACAGCAGAATCGATGACCAGCCAGCAGCTACGTCTGATACCAATGGGTGATTCAGCTTGGTCGACATTATAGGGAAGCACAAACAGCTAGTTTCCAAACAAAGAGATCGCAAGCACAACAATAATCTACACCAATAGTTCGGGAATGTTGTGGACTTAGGTGGAGACATTGCGCAGTCAACCAAACAATTCTATACAATTATGAGTGGTGTGTTCGGGGTGTAAAAACTGCGGCAACAATCACACTGACAACGCATCAAGATGCAATCGACATCAATCGACTGTCAAACAAAGAGAATACAAACACCCTGACCATTGTGTGACCTGGCCCTGTCACTCCAACTCTGCTACAATACTCGGCTGTAACAACTGTTGCGACTAGTGACCAGCCACCAAGTAGAATCGTAATGTTCTACACCCCAAGAGATATCACTAATGAGGATCTCTCCATTTTGAATGTCAAAGCATGAAAGAAAGGTCCTGGCTCTTGCGCCAAGGGAACTCCGCATAGACAGAAAATGAGATTCCATCTAAAGATGTATCTGTAGAACCCGTAGGATCTTGGATATTGCAAAAAATGCAGGTCAGCGCAGTAAGAACACTCATTCCGGGCGTCTGAGAGAGTTGCAAAGCAATCAAAGACACGATGAAGCCACCCACATCTGAGAGCATATGAGCCTCGGTATCTCGGTGGCGAGGCTCAATAACACACATGGACCTCTGAGATATTTTTGGGTAGTTCTGCCTGTGCCACGATGCCATTTGCATCCGTCTCCATGACACTTCACGTATCTCTGAGAACGGATTCATATACATATTAACAATATTGTAATATATATTGCATATATGTGGCGGACAAAAAAAACTTGGTGTCCCCAATGCCAAAAGTAATTTAGGTTGGCCCCTATCGGTCTCCAGTGTTTTGGAATGCAGGCAATGAGCTACGGAGCTACTTTTAATCAAGAAAGGGTATCGGTGTAGGGTTGGCCCCTATCGGTTTTGCAAGGTGTTGACCTTTTCAGAAATGCTTAAGGCGGCTCATGACAAAAGTACATGCACGGAAGTTTTGGCGGATGCTCATATATACATCAGGTTGATCATGTTCATCACCCTGATGAAGTCAAGATCGGATGAAGCGGGTTAAGTGTCAACACCGCATCGATCCAATCTTGTTGCTTCGACTGCGCTTTTGCAACCATCCATCTGTCCCAACCTCCTAGCATCTGGATGGCCAAAAAATCACCTGACTCCCAAATAACTTCAGTTACAAATAGGCGACTGCAGGTATGCAAACCATAATGAAGCTGTGAAGCTGGGCGTCGGCCGACCTTCAACTTTCATGGTCCTTTAAGTAGTTTGTCAGGTAGTTCAAGTAAACTTCAACCGACTCAAATCGGTCTGAATAAGCCTAAGCTAGTGCTGCGGAATGATCTGAAGGAACTCTATGTTCATCTCCAAAGCTGGTTGCTTCTGTTGAAAGCAGTTCCCTTCTCAAGATCGAAATGGCTACACTGGAACACGGAACACCGAAGCACCCCGCACCGTCCGGTGTAGCACTCTGCATCGTCGTTGTTTTGACGGACATAAACAAATATCTATATAAGTCTAAGAAATCCATGGGCATCCCTCTTCAGCTGGTATGCCTCTGTACCTAGACTCTAGACACTCTAGACAAAGCCGGAATGAGGATTCCTCAAGACACTCTCGACACTTGCTGATACTCTACGGTTTGATGTTCTGGTGAAAGGCGTTTGCAGTACTTTGATCAGAAACACAACAGCAGCTGGGCAGTTGGGCCATTTGACTAGTCGAAACACGATAGAATCAATGAGAGCTCCCTTATGTTGCAATATGACCATTATTTTCCGTCAATGAAGTTGTTCAAGCTTGGGGTCTTGACGTTCCAACGCGGCCTCGTACATCAAAATTCTGGCCTCCGCCAATAATAAGTTTGCTGGGAGATGTGTTGGGGCGGGGGTTGGGCAAGTGACACACAAGAGATTCCTCACTTGTGAGTGTGCAACGACAATTAATTGTGAAGGCTTCAAGTCGTACATGGTGAGACATCATAGAAAGGTTGAGACGTTTGAGAGGTCGTAGAACAAACATAACAGAATCACAGAAAGTGGATGGGATGGGTTCTGGTATCGACGCTGGTTACGGTTAGTACGACGATCATGCTACTTCGCCGAAGGAACTTGTAGGATTATGACGATGGGTCTGGGTTGATTGTATTGACCATATATGTGACTGCTACGACATGATGCAGCCTCACAAGGCTGAACTTCGGATCTTCTTGGTGGGTGGAGACGAAGCGAGACGAAGAAGCGGCGCATTCGGGGCCCCGGCGGCCCTGGGCCAGGCCTTCCTGGTTTATTCTTGACACGAAGCTACAATCACATTGAACCAAGCAACCGCATCTGTAATGATGGCCAAGGAATTTGCCTGCGTAGTTGGCGGCAGCGACTCAAGCCAGCCATGCATGGCATGGCAAAATGCACCTGCCTGACTGAAACCATGTATCTGCACCGAAACCATTGAACCATTGCAATCCCAGCTGAGCATTGGAATCTGATAGATTCTAAGTGTGCATGGTCTGTTCAGGAGCGCCTGCATTGCACTAAAATCAAAGGGGTGTCATGCAAGTCCTCTCAAAAAGCCGAGGGGTTGAAGGTCCCTGCGTTGAACCAAATCGATGTTCAACCGGACAACCACACCTTTGTTGATCCCAAGCTTACATCCTCTGTTTCCAACGACTCCTTCAATTATATATATACAAACAAATATAGATGTCAACTGAAACCGTTGTGTGACTTGCTGGAATCCATCTTTTTGGTCTTGTCTGAGATCATAAAGTTCAACACCAAGTCTCGATGAGGCCACCAACAATCTCCACCATCATGAACAGCCTCAACCGCAGGCACAAATCCATGATCGACACTACAAACATCATCACAACATATCCCACCTTTGCAACTTCACCCACCTGCAAGGCTGGAGCATGTGATGTCGGATGCAGTTGTCCATAAGTGCAGTCTTCATAAGTGCCACTGAAAATTCATGGAGACGACACAATGGAAGGATTACATTAAAAAACGAAAGACATTGGAAGACTCTCCCCCAATCAACCGAAAAGTGGAATAAGTCCTGAAGACTAGGCGGTCAAAAACTCAGACTGACTCAGAAGAACTCTTGGCAGCAACTCTTGGCAACCGCACACGGTCACCAATACGGGCGGGCGTATTCAATGGGCGCATATGGGCCCCATGTCAAGTAAGTGGTTTGCAGGATACTGCTTCCTTCCACATTAGCTGCTCTTGGCACCATCCAACAAGCGAAATGTTCCAGGGCCTTCCTGCTTCTTACATGTCTCTAGCTCCAACAACTTGCACCCGATAATCGGGATGCTGATGCTGTTGGCTCAGCTTTTTGCATGCATTTCTGGGACTGTTACTGTAATGACGCTGACTGTAGTAGCTATCACCAGTCGTCGTGAAAGAACGCTTTTCGCCACATGTCCTTTCTAGTGAAATTAGATGAAATTAGATGATAAAATGATAAACACAAATGTTGGGAACACAGGATTTGACCCCAAATCAGCCAACCTTCTGAGGAGGGTAGCTAATCCCGGTGTTCCCATTATATAAGTATAAGAAATCAATGAAAGGGGCGTAGCAGCCTAACTCAAAGAGCCAAGTGATCACGCTGCACTTCGAAAGAAGATCCTCGTCATGAATCCGCACACATGTTGAATGTACCGTTAACAACGGCCCGCCGGAAAAAATAGATAAATAACGTAAATAAACAAGGTCCAGCATTTTCTAGGTCCAGCTGAGTTTAAGGTCGAACCAACTGCACCTGGATGATTCAAATCAAGGTCCAGCTGAGTATCTTAGGACAAATGATCTCTCAGTCCTACATTTTCTGAGATTCACGGCGGATGCTCTGCCATGAACGGTGTCCAGGCACAGAGCAAAGACCACAGCGTGCTTCAAGCGCTCTTCGTTGTCGTTCAAGGTTCCCTGACAGAGCTTGTGGTGGGTCCAGGGTCCCAGGTTGCGAATCATGATGCTTGCAATCAAGAAACACAAAGGAACATCATCGCCATAGTCAAATAGTATAATACTGGTGCAGTGAAGTGAATCACTTCTACTTCTACTTCAGTTCTATACTTCGCGTCTTTTTGCTGGCCGACGCCGACGTCCGCGCACGTCTGCGCCATGCCTGGCTGGAAAAAATGGCCATGCCCAGTAATGCCAGCATGGGCAGAAGGAGCCTTGAAGGGAGCCCCACGGGTTGATGTGAATCGAGCTTCGTCTACGTTTGCGTTGACCAAGGGTGTTTGAATAGTGGTTCCTCCGAAATCACCGGGTCAAGTTCTTCCAACACGTAACATATGGGTAATGACTCAGTAATGACTCCACATTCTATGTTTATCAGTGAGATGGTGACATGTTTGAGGAAATGTATTACAGTCTTTCATGTTTTTAACCAAACCTGGCTTGGCTCAAAAACAGTTATATATCATGTAGCATTCTGGGATTCGGAATTGATCTCCAAGACATTCTTTGGCAAAAAAACAACATGACGTGCAACCTGCAACACAAAGGCAGCAACTGCGTCTTTATCTCAGTGGCCGGAGTCTTCAAACTCTGCAATCTCCATCCACCAAGTAGGTGACTTTGAGCTTTAAGAACTACCACAAGCAGTTGAGTTACACTTATATATATGTAGTATTTCAATGTATTTCATTGTATTTCAGTATTTCTATATACCATGTCATCTACTGGATACCCCCCTTGCAAAAAATATCTGATTGCTTAGCGTCTTGGCGTTGATTCTCCAGCGGGTCCAGTCATGCTGCCGAGTCACGCGGCGAAAAGTGCGACGAGCAAAGCAGCCCATAAGACCGTCATGGCGCCCCAGCCCCCTGGACGAGTTGGGCCCGGGGGCGGGGTGCAACGGTAGGATCTGATATGAATCAAATCAAAACAAGCAGTCGTATTAAGCGAAATGCTGTTCTCAACTCAGAGTTACTGAGGTGACTTTTGGAAAACTCCGGCGCCGCGGGACGCAACCCAACAAAGTCGTGCCAATATCATTGCTGACTGTTCTGTGAAATCACTCCACATGGTCTTTGGGTAAGGCGGGTAAGGTAGTAAGGTCTGTGGGCCGGGCCACGCGAAGCTCAATTTGCAACCAACACACTCACGTCTTGGAGAGTTCAAGGTCATTAAGCATGATAGTACAGTGCACCGATTCCCACATCAACTTTTGGGATCTTTTGGGTCGAAGTGATAAGTTCTGCCCGCCATGGGTCCAGTTCTCCACAAGGCAGGACATCAACGGGGCCCCTGGAAGATCTGCACCACAGGCAGCGGGAGATCAAGGGGTTTCTAAGCCGGTGAAGTTGGGCGGAATTGGTCAACAGGTTACCTTCTAAGCCAGTGTAGTCCCTGGGAATCAACTCAATCAACTCCGTCACCATCCACCACATCCGAAGGATTCCGAAGTCCAACCCGACTGCGTCGCAGCACAAAAATAGACAAAAATTCTCAGAAGGCATTGCAGATTTGCAGGGAATACCCATGTACAGTCGGAGGGAATACACCTGGTGAAGTGGCACCACCTGGCAGTCCAAAAGACCTGTTGGTTGGATTTGGTTGGGTTTCTCTTCATCTTCATTTCCAAGGTGTATCCAGGGACTGGGTTTGAAAGTTTGTTGCTTTTATGTTGTCCGCAAATTTGGTATCCAACAAGCAGGTCAACAAACATGCAACATTGAGGTGGAAAAACGCACATGGGAAGACAATTGTCGAAGGGTTTTCCACCTCCATGTTTGTTAGATGAGGGCAGTTTCTGATTTCCTTCAATTCAACGCTATCAAAAATCACCCGATATCAAAGCGCCAAATGAGTGTTGAGTGGTTTCCATTTCAAGTGATTTGGTCTGTAACCTAGACGGTTGATGGATCATTTGAGATTATCGCAGCCACTAAATCTATATAAATTCATTGTTGTTTTTTGTGTTCAGAGGGTGTAAAACAAAATGATGATTGTTCAAAAAAAAATGCCAACGAGTTAGTGCCTCACCTAGTTAAGAATGACCAGCACTGCCAGCCTTCCAGGGTTTGTGTTGAAAAGAAAGGTCCCGTGGCCTTGGACTGACGAACCTAGTGACTTCTGGGGTTCCTTAGGTCCGATCGGACGCTGGCAAAAAAGAACCACCTGATCCATCCAAAACGATGAACGGACTTAAATTTTTCAGGGGGGGATGAATTCGAAAATCTATGCAACTTCGCAGCCTTCAAGTGAAAACCGTGACATTCTGAGCGTTTTCCCGAGCCCTGGTGAAGAAAAACATCCTTTTTGGAACCTCGTTTCCATCCGCCCACTTTTCGATGGACCAGTGCTTTCTGAACCTACCATGTCTTCATGAGTCTTCATGCGAAAAGGAGTGGAAGTGGGCCGAGCAACCTCGTCTGGCAAATGGTGAGCATCATCCTTCGGACATTTAACAACTTTAACAGTGTCACACTGCAACTGGTCGATGGTTGAAAACTATAGGGTACGATACACATGGCACTACCCACGCGCAACTCCACACACATATTGTATATTTTCTACGGCTACTGCGAAGACCAACCACACCGAAGCTCCTTTTCGCAAGGTTTTACGGCCTTGTTTTTGATTTTGGAGCCGCAATGGCCGCAATGAGCCGCAGAATCACTTATACTTGGCGCAGTCCGATCCAAGCCGCTGCAGTGCAGCACAATGTGTTGAGGTCGATGTTGGTGTGTTTTGGTGGCTTCACTGTTGAGCATCACGTACTGTAACGTGACGCGGAGGCCTGAAATTTGCGTGGTCTAGTAAGGACTTTGGCCTTCTTTTGATTGGTTTGGGCAGCTGCGCATGGCGGACGCAGCGGCGAAGTCCCATGGAGAAGCGGCGGCGGCTGATGATTCTCATGCTCCCTCAAGTTCCCCCTTCCCCGTTACAATGATGTGACTGCCTTGCTTACTCTTGTGTTACGGCATCCGTGCTGAGTCATTCGTTCCACTATGACTTCAATCGTGGGCATCCGTGGACATCTGTGCGAAGTAGCCTGTAGGCTTGTGCTGACAATGTCCTGTAAATACCACGACTGCCAGTGCCACAGGACCAGCGTCTCTCCTGTAAATACGAACTCTTTCGTCCATCCCAGTAAATGCTACGCCCTGGGCACCATGAGCGGGGCCAGGGGCCACTCCTACATTTTTGTCGACGCGTGCAATGTAATTGCGGACCAGCCATGCTTTCCCAAAAAGCACATTCTCATGTGCAAGGACGGGGCCCAGTTCTGTCGCCACAAAACCATTGAACATTTGGCTTCGTCGTGGTGGGCCATCGCTGTGTGTGTGTGTCAGACTCAAACATGTTGCCGCTGCCCGCGAACTATCAGAAAGAATCATCTTCCAGATCCCATGGTGGTCCAATAACAATATATATATATTATATATATATACTACCGTTGCACTTGTGCAGCTTCATGGTCCCAATGTGCAATGATAACCTTCAACCCCCCCAAAAAATAACTGCTGTTTCTCAAATAAACTCACGGACAAAGGTGTTCGTGGGTGGCGTGGTGTATTCTGGAGCCAGTTGGGTTGGGGGCTGCTGTGATGGTTGGACAGGATAGTAGGATGGTCATGCGTGTGGCGGCGGTGGCGAGGCTTGTGGAGGTGCTGAAGCCTGTGTCGGATGGGCTGCCGCACCCTGGAAGATGGGCCATCCTGCGAGGGACGGGCTGCAAGGGTTGGTTGATGGCCGGAGCCTGATGGGTGGGATGCAGGGCGGGCGGGGGACGCTTTGGAAGAGGTTGCACTGTGGGAAGGAAATGTTGTGATGTTGAACGTGGTGCTGTGCGGGTGGGAACTGGGGATCCAGAACGTGGATCCGGCTGTCGAGTGCGGGTAGGGGTGGTCGAACGTGGTGGGGTCTTGGAGCGCTTGGTGCGCGGGGTGCCGCCGATAGGGGAAGGGAAATCCTGAGTGAGTTCAGGGTGTGTCGGAGTGGTGACTGTAGGAGTGGGGATAAGGTTGACGTACTGCCAGCGTTCGTGGGGTTGCTTGTTTGCTGCGGCAGTGAAGCTGGGTGAAGTGGTGCTGGGAATGTTTGCTGTAGTGTTGGAAGAGGTTGATTGCTCCGTTGGTGGTGTGGCTGGGATGCCGGCGAACGCAGGCAAGTGGACAATACCATTGATGTCTGTCTGTGTGTGGCGGTGGTGAGAAGCCGGTCGTGGAGTAGTCTGTTGCGATTGATGGAAGTGAGGGGGGGTGAGAGGGGTGTCCAACACGGACATCCATGGCGACATTGTCTGGGTGGTAGCATCTTGAATGCTCGCATGTCTGTTGGTGGTGGTCGGTAATGGGTAAAGTCGGAGTGGTGTGATGTGGCTTGGTGTGGAGGCTGTCTGGGTTGGTGTTGGTGTGGCGAGGTTGGGGTCCGTGAAGTAGGCCGCTGGTGGGAAGCGGGCCAGTGTGTCAATGGCGTTGAGAGCGAGGCGTGTGTGGTGCTGTGCACGTTGTAAGTTGCTGTGGTAAATGGCGATAATACGTTGGACGGGTTGTGGCAGAGTGTCAGCGAGCGGTTGATGTCCAATGGGTGTTTCGCCGAGAGCTGTGTGGGTGGCAAGGTGCTGATGAAGTAGGAAACGATGGATGTGGAGGTCGGTCAAGACTCCATCAGGGCATGTGGTGGGTCCAGAGTGTATACTTCAGCCCAAAAGATTTGTGTGTGTGTCCACCCCTGGGCCAAGGGTTTCCTTCCGCCGCGTCACCCACCTTCTTCACCCACCTTCTACCCACTGTTTCACCCGCAGGGGGCAGGAGTGCCATTGCAAGTCTCCTGCCAACGAAGACGCTTGCAATTGGCAGTGAAACCAAACCTGATCAGTCTGGCGTACCTGCGACAGTTTTGAACTTTTGCCCACGCTGTTCCAATCTCTTTTGTTTTGTTTCCATGGTGGTTCCACAATACTTCCCCTAAACCTTCCCTTTGCCGCGTTGTCTTGCAGCTGAGCCGCGCCGACCGATCGTTCTGCAGACTTGACCAACAATTTGTTGAAACACCTACAAGTCTTTCGGACTCTCCACCATGCAGTTCTGTCACTTTCCTTCCCAGCGTGGGAACTGAGTTAACTGAATACAATTGTCAGAGTGTGTTTCGCTCAGCCGTCCCACTCGGGTGCTGAGTGTGATCCCCGTCATTGGGGCGCTGTCTCATCGTGCAAGCACTAACTGAACTCACCACCTTTCACAGGAACTCCACTGGAAGTCACCGCCACAAACACCGAATTAACTGCCACAACGGCCGCCGGGCCTCACCACGGGACCTGACAGTTTTGCATCGGTTTGCAGCGTTTTGCATTTTTCATGATTATCGTTTGACGGCTAAGTATTCACATGTGCATGTGCTGCTAAGTATTCACAGGCCGGACAAATTAATTGTGCACTTTTTTCCCCCTCCCTACCCCTGGGCCTCCTTTGCTACCCCACCCGCTACTCGGGAAACAGAAGGAAATCGCACTCAACACACTTGTGTGTTGGTGCCTTTCCTTCTGTTTCTCCTAGCCTATTGCTAGCTACCCGGGCGGTTTAAGACAAATGTCCCGCTCGCGC
>CAXAMN010025184.1:232273-255219 GCA_963970005.1 Durusdinium trenchii
TCCCAGCGTGGGAACTGAGTTAACTGAATACAATTGTCAGAGTGTGTCAGACTCAAACATGTTGCCGCTGCCCGCGAACTATCAGAAAGAATCATCTTCCAGATCCCATGGTGGTCCAATAACAATATATATATATATTATTATATATATACTACCGTTGCACTTGTGCAGCTTCATGGTCCCAATGTGCAATGATAACCTTCAACCCCCCCAAAAATAACTGCTGTTTCTCAAATAAACTCACGGACAAAGTTGTTCTCAAATAAACAATCTGAATGCACGAATCAACCCATGCTGTTCGCTTTTTCCGCTGTGAACAGGATGGAAACCTGGTGCCACGTCAAGGCTTGGTGGAAATGGGGATGTGAGGAAGGTGAGAAGTCGGGTCCACAGCGTCCAGGGGCCAAAATGACGGAGGATCGGATTAGACGAGGTGCTCAAGAGGATTGTATATCATGGTGATTTGCAAATACAGAGAAAACATCAGAATTCATCCGCAATACTTAAATTTTGATGGGCTGATAACCATGCACTGTTGCATCTCTTTCGGAGGACTTGTTGCATTGCACAACTGATGATTGCAACGCTTACTATCGAAAAGGGATTGGACACTAAAATGCAATTTCGTATCAAGCACAGAAAGCTGAAGTGGAGAAGGCTTCCGAGAGAGAGAGAGAGAGTGAATGTCCGGTGTGTCTCTGTATATCCCTCGGGTATCTCTACAGTAGTCTCTTGACACTGCCACGATTCAAACTGTTCGGTGTTATGCGATTTGTTGCTCGATCCACAGCAGTGTACCACCCTTTGTGGTAGCACCCGCCCTCGGGGGCACGGAACCACCTCCGGAGCTGGCGAGTGCCAACATTGAAATCTGGACATTCCAATTTCGAGCTGTTCACTCGTCACAGTAATCAGCTCGGATTCCTACATCTTTATACCATCGTGGAATACCAGGTTTTTAATGATTTGAGAGGAGGGAACAAAAAGAAATTGCCGTTGTCCTTTTTGTCCTGTTTATCCAGGAGCTGTTGTTTAACTCAACAGGCGCCCTGAATGAAAGAGGATCCAACAACACCGAGGTGTGGCTCAAAACGAGGTGTGGCTTGAACAATTTGCTGTCAGTGTCACCAAGCTGAGACAAGCTGTTTATTTTCGGTCTCATAGTATAGACAAAGTAGTTGTGAAAGGAAGAAGTGCGATTTAAAGCCAAATCTGGCCACCTTAGTTGTGAGACAGTGCCCGATCAATGGTGAAATTACCGATAATCGAGTCGTTTTGGTGGCATGTGCTTGTGCCTGTCACTATTATCAGGAGGCTTCTGGAACAACATGTTATCAAGCTAGCCTCAGCTCACAACTTCAGCCATCCCAAAAGTCAATGGTGAGCAAACATATTCGTCTACGCTCCCTGAAACAATCATGAATGAAAGATATGGAAGTGTCCTTGGATGACCATTGTCCGAATACAAACAGGTGGTTTTCGACTTCCTGTGATTCGTGATTCTTTCACGTAGCATACCTGAAAATTGAGACTCGACGGGTCCCAGCCCCACGTGGTGTTGATGCGGGAGTTCCCTCGGTTCCCAAGACTCCGACCATGAGGGAGGGGGGAAGGATACCATTGATTGAAACGATGGGAACAAGGCTGGACCCGATGATATCCTTTTGAGCATATTGGAGGGGTCCATCTGGTACGACAACGTGTTGCCCTCTTGGGGATATCCCCTTCCCATAACCCAGTGGTGATTCTGATTTGGTTCTGACGATCGAGGAATCGGTTCCGTGGCCCCATCGCAGCAGGGATCGATGGAATAGGGGTTTGCACTGTGGTTTAACGGTTTGTTCCTAGTAGTGTCCTTGCTCCTAGTAGTAAGGCCAGGAGCGCCCCTAGTAGCGTCCCTGTTCCTAGTAGTAAGGCCAGGAGCGCTTAATTCCCAGGAAGCGTGATGCTAGTCGGAAGACTTAGACATTAGAGAACTTCGACAATTTCGAGAGCTGAACAAATGTGGTCTCCCTCTCTGCCTCAGGGGACTTGCCGCAAGTGGATGATCAACAAATACAAACTCCGTCCACCTACAAGGGACCAGGGTGTGATGGGTGGATGAATGGTCCGTTATATTCGAGTGTTGAAGTGTTGATCCCTGCTGCTTTCTCTGACCCATCTGGCCTCTCGGCAACTCAGCCACTTTGGGTGGGTCATGTGGAACGGGCTCTTCCAAGGGAATACAGGATCTTACTACTAGCGTCCTTGCTCCTAGTAGCGATGCCAGGAGCCCCTAGTAGCGTCCTTGCTCCGAGCAGTAAGGCCAGGAGCCCCTAGTAGCTTCTTGTTACTAGGTATAACATAGAACATGTCATGATGAAAAAATGGTAAAGGTCCAACAATGGTCGTCAAAGGGCTGGTCTGATGAAGTTCCTACCAGTCCTTTGAGTGCCTCCCCATCTTCCCCCTACAGGAGGATCTACCTGAGTTCCTCAGAAATCTTCCTACCGGAAGTCTGTGCATTGCTATGGTGAACTTTCTGGTTGTTCCCTTTCGCATCAAACCGTGTGCAACCTCAGTGCCCATGCCCATGCCCACCATGGCCACTATGACCTTCATGGCCACCGTGGCCGCTGTGGCCACCGTGGCCGCTGTGGCCACCGTGGCTGTGACCGCCTGAACACGCGTGCGCGTGCCCATGCTCATGTCGGTGGGCCTCATGCCCACCCTCCCCCGCGTGTGCGTGCGCATGGCCATGGCCGATGGAGTCGCCATTGGCGAAGACCTTCGGAGAAGCCTCGCAGCCTGCGATCGAGACGGCTCGATGGGGGATCGACGCAGCAAGGAGCGGGCAAATGTAGCACTTATTGAAATGATATCTCAGACCGCATTGTTGATCCGCAACAAGAACTACATACATCACACAACATGTAAACAATTATAAACAGTTCTATTGCATATGCAAGGGTACTGTAGACTAGATTACACATAACATGCATGTATGTATAGTTATATAATTCAATACACAAACAGGACAAAAGTTGGTAACAAGCCTGTGAATACGTAACCTACAAACCTTTCCCACGCTTTTATGGAGGAAACAGCTTGAACTACACGATTGTAAGCAGCCAGTCCTTTCGACTTCAGAGAACAAACTGTCCAGGACGCACAAACATGACCTCAACTTCCCCTTCCCCTCAGAATCCTGCAGGGAATCACAGCGGAATTTTGGCGGATTCATTTCCACCCGGACCCCATTGTAGATTTATCGGAGGAATTCCGTTAGAAATGAGAAGCCATGTCAATCAGGTTCCAGTAAATTTGTTGATTACTAACCAAACTTTCTACTCCTGAAGTTCTATATATATATACTTTAAATGTATTTACATTCATTTACACATACTGTATACATCATCTAATTATAGTCATTTGTCCTCATAATCATTGTGAAATGTAACGCAACAAAACTTCATCCTTATGGCTATAGAGAGGTTCAAGAGGATAACCATGGTCGCCTGCAGACTCGCCTGCAGTTATTTGTCGCATTGCAGCGGTTCTTTTTGGAGAAAAACACACCGGAAAAAGACACCGGAGGACTCGGGTGACCGGAAAAGGGATGCCAAGTCGCTCGGGTGGTTCCACTCCGTTCTCAGTCGGAGACGAACGATCCAACGCGACCCAGTCGGCCGCGGACCAGTGGCCCAGCTCGGTGACGCAGTCGCCTCCACAATTCATGGTGAGCATGTCGCCCAGTACCTGGCGCCGGACCGGTGCTTGCAGCCAAAAACAGTTGAACTGCTGGGATTTGAACAAGGACTCGTTCCCAAACCATGCAAATCGATGTTTGGAGCCACAAAGATTCTGGTGCAAGAAATCACCGCATCCCGGATAAGATTTCGTACAAAGGCTGGGAGTTAAACTCCCAGTCCATCCAGGGCCATGAGCAATCAAAAGAAACATCAGAGAGCTGAAAAGTTTTTGGAGCTAATCAGCATTGTTTCCCAAAGAAACCTCCTTCATCCACCATTGCATGGCTGCACAGAACCACCCAGAGAACGCATCCACGCATCATGGTTGTTGACCCGACTCACGCGCAGCAGGCGCCGCAGCGAGCGCACCTCCATTTGGAAGGTGGAGTGTCCAACGCCGGCGCGGCGTGCCGTCTCGATCGCCTGCCGGTCAATGGCGGATTCGGAAACTAGAACGGGTCTGAATCGGATAGTTTCTGAATCGGGTCTGTGAAAAACGAATATATTAATATATATATATATACCTAATAGCAATGGCCTCCAACATAAGAGCGTTGGCCTCCAACCTAACAGCAATGGCCTCCAACCTAAGAGCGTTGGCCTCCAACCTAATAGCGATGGCACTAGCGATGGCCTCCAACCTAATAGCGATGGCACTAGCGATGGCCTCCAACCTAAGAGCGTTGGCCTCCAATCTAATAGCAATGGCTTCTAACCTAATAGCAATGGCCTCCAACCTAATAGCAATGGCCTCCAACCTAATAGCAAATAAATTGCAAGCAAAGAAAACCCTGGCTTGGACACCTGAAGCTTTTTGGGGAGAACGGGTCCCAGTCTACAGAGTCTACAGCTATACCCTACTTGCACATTCAGCCAGTTCAGTGGCCAGGTTCTGCATCTGTGCATTGACTATATCCGAGCTTTATGCAAGACCGAGCGTACGATCTAAAACGATTCACATCGGTCAATTGACTGTTCTTTGGGACCTCCGACCGTTTCATGCCGTCGACTTGGATGATATCGTCGATGATCTTCGACCATGCGAGAACCATCCTACATGTGGGGAGGTTTGTTTCGAGGTGAATGTAGCTATTGAGTGATGTTTTTCGGTCCCATCGAGTGATTTGGGAAGTGGATGTTGACACAGGTTGAAAACACTGTGTCTCTGCCAGGTGCCAGTCGCGAGCTGTATTGCATTGGGGCGCCGTCTCCTGCAAAACCTGCCAGGTGGCCCCAAAGCTCTGGCAGGCTGCGCCTGACCCAAAGCTCTGGCTTGATGCTCATGCTCATCCACCTTAGCTTGACCCACAAAAAGCCCCTGCCTAGCATCTCATCTACCTACATATCTACTCACAGTTCCAAGCAGCCAAAGAGCCAAGGTATCTACTGTAAAAGGGCCCACCTAGGCTAGGCGAAGAAACGCATCACTTGCTTCCTGTTCATCATGACTGAGTCTGAAAGAGCATCCAAATCCCACTTCTGAGGATCTGATTCATGCTTGACATCAAATCAAAGGAGTGGCAGAACCACTTTGGCACACATGAGTGGTCTAAGTGAAGTCTCCCCGGACCATGGGAAGTTGGTATTAGTAGCGATGCCATTGTTACTAGTAGCTTCTTGTTACTAGTAGTAATCAGGGGGTTGTTGACCACAACCCCCTCCACCACTATCTGCTATATTGTAAGCGGTGCATTACTGTAATGCCAGGAGCTACTAGTAGCGTCCTTGCTCCTAGTAGCGATACCCTTTGTTGCTAGTAGACCTCCTTGCTACTAATTCATGTCAGTTCATCCCTCACCATCTTCCCCCGCGCGGTTCCCGCGCGTGTGGCTTCGCGCCAAGGCACCACGATGTGGGCGGTGCAAAGCACGTCTGCGGAACCCATGGACCAAACATGGAGGTCATGAATAGAGGTCACCTGGCGCCAAGGCCCGAAGGTACAAAGTCCATCTGACTCGGGAGATAAGAAAAACATCTGCCATCACGTGCATGCTCGTGCATGGGATCGTTTTTTCTTATCAGAAGTGCTAGGAATCCATCAGAACTTCCGTGATACTTCCGGAAAAGTCAGAAGAATTCTGCCGTGAATTGCCCGTGGGGGTTCTGTTTTCCGTGTGGTGAAATTTGATCCCAAATGATGCTCGAGCAAGTGCCGTCTTCAGAGACGCACCGGTCTGGGTTCTTGACCGGCCTTGCGCACGGTCTTCGTCAGGAGTCATCTGTCTTCAACTCACGTCTTTGGACAAACACCGTAGAAGCCCAAGCTGTAGAGCTTGCGGAGGACCAAAAACACCGTAGAGCTCGAGGTCCATCGTCGATCAAAGACTCATGGAACCCATGTGCGAAACGGACCCAAACGGAACCCGAAACACATTGACCTCGCGGACCGGGTCAATGGCGATCCGGGGTTCTCTGTGCGGACCACGGAGTCG
This sequence comes from Durusdinium trenchii, assembly GCA_963970005.1. NCBI lineage: Eukaryota > Dinophyceae > Suessiales > Symbiodiniaceae > Durusdinium > Durusdinium trenchii. The sequence continues at coordinate 238,437 of CAXAMN010025184.1, forward strand.
GCTGAAAGAAGCCCAGAGTTCTCCCAGTTCTCCCTTCTATCCAACTGAAAGGAACTCCACAAACCGAAGGGTTTGCACTGGCTGAAGGCTCTTGATTCCGTGCTCCCGGACCTTCCCAAATTGTGGGGACTCATCTTGGCTCCCGGACCTCCCAGTCTCATTATAGTACAATCCCGTCAGAGGATACCGGGTGGAGAAGACCTATTTTTCCCGACAAGAGGACGTCACTCGATCATCCACGTCTTGCGCCGTCTGGGTAGGGCACATTGGGGATCTTTTCCAAGTCAAGGTAAAGTTTGTTCCTGGGCGAGCGAACGCCAGGTGTGTATTACACGGCAGGTAGCTTTTGAGGGGCAGGCGCATAAGAAAAAAACGTTAGTCAAAGAGGTGAAGGATCCATTGAGACAAACCAACGTGAGTGGTCAAGAGCGACCAACATGACCTGCTCTCCCGCAGGCAAACACGATTTCGATCCATTCCATTCCCATGATTTTAAAGTGAAAAAATACACGACGGTGCTGCAAACGTGGCAATGTAGTTGAGATGACCACCCTCCACTGGTCAGGGCGTCCACCCACTTCCCGTTGTTCGCAATCTTGGAGAGGTCACCAATATGTTTAAACGCCTATAAGCCGCCTATACTATATACATTGATGTGTGCCATCTCGTTTGGAGGGCACAACCTTGAGAGCCAGCGAGAGGAGCTTTTGTTCATCACATTCAAGAAGAAGGGAGTGGATGGCAAGCAACCCCGATTGATACTGTGCACAACACAGAAATCAAGACACAATACAATACCTGCAACGCCCACTAATACTGTCAGAATCCATGGCTTTCTACAGCAAATATGCAACGAGATATGGCTCTGGGAGTCCCAAGAAGTCAAGCTGGCTTGGGTCAAATGGGCTTTTCGATGTCGCGTCAATGGTAAGATGATGCCAAACTACGACTATTGCTGGACATAGCCACTGGAAAGCAAAAAACAATGGACTGCAGCTGCAGGATCCCTACACGCAGTGCACCTAGCCTTCCTGGTTACACCAACGAGTCTGCTGGAGAGGGTAGCAAGTCGTGCTTCTGAAGTACTGCGAAGTGCTCGGTACTTGTTACTGTGGTATATTCCATCGACACCTTTCCAAGTGCGTTTTCATGCGTGTTGAAGTAGAATAAAGTAGACGTTAGGTGACTGAGCGACTGTGATCCTTAAACAGGTGGCAACTCCGCCCGAACCCGGACTGATTGAAAAACCGAAACACTGGCCGCCCGTGCTTTCGTGTGCCGCGTCACTGTGTCGCCGCTGTGGCCGAGGCACTGATCAATCTTCGAAGGTGCCTTGCCCATCAGCGTTTCGGTGGTCCTCACCTGAGTAGAGAAAAAGGTATAGGACAACAACAAATTGCCCCAGAGCAGGGATCGTCTGAATCATATGGGCGTGCGGCGTGCGTTTATATAACAAGCGACCACATGGCGTTCATCATGAAGAGCCTCGCAAAGGACTGCTCAGAGATGCTTGGAAAAGCAACCCGCAGCAATGGACTACTTGTTGGCAGGTGCAACTATGCGGGATGGCGCAATTGTAGATTCTTGGTGGTTTCCAGGTTGATGATGGTTGATGCTGCATCATCTCTGAGCTTGAGTTGGACACAGCTTTCTTTCGCGACCACAGAAAAGCGGACTTCCAGGGTCCAGCGGAGTTTCCTCACCACCCGTTTGCTGGGAGGCCAATTCCTCTCGTCGAACGAGCACAAACTCTCACCCTCAGCCCCGTTGCCTTCGCTCCTCCACGGTCCGCTACGATGGTCCGCCGGGCGGGTTGAGGCTCCGAACCATCGTGGCCTTGGTGGTGTGTAGGACGATCACGCCGAAGAGGCCTGAGTGAAGGCGACAGACGCGACGGACGCGACGCGAAGTGAACACCTGACTGGTGGAGTGTTAAGAGATGTCGAAATAGGCTAAGTGTCCCTGTTCGGAATTTGACTTGGACTTATACGTACCATAGAAGCGCCTTTTTTTCAGCACCTGCACCGGAAACTTCTCGTGATCTGGGAGGCTAATGGACGGCCCACTCTCTACAAGTCGATCTTCCTGGAGGGAGGGCGCTATTTATATATACTTGAGGCCAGGGGGAGGAGGTCGAAAGCTAGCCGAATCGCACCGGATGTACTAGTTACATAGTCGGCAAAGCATGTAGTAATTACATGTTTTGGGAGGAAGGTTGCTATGTACATACTTTGCGCTAAAGAATGTAAGTGTGACATCGCTGACTGGGAAGGGTACATTGGAACAACCCGGGTGCACTCGTTGGCAGGCACGAAGATGCGTGCCTTGAGTCGGAAAGAGGGGTAAGCATTTCTGACATCATATGGACTGTACATACACTAGGGCGTCCGTAGTGTAGGAGAAGCACGGATAAAAGGTATATGGAATAGAGTGTCTTGAGGAAATAGCCGGCTTATGGTTATTGCAAATCTGGGGGGTAAATTTACCCCCCGCTTATATATGCCTTGAGCCGGAACGAGGGGTAAGCATCACAAGGACCGTGCATACACTAGGGCGTCCGTAGTGTAGGATAAGCACTGGTAAAAGGTATCAGGAATAGAGTGTCTTGCGGAAATAGCCGGTGTATGGTTATAGCAAGCCTGGGGGGGTAAATTTTCCACCCGCTTATGCATGCATTAGGGGGTAAACAACTTGTAACGGTGAAGTACAAGTCCTATGCAGCAAGCAGCAGCAGCAGCAGCTACAAAAGCGGCAACCAGCGGCAGCAGCAAACAGCAGCAGCAAGCAGCAGAGCGGCAGCAGCAGCACCGTTTACACCAAGCCACCGTTTACACCCAACCAACCACGTTCACACGTTCAACCAACCCCCGCTACACGGCGCAGCTGGGAGTCGAACCGTGAGGGGGCAAGGGGGGGGGTGGGTTAACGTGATATATCAAGCTTTAAGGCACACAGCTCATCCCACTACCAATTGCTAAAGCAAAGAAGAACTCAGCTAGCATGCTAGCTTTCGTGATATATATATATATATATGTGTGTTTTTTTGCCGTAACTCAGAAACGATCCAACTGGATCCCCATCACTTCTGTATACCGCTCCGATCCCCAGAGCCCCGGGCTCCCCTCCGGTCGCCCTCCGTTCTTCGAAGGCCTACTCCGACCCGTGTGCCGCCCAGGTGGCAGGTGCAAAGTGGATCTGCCTGGGTCGCCAGCGGAACTTGCGACCGTGCGGACGAAACGACGGTGTTCGCCTCTTCGCTCCCGGGAGGAACTCGTTGCGTCTCGGTGTGGAAGGTGATGTTCCCCGGATGTTCCGACGTTTGGAGCGATGAGTGGTTATTGTGATGAGTGGTTATGACATGTCAATTAAACGTGGATTTAGTTTGGAACATGGCAGTCATCCCACTTAGACGTCAGAATACTATCCAAATTTCAGTCCGACAACCAAGTTGGATCCATTCTAGGTGAGCTGCGTCCAACGGTTCCATGGTGAGAAAATCCCTGCAACAGTGGACTAGCATGGTGGAATCTTATTAATTTCAAATCATCCCGGCACCCTCTGCAGATCAGTGAATTTGTAAGCTTAATAAGGCATGCCACGATGAGACACTCGGTTTGATTATATAGTCTTCGAAGCCAGTACCCCTCCAACAATCTCAACAATCATGGAAGTGGTAAAACCCTCTGTTTTGTTGTTGAAACTAGTCTTCCAAAGAGTTGTCCATTTCCACGATCATTGAATAGAGGTTGCTCCCAAACCCCACATAAGCTTGCTCCGAGCAGCGTAGTTCCACCTGCTCACCTGCTGAGAAATGAGAGGGACAAAGAGCTGCGGCAGTGGCTCTTTTTGCACCACCAACGTTTCATACCTAGAACCCACGACCGCTTCTTTTGAGGTACCCACCAGGCACATCCATCCTTCTGACACATTCGTCCTATCAAGTTGAGATGGGTTCGTCCGATACGAGGTAGCCATTCGTGGTGATTCACAACATAGAAATATGATATAATTATCATATCATATGTCCTAGGGTCCTAGTGGTTGAAGACTTGCTTTGTAAGGCTTTGAATAGCTCAGTGTCAAACACGTGTTGCTACAAAGTACTGTTTGAAGTTTGGATCGGATCTGCATGGATATCACATGTTCTCTGTGTCCATTGTGCAATCGACTTTCACCTCGATGAACTGTTGCCATGCATGGTGTACTACCAGTATGGCCCAATGACATTCCCGTAGAAAAAGACAATGGAGATGTTGGGAGATGCACTTTGATTAAAAAAAGAAACATGTGATATGACATGTCCATAAAATGACAAGGCCGTTGTCTGGCTTTACAGAATCATAGGGCCACGCACCCTAAATCTCTAGTATTACAATGATTACCTTTCCAAATGTGCTCATGTCCAGACTTCAGAAATAAAACCTGCCTACAAAATCACTTGCCAAATCTTGCCAAATGGCTGATCGAGGCCACACAACACTTCCGATCAAATAACTGATTCGACTCGATGTACTGTTCATCTTAATCCTCAATGATGTCCTCTACGACCAGCCTTTTCTTTACCACACTTAGTCACATGCAGGGCTAATGGCTAATTGTCACGCAGACTCAGTATGCCTGTTTTGCTCTTGCTGTGGTTGAATAAAGAGTCAACCCGAAACAAGTTCATTAATAAAGTAGAACATCAACAGATCCAATGTCATCACGCTTCTTCCGCAAGATGACAGGACTACTATGCAACAGGAGGAGCAAAGGCCTGGCTTTCATTAATGGGTTTGCTAGAAGGTTCCACAAAAAGAGTGACATGAGAGACAAAGCACAAAATCAGGAGGGGGGATGATGCCGGTTGCAAATTTGATCAGTTGTGTGTGGAGTCAAGTCACACACACACACAAACAACATATTCGAAAGTGAAAGAGTCCTGCTACCAGAAGTCGGTATCAATGAGTAGCTGCGCGACTGCAGGATGATAAGTTTGTAAAACGGCTTTTTGTAGGGTAGCATGCTGCTTCAGCCTCTTTGTAGAGACTTCATGTAAAAAAGAAACACACTCACACTGCATATTACTGTATACTCTTATGATGTCGTCCGTTTATGCAGAAATAGCCAATCATCAAGGCAAGATCACCGAGAACAAATGTGTGAAAAGGGTATTTCACATTCCGATTCTAGATCAATCGAACACATATTACCTAATTTATGTTGCTACAAAATGAAAATAACAGTACAGTTAAGGCTCAATGCACTTCTCAAAGACCCTGTACTGTACTTCATAACAAAGAACCAAAAACGGCTATGGAATGCACTGACTGAATGACCTCTAGTGCCTGTTGGAATGCTTTGGCTACAAAAATGTTTTACCTTTTTTGGTCACAGCATGCCACAACTGGTTTTCCTATTAAATAGGCCTGCCATACAAACATATAATTCCCGATACCGATACCGATATGCCTTTCGTATAAGTGGTGTAGGCCGACCGTGTATATACACTCTTGCCTGCTCTGTGTGACAATGGGAAATGACCCTGGTCTTGCAGTCTCGCTATTGCCTCTTCTACACCCAAGAGAGCTAATGTTTCAGGAATATGAATTCTCAGCCAGGACCCAACGCAGCGTTTAGCGGAATCTCCATTTAACCCAAGGATGCAACCATTACACCAATCCCAAACTTAACCGGTTATAGCTTCGGTTCGGAATTGGGCGTCTCGGTTCCCTAAAACTATCTAGGAATCATCTCCAAAATTTCTGGTGTATACTGTGTTAAACATCCACCACTTGCAAACATGATCAGCACTATCTCAAAACACCTTCCATTGCCCAAGATTTATCATGCACACAAAAATCCACCGCTTTCCTTCCAACAGCTATCCACCACGCCTCCCCTCTGGAGGTCCAAACGGTGCCAACGTCCAACGGCTGGAGCCAAATGCACAGCGCCGCCAGGCAAACGCCCAGGGACTGCACCTGCTCGAAGCCGTTGTTTTTTTTTGGGGGGGTGCAAGAAATAGGGGGTGCCATGCGGAGCAGCATTCAAGTTCTGAGGTGCTTTAACTTTCTATTGTTATAAGATTCTATCAAAAATACAGTACTGCCGTGATATCAAATAGGTATCTTAGTGGTCCTGATGACTCCCTCCCGCCCTGCACGACCGCGGTCGAGGTGCAATGTCGCCGATGACATGGGCCAGCGCCGCTTGCACCGCCACGTTGTCATCGCCATGGGAATGCCCGTGGTCATCGCCGCCGTGCCTCCACGCAGGGAGATGAGTGGTGAGTGCCATACGGCAGGGATCCGAACAAGTAGGGGATCCAAAGAATGCCTCCGGCAAGGTTCAACTGAAGCTCCGGCAAGTGCAGGACGAAGCATCAAAACGATCAACAATTGGTGCCTCTACAGCACTCTCAACAAGAAGCAGTCATTCCCCGTCTCTTGATGTCTTTCTCTTCTTGTCTTGATCAGGATGAATGCTGGGGTGGGGGTTCTTGGAAAACTCGAAGGGAGCCTACAAAAATCTGGAAGACATCCAGCTTGTGCCACTCTACCAGGTAACTCCAGTGTATGGTAACATCCAGTTTGATCAACATACTTAGATGGCTTCCTTGCGGGAGGTTCTTGGAGGTGAGGTAGCTATATATAAGGTTGGAGAGTATTCTGCTTTGCATGGCATTCCTTGCCACAAGCCAGTCCTTGCAAACCAGTCCAAGCCCTTTCGAATCGGAATCCCCAGTATGGGCTCTTCGTGTCGTAAGCACTTGTGGCATCTCGATCATCTCCCTGGCGTCTTCTAGCGTTAAAAAATCAGCAATCAGCATTGCAAGGTGATGCGAACGAATGGGATGCAATCAGATTCACTCTCGGATGTGAAACAAGGAGTCGAAAAAATGGCCCCAAGTCTGGCCCCAAAATGTACCGCAAGACTACTCTGCCCTCGTCCAAGCCGTAACTTTAGCTACTCGTGGTCTCCCTCATTCTTTGGGTTGCTGAACCATCCCCACTGATGGAGCTTCTGAGGGCAGTAATTTGTTCAGTGGCCATGGGTCAGGGAACAAAGGGTTAGTTCCTGCATCCTTCACAGCCAAAGGTTTCACTGACATGCTGCGGCTGGGTAAAGTAGTGTCACTGCCACGAGCTATCATGGCTTAAAAAGAGATAAACAGAGTTGGACAATGGAGGCTACCGGGTTTTTGGATACAAACAGTTGCTACTAACTGGAGGATGTCCCGCCAATTTCGGAAGGTACCCTACCAAGCTCCCTCAAGAAATGCTAATGTAGCATTATGTTGCTCTATATATTATATATACAGCAATACCTCAACTTCAAGCGAACAACATTCACGGGTGCAGAGGCCCAAGAATACACCAAGCACTGAGCGTTCATCTCCTCTTGTGAGAAGCCTTGACCAACCGACCCAAAGTGTGTTGGGTTTCATACAAGACATATGAAAGACATCTTGGACCACCTCAAAGTATGAGACTAATTTCATTGGTCAAGCTAAACAAGTCCAGAAGGAGAATACAACCAAATACAGTATTCTGTTCTTCTCTCGACAACCAGAGACACTTCCATTCTGCGTGTCTTTCGCCGGGCGACGAGTGCCCATGACCCAAGACCTGCCGAGGGGAGTCAGTGCGGAAGAGACACATCACTTGACGGATCAAAAATAATGACTCAGGTGAGATGATGATAACTTCAATTCATGACTTCAAATAATGCTTCAGACCAAAATAATGATCAACAATGATTCAATTCATCCTTGAAGGTGAGATGATTCAGACTAACCAGTGAGGAAAAAATCGGAATAACGAGTAGAACCAGTGAAAGTACTTGCAAAACTGTAGTTCTGATCCTCCCCTGAAAGTACTCCTGTGGGGGCAGTGAAATGTTTCTAGAGACGTACTATAAGGTTTTGATGGGTTTGGTGAGCTCCCTGAATGTCTCAGAACATATAAGAGCCAGATATTGTCAGGAACATGAATAGGAAGGAACTTCTAAGAACTTGCAAAAACAGCACGACATTTGCTTCGACAATCAAATGTCATGCCAAAACTCAAAACCGATTGAATTATCATTGTCATGTCATGAATTTTGTAATCTTTTGGACGGATCGGCCAGACTTCAAACGATTGACTTCACGCCTTTGCTTTAAACGAGATGTCAAATATCTGTCATTTCTGGGATTGTAAGAAATGGCTGGTAGTGTTCTACATGAGGGGCAAACAATACTCCAACTGTTCCCAAGGAAAAACGTGGCAGTCCCAACTGAGTCCCAAGTTGACTGGAAATGCTTGATCTCCGTTACCCCCGCACCAAACTCACACCGCACGCGTGACAAGTCAGCGGGCCTACAGGGCCAGATCCAAAACCCTGGCGGCCCTGGCGTCAAGAGCGAGTCCGCCTTCATCAAGATCAGGTTCACTCCAAAGCCGAAGAAGCTGATGGAAAACCTCAGCGCACAGGAACCACCGATTTTCGCGAACCCCAAGGGCGAAAACTGAGACCACCCTTTTCACCAAAGTGTTCAATGGAGTGCTCCTCTAACAGGTGAAGTCCTTGGCCGTGCTTCTCGAAGTCCACCGTCCAGGTAACTGTAACTGGATAAAGGGGCGGTACCGGAATCTCAGGAACAAATCGGCAAGACGGCCTCGGCATGCCTTTGATGAAGAAGTGTCCCCTGCACATCAACACACTAGAGTCACTAGACATCATTCTCTGTGCGTGTCAACTACAAAGAAGTGGAGCTTCCTAGGCGGTTTCCAACTTCAACATAACAGCGAAGGGCTGGGCTCCTGGCATCGCTGCTAGGAGCAAGGACACTACTAGGGGCTCGTGGCCTTGCTACTAGGAGCAAGAAGCTACTAGACTCCTTCTTTAGGGCCTCACGGAGCATCCATCCCCCCTTCCGCCCTCTCAAAAAGGCCCCCCTGCATGATCTTTCCGTTGATTGGCCGCGGCCTCAGGTGCGCCATCGGGTGTCGGGTGATCAAGATTCTCAAGAAATTCGGTGGAGACAGTTGCAAGACATGCTCCAAAGTATATATAACATTATATAACGATCTCCCAGCAAGGCAGTAAGTTTCGTAAGGAATCCCCTTCGTAGGGAAGCTTACTGCTTTACTGGGAGTACGTGGTGCCATCCTGGCCGACTGCAGGCCGGCTTTGCTGAGGGGCGCTGAAGGGGCGCTTCCATGGTCCGGTGGCGTTTGGGAGGAAAACGAAACCATCGGCGAAGAATTGTGACGCTCTCCTGAAGTTTTTTCTTAGGAACGAAATTCTTGACTTCTGAAGCATCACCGTGGGCATGAGATCACCCTGGGCAAACACGAGACCTATGGCCCAGCCTGTTTTCCTGCTTTCTGGGCCCAGGGATCAACTGGAAGTGATTCGGAGTTGCGAACCAGTACAGTAACCAAAATATCCTCTAGCTAGAAGAAAGCTTATACAACTCTACTACAACGCTGTTTGTGCAAGCAACCACTTGAGAACGTTCTACCAAGCTTACAAAAACACTGTGACAGTGACGATTCTCAATCTGCTATAGAGAGCTCTGCCTGCTCTACTTCATCCTTAGGGGGTTTAGAAAATCCGAGTGATTTCCTCTGGGACCTTCACCATGTGTCAAGCTGCTTTGTACTTCACAGCCAATGAACAGTATTCAACTCCGTAGAAAACTTTCTTGATGTTTGACATCCAAACGATTCTGCCCTATAAATCATGTTTTCTCCCCTTCAATTGTCCATTCTGACACCTAAGCGACGTCATCGGCTCGGTCAAATCAACCTTTGACGTGATGGAAAGCTTTCCGAGAAAAGAGGGGTAACACAATGAACTGGACAACAGCCCTTGGTGTGGTAAACACATCAATCCTGTTTTGGATTTCTTGAAGATGCATACTCTCCTCCAAGAACATGTTTTGGGTGTGGCAAACTAACACATCTAAAGCCAAAGGTTGATGATTATACCTTGTTGACTTAGCTTTCCCTGACCTTGATCGAGATCGTCGATCTTGGAAAGAAAGGGTTCCATCTTCGTCAGGGGCCAGTTGGCCTCAAGTGGTTTCCACCGGGTTCCGCCGAAGCTTGGGGGTTTTGGTTGTCTTGAGGCTCCATGAGGTCAACCATCTGCAGCTTGGATACTCTATAAAGCGCGGGACTGCCTGGCGACATCGCAGCGAGTTTTCCCTGCGGGTTGTATGCGGACCCGGTCCTAGCGGAAGAGTGCGGTCTTGTCTTGCGGCTTGCGGTTTATGGATGGTGCGGTCCTGTGATGCTTACCACCAACAGGAGATCAGGAGATCAAACACTGAGTTCTGGTGCTTCTCTCGACGCAGGTTGGGCGACAAGCATTCTTGCGGTGTGGCACAGATTCCCTTAGGGGTCCACATCATTCCTTCTGATACTTTGACCCTCCAGTCGCCCATCCGAACATATCTCCAACCACTTCAAAGTTGGAGAGCCTCTTTTCTGAAACCGGCCATTGAAACTTGCTCAGAAAGCCTTTCCTTGGAGAGGTCAATCCTAATCCAAAAGAAAACATGGGACATCAACATGTGAAAGTTCGCAGGTACATGATCTCCCCATCTTCCAAGGTACAAAAATGAAGGGCGTCCAGGTAGACTTAGACTAGACAAGGGTATCCTCTTTGGCCGGTCTGTCCATACTGTTTCTGTTTGTGTGTTCCGTCTCATTGGGATCATTAAGAAGCTACAATAATCAAGAGAGTTCAGCACTGAAGTGCTCCAATTGTTGGAAAAGGTCACAAGGCATCCCAGTGGTTCTTGTATGCTCTTGTTATGTTCTTGTTCTTTCACCAGCATGGAGATGAAAAAACTCATTGTGAACGATCACATCGGCCCATGCGAGTCCATCGGTCGAGTCCATCGGGGCCCATTACGAGTCTTCGCGCGAGTCTTCGGGCGGCACGGTGTGACGGACGAACGACCGTGTGACGGACCAGGAGAACTGTGAAACTGTTCAGCCCCTGGTGATTCGGTGGTCCAGGAACTGGGAATCAGTGAAGGGAACTCGTCATGTTCGCAGTCGTCACATTAAATTACTGTCTCGGGTCTTGGTCAGGAGAAGTCGTACACTTCAAACACAAGCTCGGTTTGGGAGCAAATCTTTAGCAAGGGCAAGATGTGTTGACCCCCGCTTGATGTCTTGGGAATCCTCGAAGCGCCAAATAGGGCCCTCTGACTTCATCCCCTTTGGAGTCAACGACTGAGATGAAAGCAGCTGGCCAGTCTTCTCCATACACTTGCTCTAGTTGTTTGCGTTTCGAGACTAAAGGATACCTAAGGTTATGTTGGGCCTTCACAATGAAACAGAAATGGGGGCAACTGATCGAGAAACCACATGTGTTGGGCCTGTCGAACCTCTTTGAGAACACATTCGACTCGTTGACACTGTTTTTTTGCCGCGGATGTCCCGTGCGCCGCCGTGCGCCGCCGTGCGCCGTGGCCTCCCAAAGCAACACTGCTGTGAGGGCCCACACAATGGCCACCGAGAGCAATGCGCCCAAGACTTCTGCCTGGAACGCGGGTGAAGTCGGGCAACGCTTTGGGCACTGCTTTGGGCAATACACCTGCAGCATATCCACCTTGTGGCAAAACAGGACCCGACTAGCTCCTGAGCTCAGCGCAGGTTTGCACAGAACCATGGACCATGTTCAATACATCACCAATGCACTAGCCTGCACTCATTGCCTGGTGGCTTTGCACACCCCAAACTGTGATGGGTCTGAGAGACTGATGTTGCTGTTCATCTATACAATATATGGGCTATAAAGCTAGCTTTCAAATGCCTTACATAAAAATATATATATCATATATTATGTAAAAAGTCTTGGAGACACGGTATTCAATCGCTGAGGAAGTGCGCATTCTGTGCCTGCTTGAAGCCGTAAGTATATTCTTGTGTGGCTTCCATCCTTGGCAAGCTTCAGTGCGCAGCAGCCGTTTTGAGCAGGGTTAACAGCAGCCGTTTGAACCCGGGTTGGATGTAGTCTCCAAATAGAAACCCGAGACTGAAGGACTGGCAAGCCCCGTGTAAGATCTATCCATCCATTTGAACCTATATATATAAACATTATGGAGTCCCCAGAACAGCTCCCAAAACCAACAGCCTGGCGTTCCGTTTTTCGGAACTTCTCAATCAAACACCCGGTTTTCATCATCAAAGAACAATCGACTCGCTCACTTCGCCGAAGTTCTGTGCCAGCTGCAAGGCGACTAAGGAGACGATGAATCCACCCACATCTGAGAGCATGTGAGCCTCGGTATCTGTGTCGTCGTGCCGGGTGATGATGGGATCGTGGGCTAAGTCTGGGCGATTCCCGTACAGAAGTTTTGTTCTTGTTGGAGTTCCCGTTGTGTTTGTGGTGATGTAGTGAAATGTAGTGGTGGTCATCGTGCTCAGATACACAAGAGTGGGATCAAGCGTTTGTATGAGCCACGGTAACAAGAATCAATAAGAATTACATACTGGATTTGGTGAGTGTGTTGTCTTTCAGTTTTTGTATGTTATCGTTTTTTGGTGAGCGAATTATCGTTTTGCAGCTGGAACATGAGTTGAGATCCCACCGTCCCGCTCTTCACTTGTGTAGATAGTCTTTTGTAAACTTTGACCGTGCCTCATATAGTGTTCCCAGCCCGAGAAATAGGGGGTGCAACACAGGTTTAGCCTGGGTGCTTGACCCTGCTCCCATATATGGGTAAAAAGATGAACAAAGTAATTACAGTATAATATACAGTACTATATATAATATATTTATAGGGCAAATCATGACTTTTGAAAGGCAACATGCAAAGGCAACATGCCGGTTGGAGCCGGCATTTCCCCAGCAACTTCCAGCTATATAACAAAAAGGAAAGGCATGGGGCATGGAGCCAAGGACAACAAATTCTTGTATGAGGATATGTAACGAGGTATCTGATAGGACGCACGTGCGTCCTGGAAAACCTCGCTGAGGCTGCTTGGGGAGTACTTCCTTTGGCAAGTGGCGGCAGCATGTTGGTCCAAACCATCCAAAACCTACCTTCTTCCTCGGCTTCTCCTGACAGTGAAACACAGCCGTTAAACTATTGCATAGAAGCTTTGGAGTGATCTCTGGGAAATTGTCAGAAACTCTGGAAAAAAACAGGGCCACCTGGTTCCTCTTAAGTGTCCCAAGGAATTCACTCACCTTCCCAAAAGAGGTTGAAACGGCTCACCAAGCAGCTGCATCTGTAATGATGGCCAATGAATTTGCCTCAGACAGGCAGGTGTGATGTGAGATTTTAGGACCTTTATGGCTGCTGCGGCCGAGTCATGGTTGCCCTTTTTCAGGAAAAACAACGGAATGTGTTGAGGCTTGTCGGTTCACCACTAATGGCTGCCTCTTTTTTACTTATATGATCTTATTCTTGAATTTTAATAAATGAAAATTCATAAAGAATAAGAGGTAAAGGCTTATGAAAATTAATTCGCATTCATTTTCATAAGTGATGCCTGTCAAGAGGCATTAATTGACAGGGTAGTGTATTATTATATGGACGGTCGACTGCTTTCCTGTCGCAGTTGCCCCTTCTCAAGTGGCCAAGGCTGGGCTCACCAAGCGGGTTGCGACTGGGACTGTCGACTGTCATGGACTGGACTGGTTGCGATTTGGACTTCATTTGTTGTGTCGGTGATTCGGACGAATGGGGTTTTCATTTTCCCCACCGCCAGCCTCAAGAGCGGTCCGCATTCACTGACACAATTGCTCATGCATTCACTTCAACTAGAGGGAGCCTTGGATGATGATTGAGATTCTTCCCAAGCACCTACTGTTGATGCACCAGTTGGAAGAAAGACACTTGGACCCAGGTGGTTCCACCCAAAGACCACATTATGAACATGGTTTTTCCACGGTTTTCCTATTCTGAGGTGGGGATCTATCTCAACAGCAGCACGATCCTTTCGGTTGCGGTGACTGTCTTCCGAAATCGGAACGTGCCAAGGCTCGATTAGGCCACCGATAATCTCCACCATCATGAAGATCCTGCAGCGGGTGCTTGGTCTTTACAGTAGACATCCACACCGATCAATCGCCAGGCTGCTTGTGGGTTTCTCCTATTCCTGTTTTGCTTGACCCTGGCCCAGCCCCATCGTGCTATTTTTCTGAAATCCTTCGACGCTCATGGTCGTGAGTTGGTGAATTTCACGACAGCAACGAGCCAAACTGGACCATCAAACAGTATAGTTCTTCTGAGCTTGTGGGGCTGGAAAAGTCAACGGCTCAGATCTCACTGGGACTGAAATATACTGTAACCCAAACACTCCATGTATGACATATATTATATGTATATATATATATATGTAAACATATAATAAGTGTGTATATTGTTTACCTTCATTGGGGTGGTTTCAGGGGTCAATGTGGGCAAATATGGCAGTCCCATGGAGTGTTTGGGTTACATACCTCCCAGTCCACTGGAGACACAGCGTTCGTGGTGAATCGGTGCTTTTCAGAACCTCAACGGCGTATTGACGGAACCTGCTTTCGCTAAGGTTGCAAGTTCAACAAAGTAGTATGTGGGAATGCATCCAAGTTATAGGAAAAAAGCTGATCATGATATGTCTTGATGTGTATATAGAGATGATTTGGAGACTGGTCTGTTGTTCACCGAATCTCAACTTCTCTAGGCACCTGTTTCTTGGTGTAGACCCCTATAGCTTGCCCACAGGCTACCGAGATGAACCCTTCAGTGTCTGACGGTGTCATCCGATGCACAATACGGACCTTCCCGGAGGGTCACTCGGTCGCTCCATTCTTTGCTCCAAGAAGCAATGCAAACATCACCGCCTTCTTCAATCGCAGCTCGTTCTCGTTGGATTCCTCCAACTCTTTTGGAAGACCCAAAAGGATCCAAAAAGATGACATATTATAGTTCAGTTGAATGTTCATCTGTCAGTGCCTTTGACATGACAACGAGCAAAGCGCGTGATCCTCTTCCAAACAGTGTGCAGCGTGCGTAGCAAACGATCCCTGAGGGACAGTAATTATACAAATCTGTCTCTTCCAACTTCCGTTTAGACCTGCTGGTACAATCCAACAATCTGAAAATTCTCACGTCCAAACATAACATGCTTTCCAAATCCCTTTTCCATGCCAAGATTCGGTGTCACTGCTTCCGTTTGCACTGAACCTTGGGCACGGAAGTGCGATGGACGAAAAAAAAACAAAAAACAATCACAAGCAGCTACTAGGGGCTCCTGGCATCGCTACTAGGAGCAAGGACGCTACTAGGGGCTCCTGGCCGTACTACTAGGATCAAGTAGCTACAAGTAACAAAGTCGATCAACGTTTTGTCCTAGTTGGTTTTCCCTGATGCCGATTGGGTAGTACGAGAGCCTAATAGGAAAGGAACCGCGACGCAAAAGCCAATCGATGGTTTCACACCGTTTCGCTATGATCTGTTTATGTTTCGCACAGTTTCACTATATACAAGGAAACTGTGAAAGCAAACTCTGCCACGACGGGCATGAGAAAATCACACTCGGTCTTTTCCAACACCCAAAGACCCACGAGGGTGCAAGTTCACTCAGTCAAAAACGCATATAGTCAGGTAGTGGCGACCAAGCGACCCATGAGTATCATGGGCATGACTATGGCCATGCCCATGGCCGTGATCTTCATGGCCATGGCCACCATGTCCATGGCCACCATGTCCGTGATCTCCGTGACCGTGACCGTGGGACTCCTGCGCCCACGAGCCGTGGAGTAAAAGGGGTCGGGACGAGTCATTTCACCCAGCAATCAGGGGGGCGACTTTTCTTCACGATGCGGTCCAGTTGGGGTCACCCAGGGCGACGTGGTCCCCTCACTCACTCACTCACTCTCTCTCTCTCAATTTCTGCCGATGGTCCTTGCCCATCAAGGGCTGTTCGAGGTCGTGGGAGTGACCCTCGTGACCTTGGGCACGAAACGCCAAAAGCACAAAACCCGTTCTCCAGTATGCACGGGGGAGGAAAATGCGTTTTGAACCTGGTGCCTGAGTGCAAACCATGCTGTAGCTAGCCAGCATCTGCTGTACAAGTTACCTCGGACCTCAGCCACCTGGCAAGTTGCCTTCTGCCAGGTCCCAAACTGGGGCACCAAACTTCCCATAGATTCACGTTCTTCTTCAACTGCTGCCATTAAACTCACCAAACAGTGAGCCCGACAGCTGCAGAGTTTGACGAAAAAGTCGGGAGTACTTGAGAGCAGTTCCAAGAAACCAACATGAAACAACTCCGATCAACTCCGATGGCTGAGAGGAAGGATGAGGAAGGGAAACAAATCATCAGAACTGATACAACCAAAAGATACCAAGAGGATGGACTAACCGATCCGGATTTGAATTCCAAACCATCCTCTGAAAACAATCATGTTGGGCACAGACTTTTGCATTCATGTCTAGTTTCTCGTGTCCAGGCCTTGATGATCCTGGTACAGATTGATGGCATCTGCATGTTTCTAGTTATTATATATATATACATACAGTAACATACATACATACATACATACATACATACATACATACATACAGACATACATGCATGCATACATACATACATGCATACCTACATACCTACATACATACAAACATACTTACATTACATTACACTGCATTACATTACACTA
Source organism: Durusdinium trenchii (assembly GCA_963970005.1). NCBI lineage: Eukaryota > Dinophyceae > Suessiales > Symbiodiniaceae > Durusdinium > Durusdinium trenchii. The sequence goes on from CAXAMN010025184.1 coordinate 255,078, forward strand.
CTACACTATATTACATTGCATTACATTAAATACAAACATACACACATACATACATACATACATACATACATACATACACCCATACATTGATACACACATACATACATACATACATACATACATACATACATACATACATACA
>CAXAMN010025184.1:255229-285783 GCA_963970005.1 Durusdinium trenchii
ACATACATACATACATACATACATACATACATACATACATACATACATACCATACCATACCATTGCATTGCATTGCATTGCATTACATTACATTACATTACATTACATTACATTACTATTTATTGTTATTCTCGGCCGGCTGAGTGATCTCAGCTCTTGTTGTCTAGCAATCTTACGATCGGCTGCTTCGAAGAGCAACTGCCCCGGGCGGCTTGTGCAAAGGCCTATGCTTGGCGAAAAATGGGAACGAGCGGGTTCGAAAGCTCAACAATCTGCCCAAAAGCTGGTGTCAGCGCCGGCTTGGCCACCAGCCAAAACAAGCACACATCTTGTTCCATCTCTGGGAGATGGGGGCATGCTATGGCACTCCGATTGTCATGAGTCAAGAAGCGTCCACCTCCTGTGTACAAAACTCCTTGGTAGTGGCCACAGCATGGCTCATCACCTCGGTGCAGGACGGCGGCAGTGACCGTGAACTCACTCCAGCGGATGGTACATCCAGTGTTATGAACAAAGACGGGAAGGAAGATTTTCTGTCGGCTCCATTGCACGGTCGTCTTGGAGCGGACTCCCAAAGTGGGAAAACGATTGAACTGGAGGCAAACATTAGTGGTCGAACTGCTCAATCCAAACCTAAAAGGTGGTTGATTCGACCCAAGTTCAACAAGGTCTTGCAAACTGCAGCAATCATTCTTTTCAGCTCTCATGAAGATTGGCGCACAGGTCAAACCCCTATCCTCGACTGAGCATTCAAACCTGGCCTCCCAGCGAGGTGCCTGCGTCATATCAACAAATGAGCTTTGGTGGAGTGACTGACGGAGCCACCCAGCGAACTCAGCAGCATTATGCTGTTGACCCTTTGCATGAAAAGCAAACCATCGGTTCAAAAGAGGTCCCAACCTATCTGTGTCCGTAAGCCACTGCAGTGTCGAACCTTACATTACATTACATGACATTACATACCATTACATTACATACATTACATACATTACATTACATTACATGACATTACATACCATTACATACCATTACATACCATTACATTACATTACATGACATTACATTACATTACATTTCATGACATTACATTACAGACAGACAAACATACATACATATTTGGGGTTTGTGATGATACTCTGTTCATCTGGGAGTGATCACTGAGCACAGCTGATGAGCCGCGCCATCAGCCCTTCATAGAAATCGTTGCCACCGTTTTGACCAAGCCAACGGCCCTCCCAAGGTCCATACGGTATGGTCAACTCATCCACTGTCCCAAGGGTCTTGGATGTTTATGAGATGGTGTAGGATTTGTCGCAAACAAGCAAACGTTCGGTGCGGATGCTGAGAATAACATCATACAATCAATATTACAATATAATATTGTGTGTTGGACATGTCAGGGTCCGGGTAAAGCAAACGATCCCACACTAGTACACGTTCCATGATGTTCCATGCGTCCCGTAGCTAAAGTATGTGTTGTGTTTTGGTGGATTTCAGTTTCAACCCCCCTTGTCTACTTGTTGCACATCTACGGCTCCTGGTCTTCCACTGCCCACCCACCAAGACTTTCAGGTTTCTCAGTTTTCGGGAACGGAGCAGCACTTGCTGCAGCTCGGCCGTTGCACGGCGAATCGCCCAATGGACAGAACCCGTGAACTCAAATCTCCACTTGGGACCAGTGATCATGAGACAAAAGGATGCGAGAAATTTGTCCAAGCATGATTTTGAATATTTTATTTATATATATATATATATACACAGTCATAGACACCACAACTTATTATTTCACAAAATAATTGTTTTGTGTAATATGTAGACAACCAGTCTTGCAAAAACAAACATGAAAACAGCACTATACTATACAAATTCTCCAAGTTGGTTTGACATTTGCCTGGTGTGCGCCTGGCCAAACAACGCCAGCTATGCCCTAGGAGGCTAAGAGGGTAGGAAGAACCCTTGGTGACTTTGCAAAGGCCGAAGATGGCCAAAGGGTGATGACCTTTGCCTGTTTTTTCCAGGTCACAGGGCAAACCGTCCTGTAGAGCCTTTTTGACACCGACATAAACCTTAGGTCGCTGAAACATCCGGTTTGAATGTTCCTTGTTCCTCTATTCCTTTGTTCCTTGGCGTGCACCTCTCCAAGTTGTAATTTGTCATCAAACCACCATGTTGTCAGCATGCCACCGTGCCAATGCCAACATGCAAGTATGACACCATGCCGATGTGGTTGCGACAATCCGCCAGACATATTAGGAGACAAACTCAAACTTTAGACAAGACTCCGATAGTGTCCAGTTATCTGGGGAATACAAACACTCACGCTCACACAAACACGAGCACGTCCAACAGATTTGAAGAATGTATGAGAACACGCTAAAAATGTTGATTTCGAGAACTGCATCGGGGACTGTTGTGGCTGGAACCCAAAGTGTCAAAACCTGAAAAGGCGGAAGGACCCTGTAGTCAGTCGGAACTTGTTCACGCTGCGTCCGATTCACATGTACACTGACTCCCGAACCGCCTTTCTAGAAAAATATGTGCAGTAAATAGAAAGCGGTCACTGTGTTTTACCTGTTCGTGTCTAGTCTAGTAGGGAAACTAACCCTTGAATTTGACACATCAAAATCATGCCAACAGCTGGCTATATAGGTACATAAATCTGGTTGTCTGCATTTCCAGGGTCCCCTCCTACCTGGGTCTTGTCCACCTTAATGGCGAGTCGGGAAGAGCACCGATCCCCCGGCCGTTGGAGTTTTTGGTTTCTTTGTCACGCTGATCGGTCACTGCGAGTGCTCATTGGGCGGAAAGAGTCTACGTACCGTTGTGCTGAAAGAACACCTGCACAGCGGTTGCATGGCAAACAGATCCAATAGCATACAGCACTTTGTGGAAACAGTATGAAACAGTGACATATTCTTTCGGTCGGTGGTCCTTGGTTCTGCCAATTCGATCCCCACCCGAAGTGGCATTGTTTGGTGGAAAAGTGGAGCCCTTCCCTCTTCCTAGTTCCTCACATGTTGGTTGTCGATGTGTACTTGAAGTCTAGAGTCTAACTACTCCATGTTTGCACAACGGTGAACAAACAAACAAACAAACAAGCACTGGAATCCCTTGCCCGATACGAGTTATATCTGTACTAAAATCATTGATTGATGTTGATCCGTTGAAAGCCAACATACACAAGAATGTAGTTTTTGTGAGTCATGTGAGTGCAAAATATGGGTGTTACATATGTTTTGTGTGCATGTATGTATGTATGTATGGATGGATGGATGGATGGATGGATGGATGGATGGATGGATGGATGGATGGATGTGCGGGTGTATGCAAGTATGCGTGTATGCATGCATGCAAGGATGCATCCATGAATGAGTGAATGAATAAATCAACAAATGCATGAAGGCATGAAGGCATGTATGTATGTATGTATGTAAAGTTTTGTATTGTATTGTATTGTATTGTTTTGAATGGAATGTCATGTAATGTAATGTAATGTAATGTATGTATGTATGTATGTATGTATGTATGTATGTATGCATGTATGCCTGGATGGATGGATGGATGGATGGATGGATGGATGGATGGATGCATGCATGCATGCAGAACGAAGAACACAATGCATCGAACAAATTCTCGGAACACAGGGTCATGAGGTGTCTTTCGGCGTGTGCTGTCAGTTGTCAGGCAAATTGGTTTTCGCACATTGGTCCCTACAATGCCTGGACTAGCATGTCTATGCAAGGGCTTTGGTGAGTTCCCTTATGTGACACAAACATGTGAAAGAAAGTTTGCACAGCTCACCGGTCCTTCCTTGGCCTGGGCCTTTGTCCTCAGAAAGCATGTCAGGAGCTTCGGAACATGAGGGGTCTGTCTCCAATGTCTCGAAGGAAGAGCTTTTGCCAGATTGAAGGCTGCCAAGCACAGGACCCCACATAACAAAAATGTCTTTGTGGGCAAAGCGGCTACCATAAACATCTGCAACGACGCGCTTGGCAACCTGCAGCGCCTTGCAGCAGCACCAGCACCCAGGCTCCAGAGCGCACACTGCCATAGACATCGACTAGCGGCATGCAGCAGCACCAGCAGCTAGCCTAAGCGCACACACTGGCGACTGGCGTGCGGCACCAGCACCCAGGCTCGAAAGTACACGCTGCTATAGACATCTGGCAGGACACCCTGCAGCGGCTCTCTGCAGTGCCTTGCAGCGCCACCAGCATCCAGGCACCAAAGCATAGACATCTGGCAGTGTGGCAGAAACACCCTGCAGCGGCACCAGCAAAGCCCACACGGCCATACACGTCTGGCAGCGGCACTCTGCAGCTGCACCCTGCAGCGGCACCAGCACCCAATCTCCAAAGCGCACCTCTTCCTATGTATATATATATATAAATACTTGAAGTAAGAATCCCAACAGCACTATCTGGAAACAAACGTTGACGGTTTGGTTCTCGAGGACTTTGTGGAAAAACTGCCGGGGCTGTGATGCAACCCTCAGTGAAGTGCATGGAAGAGGAAAGCCCTGGAAGTGGACTCCTAGAGTAAACTCTCAAATGATCTACGTACTGCAAGTGAAAAGGCTTGCTTGTGGCGGTGGCTTTGCCTTTCAGTGATCGTTCAGCGCCGCTTGGCTCTAAACCGCTCTAAACTCAGGCAGATCTTACAGTGATGCAGCGTGCGAGATTCTGTACATGACTCTCGCGACTGCTTGCCCGTGGAGCATTTGTCCTTTCACCACACAAGTCAGTTCATTTCATTCACAATGTCTCTCGTAATTGCTTCAAGGATTTGATGTCTCTTCATGAACGAAGCCTCCCACAATATCTCAGGTGAACCTGGTCTGAAACAATTTATACAGTACTGCATCCGCAGCGAATCTTCACCTGTAGATACGTTTCAACATTTCCTGGGAAAACATGTTAATTACACAAGTTGAAGCGAGAACCTCCACCCCACGTGGGGAAGAGCCCGATGTTGACGGGTTGTTCAAACGTCTGAAGCTTCCAAGACATACCACGACATCAGTTAGGCAACGAGACCATGGACCCGTCTTTCTGCTGGAGAACATCTTTTGCCTCAACTGAGCCCCCTGTCTCGGTCTGGGCAGTGCAGGACTGTGTCAGGCGGAACTCGCCCCCCCTAATTGAGGGTCTTCAGGTCCAGTTCGGTCAATGGGTTTGCAGAGATAGGAAACTCCAGTCCCCTCAAGAATGAATTGGCTGAGCATGAACTAGTGATCCACATTCTAATGACGCATCCTCCTTGACCTCTTGACCTCTTTCACCTCTTTGTGTGACGAATCTTCGGAACGTGTTCTCCTCCTCTCAAGCTGCTCCAAGTCTCGCAGCTACCACGACAGAGTTCCGCTCCGCCCTGCCCGCACGGCTCAGCGGCTCAACGAAGGAATGGGAAAATCCAGGCCTCAGCGAACGCTGAATCTCCAGTGGATCCTGCACAAAGGGCGCGTAGATGCTACAATGCTACAAGTGCCAAAAAGGGATCCAACTCAGCAAATTACTTTGTATGCTCTAAAGGAGCGATAAAATCCCGCAATCTAAAGGAGCGATAAGATCTAGCAAAACTTGCACGGAACATGATGGAACAGGTAATTCCTGCACCACCTGCCATGCACATGATAACTCTTTCAGATGGTTGTCTAGAAACCTCTAGGTACTGGCAGACTCTTCCCACCGATGGATGTGCTGAAGCTGGTAAACTGGGCTGAAATAAGGTGGATACCTGGGAATCTGGACGAGTCTTCAGCAAGTCGTCATTACAACCAAAGATGCCTGGCCACCTGGGATCAACATGGATGAACCGTTTTTGTCCGTGGAGATGCTGTAAACATTGTCGAAATGACATCTCCAGTCGGAATAGATTGACGCCGGACACGATTGGATCGCATGTCCGCAATGTATAGAGAATAAATATATAGATCCAAGTTGATGAATGGAAGACTCCCAAGGCTTACACCAAGGCTTACATATTGGTTTCAGGGCTCCTGAAGCACTTCCACGATAATATACTGCGCACAAGTACTCACCATCCCACCGATTTCCAGCGGCTCTCTAGTCCTCATCCCTACCACACTCGCTACCACACTCTATCTCTTGAAGGCACTTGCACCCCGTAGTCAGATCCTTTCCTGTGCGCAGTTATTCCGTTGGGCACCCCGCCACTACTATGAGGCTGATGAGCAGGAGCCAGAACTGCGCCACGGCGCCGCCGCTCCGGTAAAACCCGCAAAACCCGTTCGTGCGAGGCGATCTTTTCAGACCGCGTGTGACGGCAAGAACCAGGAATTGGGGTAGTGTGGACCTTGCCTTGGCATAAACTGGTAGGACCACTATGGTTTATTAAAATTACTTAAATACGATTATCAATATTACCTGATAGTCCGGTTTGCGAGTGTTCCGTTCCTCTTAGATCGGGACTGTGGACTCAGACTTCTCAAATCGGATGAGCCAACACGAGCCGACGTGGATCGCCAGTCACTTGCGGGACTCGGATAGCCTTGGGGTAGTGTGGACCTATTGGGGATGTGCCAAATCCAATGCACCTCACAATCATCCAAATCCGTGGAAATTCTTGAAGGAGTCTCTGGAGGAGAAGATACTGGCGTGCTGGGGTAGCCATTTACCGGGGTTATAGTTATAGCTACTTTTCCAAACCCTCTGGAAGAGTATTGTGGGCACTGCCCCGGCCCCAAAAGTGTAGAACCTGCTAGAGGTGGTTTGACGAAGATCTGTCCTCCTTCGGAAGTCCAGCGTCGTCAACCTTCATTCCGGGCGTCGTCGCCCGGATTTGACCCCCGTGGACCCGCTGGTGAGGATGAAGTGACATGAGGTAGTCATTGCAAACGTCCACCTAAGAATCTCCCCTGAGATGCAAAGCTATGACCTTCTAGGATTGTTCAACTATTAACATAATTTAGTTATAAGCTACCTATATATAGAAGGGTTGTCCAAATAGCATTTCCTCCAACTGAACATTCGGCTCATTACGCGGCAAATCAGTCGGTCAACAGCGGGGGCTGCCCATGGTGGCACCCACGTGGCCCACGTGGCACCTGTTTGAGTCACCGGAGGTGCCCCTCTGCGACACATGTGAGATGGTCAAAAGTGGGGACTTGACATGACATGAGGACCTAAGATTTAATCCCACAAGTAAAGTGATGACTTGTTTCTGGTACTTCCCCCAAAGATTCGTGAGGAAGTTTTTTGAGATTCGTTGAAGTTTCCCTAAAGTCCATCATGGCCCAGCATTCAACCTGAACAACTGATGTTGACTGTCCGAACGCCCCCCCCACAGTTGTGGCACGTCCTTTTGGCGAGGCGGCGAGGCGGTCAATGGTCGGATCTGGTTCTGGCGAGCAGGTGCCACATCACAAATGGTCCTGAGCCACGCATCGCCGCTCCGTTTCAAAGTTGGACTCACCAAACCAGGATTGCAGTCGACAAGCTGCCAACAAGGGGATTGACCAAACGACTCAGTTTTGGGAGACCGTTGCTGGGTGCAGGAGTCTCCGGCAAAAACACAGAAGTCTATGTTGAGATGTCCCAGACTCTTTGATTCTGCCCTTGCAGTCTTTGAGCATCCCCCCCAAAAAAAGCATCCACGCTAGCACGCCCAGGGAATCCATTGGCCGGAGCTGCTGGGTCCAAAGTTCGCCAAATCCAACCACCCGGCACGCGCACACCGAGGATCTTCAGCTCGGATGCCAACATTCTTTGCTGTGCCTTGCGGCTCTGTTCGCCAGGTGGGGCCAGAAGTCGACTCTGATTGGATTCAGTTTTTGGTGTAGACCCTCTAGCAATCAACTCAATTAGCTGATTGTATGTGGTCTTTCTTTGGGTTCAGAATTGTTATATTGCCTGACAAGAGGGTTGCTCTGTAGTGCATGGTCATACAGTGGCTAGGGCTTGAAATAGGGAGTTTGCATGGAATGAAGGCCCAGTCACAAGTGACAAATGCAGGCCAATCAAGTGAAGACTAGGGAAGCCATTTTGTTGAAAGATTGTGATTGGTCTAGTTTGTATTTTGGAACAAAGGTTCAGGCCAAGCTATGGGTGATTTACTCTCTTTTCAAAGGAGCCAAATGAGACCACAATCACGCATGTCTTGTTTCATTCTTGGAAAAGAATGTTGCCGGACCAAACCCAATCATACATGTTGCTTGCTTCAACTCAATGGATTGGACAAACACTTCAAGATCAGTCACAAACACTGCACGTGCATTGCCTGGCTTAGGCCCGGACCCTGGAAACGACCTGGATGCCATAGCAAATCAATGCATGATCAACTTGCCGAGATAACCTGATTGCAGAACTCTGTTGCAAGGCAATGGTGTCACATAGGCACAAGATCCTAGCTAAACCCCAGTACCAGAGTGCATAGCACAGCTCCATACAGCTCCCCTGAGTTTGTCAGGCAATGAATATTAACAATCATTCAAATCCATGCAGGATATGGAATTGACGACGGAGGACCAAAGGAGCTACATGGTTCACTTCAGACTTTTCAGCAAAAAATGGAACATTGCGGAAACGGCTTTCATTGGGCACGGGCGCAGGCCCTGTGAGCCTGTGGGTCTGGGAGACCATCAAAGTAACCATCATCAACTCTTTTGGATGTAATCACACTGCATATTGACCAACCCTTGTTGGTCCGGAGTGCATCAGTTGTATGCGCATGTGCGCAAAAAGACCATGTGTAACGCTAGTGGCCACTCCGCTAGTAGTGTTGACATAGGATTAACCAACCTCCCCTTATCAATCAAGCCCAGCTCGAGCCACCAATACTAAACAAATTTAAAGCCTAGATTTCCACATTGACATCACTCTAACGTGTTTCTTTCCGTCGTCACGAACGTACTTATTGTATTAATCAAGCCCAGCTGCTCCAGAAAACAAACATAAAATAAACATATAAAATTTGGTTTGCCCATTATGAACAGTAATTATGTGCTATTTACCTTTCTTTTTGGTCCATGGCTCTGATCTATCAAATCTCTTATCAAGCGGAGCTCTCATGGTTCTGACTCTCGAGAATCCCATCAACCATCCATCATCAGGTCCAGGTCATCACCTTTATTACATTTATTAGGGGGATCTGGTCTCCAACTCCTCCAATCTGAAAACCATGTTGACCTTGTTGACCTTTGAATCCGACGTCCACATGACCGAAGAGCGGGGTTGATGAACCTCCACTCAAACCGTCTGATGGCAGAATCGCTTGGAACTCCCAGCAACCAGTGCTTCCACTGTACCCTCTGTGGCTTTCCGCGCGAAGACCGGACGCGCACATCGGATCGCCTGGACGCGACGAGGTGGCTCATGGCATGCTGCCACCAGGTGGCTTGGCTGTAACTGCCCACCTGTCAGACACAATGGCAGGTGGAAGCTTGGCCCTCGGAGCAAAAAGTCAGCTGGAGTTACGGTATGTTACGGTAGCTGAGCAGCTGATGATGGACGAGATCCTGAACCATGTGGGTTCTTGACCACTTGGTAGCTGTCCAGACTGTCTAGCCATCCAATCAGATCTAATCTATATATAGTTTACATGGGACCTGGAATGAAGATTGCTAAAGTTTAGGTGCCTGTGGCATCCTTTGTTTTTCAACTGGTGGATAGTTGATAGTTGTATTTGCCCTTTCAGGCCCATTCATGAAACTTTTAAAGTTCACCCAAGTTTTTGTAGGTGTTGGAGCGACTTCTTTTCCAAAATACCCTCTTGAAGACCCTATTGGTCTTCAGACCTGTTGGTACATTATACGGCCCAACGTAGAAATTCCAGCTGTTGTAGAAGCGACTCGACCCCCCGTTGTCCTCTGGCCTGCAATTGAACAGGCACAGAATGGTGTTAAATTGTAGTTTTGAAATGTCTCAATTCCTTTGCTCGGTGTGTTGCTAGCTGTCTTTGAATGTCCTTGAATACTCCTTCGAAGTACTTGGCCTCTACTGATCTGACAAAAGCAACTCCCAATGGCGTGAATACATATCAAACGAGTTAGCAAGTTTGCCATGTCGACTCTGAAAAAAAACAAAGAGTCCGCCAAGACGAGTGCGCATCATGGGCCCACAAAACTGGTATCCACTGTTTGGAGGCACGCTGTTGGGTCTACTGTTTGGAGGTTGAGTCATCAAACATTGGTCATTTCCTTTCTACTGCGTATGATGTAATGTTCACCTACCATTAATGAACCATGTGTCAATAATAATGAGGCCTGCCAGGATTTTGCAATACTACTTTTAACTGCGCCAACATCCAGACCCCAAAAATTGAAAAAGAAATTGACGAACGAATTATAAACCTGAGACAATAATAATTATGTGTTTGGCCTGCCAGGATTTTGCAATACTACTTTTAATTGGTTCTTGCCTTGTGCTTGCCCTTTTACTTTTAAGTTATCCTATCTTCTTCTTATTATTATGTTTTTTCTTCTTCTTTCTTCTTTCTTTTTCTTCTTTTGTGGAATCTGTATTTTTAATATTTGCCCATCAGATTTCCAAAAACATTGGCTCACCAAAAGCTTGAGGTTTCCTTATTCAAACCCTAGGCCCTAAGCAAATACAAAAAGTATCTTCAAAGGGTACCCCTTTAGACTTCCACCCCTGAAATTACAAACAAACCCACAACAATCAACCCCCCTGCAGCCCTGCTGGCTTATCCTTGCCTTGTGCTTTTCTTTTTTCTTTTACTTTAAAAGCAAATGAAAGACCCTCTGCCAAATCCCTCTGCCAAAAGGCCTGGAGGTTTTTTGTTAAGGTTGAGAGTTTTGACTACCCCGGAAAGCAATAGAAATAGAAATAGTTTTTTTGTTTTTATAGGGGGGGTGGGGGAGGGTTTACTAATGAGGGGTTAACATTACATGATATAATGATATATTCGATTTGATCATGGTGCATCAACAGGATTCGGCCATTGCACAGCTGTGCGGGTTGCGTGCCCAACATGCGTTGGTTTCGTAGGTTTGGAGTCCGGAGAACTGGGACCAGTCGAACAAAGCCCAAAAGGTGCCTTGGATCCGAAGTTGATCACCAACAAAAACCTCCCAAATCCATCGAACTCCACTTGAAATAACCGAAGTGAAAGCGGCGATGTGGCCCTTTCGAATCCCTTTCGGCCGGTGATGGTGCCCTCCTGGGCGTCCGAGGAGACCAGGTCCGTTTCCAGGAGACTCAAGTGCGTCCTTGGGACGGTGAAAGGAAACCGCTGCAGCTGCAGAAGCTGCTGAGTCCTGGGTGGATTGGGTGGATGTCAACCTATTGACTTTAATTGACCATCTATTGACCATCTGGATGCCTGTCGAGCCTTGATCTTCAAGTGGATGACTTAGCGTTCGCAAACAGCAAACTGGGAGGTGGTGAGGTTGTCTGGCATTGTAAGGGCAGGATCACCCATCACACGACCAATGCGCACGGATATCTGGGATATCCCCTCGATTTTGTGTCCTTTGCTTGTGCCGTTTGGCCTCAAGACAATCTGGATGTCAGGCCTTTTGGTGGGGAATGTATGTTGATCCAAAACGCGTAGGTATCTCAGTATGCAAAACTAGTGGATGCTCGGGTGGGGAATTTAAAATTTGGCTTGCAAATATGTATACCATGCAGAGTTTGCAGCATTCCTAAGTGGTGAAGTGAACTTGCCTAATGAACAGTAGGCAACATTGGAAAGGGGGGAGAGCCGGATTCCCACAACGGCTTGGATACCTCATCTAAGGGGCACCAGCTATCTCCGTCTGAGGACCCAGGCCATTGCAACCTGGCCAAGACAAGCATGGTGAAGTTCTTCGGATTGGAATCAGGAAGACAATGGGAACTGGGAACCGTGTGTTTTTTCTTTACGCGAACAGTTCTTAGCTGCAAACAGCGACCGTTGCAGAATTACTCTGCGCCCCAAGAAGTGCCCGAGGTAAAGGAGCGACCAAGAAATACAGATCTTCGGAATCAGAATCACCTGAAACAAAGTCATGAGGCCAACACTGAAAACCCCTGACTATAGTATATACTTAGAACGCTATTAGGTTGGAGGTCATAATCGTTCTTACGAGTAGGTTGGACGCCATCGCTATTAGGTTGGACCAAAAAAGTGTTTCGAAAGAATCAAGTCGACTCTCCATGTTCGCAGGTTTCATCTGGCAGACCAAACAATCGTCTCCGAGAATCATCTCCTCATGGTCACCCCATGGTCTGAACCAGACATGGCAGATTCTTAGCAAACAAATCTGTTCCATTGCCAATTACGTTGTTTGGTGCCTTATAGACTATATACATCTTTTGTGTGAATGAACATTACACTATTGTACACCAAAAGAAAAAAAAACACGGCAACGCTTGCCGGCAGGGCAAATTGAGGACGGAGGACCACAGCTGTCCCTTCCCACAAGTTTGCAGCCTGATCATGGCTCTGGGTGAGCTTCTTTGATCGTTGGGTATTTGTTTTTGAAATAAAATGTATTAATGGTGGAACAATAACTGGCTGGCTATGGTTTCAAGTTGCTTCTAAAAGTGGAAATTGACTCGATTTACTTAACTTCAACAAACCCAAGTTGCTCTTAGAGGGGAAGCAAGCTGCTCCAAACCACCAGAGATTGAAGCAGCAACATGATGTTAGAAAGCTAAAGCAGCAAGGACAGAACTCGTTTGACCGTCTGACAAAGGATCATCGCTCGCCTTTTGTGAAAAAAAATTTCTCCAGTCTGAGGGGTAGGCAGCCCAAGAAACACTGCGTATTGGTTCCTGTTTTACTGCAAATGGGCTAAAGGATCTTAAAGCTATCGCAAAATATGCGTATTGTTGGGGTCTTCGCATGGGGACCCTTGACATGGAAAGTTGACCCCAAAAGCATTCGATGAGCTCTATAAACCCAAGCAGCCGGACGCATGTGCTTGGCTTTAAGGGAAGAAAATAAAAGTTGTACCTTGAAGAGAGTGTCATCTTCGCCTGCACACACTACACAATGAGTTTGTTGAGAGTCTCGCAATTCCACGATCCTGTCTTGCGCGGTCAAGTGAAGGAAGCATCTGAATAGTTGGCAAAATCTAAGTGTCGGAAAACATGCTGGCCGAATTCTGAAAAAGGAAACTCCTAAACACAGCGCTAGCTGCATAGTCTTGCTCTCTATCTATTCTGGTTCTATTTATGCTGGTCCAAAAAAGAAAATGCTACTTGACATGACAAATGTTGTGGTGCTCACTCACACACTCTGACACTGGTTTTCAGTTAACTCAATTTCCCCAGAAAAGGAATGGCTCAACGGCAAGGCGAAGAGTCCGATCGAATTGAAGGTGTTTTCAACAAAATGTTTGTGCGCATCTGCAGACTCGCGACAGCAGCGGACGAGCGGCGGACGGCAGCTGAAAGCTGTGGTGGGAAGCCTGTTTAGGGGAAGGAAGACATGAAACACCATGAAACAAACCAAAGGAGTGGACAGCGTGAGCAACAGTTTCCTGGCAGGTACACGGTCAGACGTCTCTGACCGCATCCCATGACATCACTAGCTTCGTTGGCCAGCGTCGTGATGTCATGCGCTGGACCCCTGCTTGTGAAACAGTGGTGAAGGTGAAGGTGGTGGCGAACCCTTCGGCACAGGGGTTGACACACACAGGTCGCCGTAATCGGCGCTTTTTCCTTTCAAAAACCGGCTGCAAACAATTGGGTTGTGTCCTTTTTGGACATAGAGCTTCACTAGCTCAGTGGCAGCAGCTTCAGCGCTTGAAGGTGGAAAGGTGTATGTGTTCATGCAAGTCGAATTAAACTGCTCAAAAAGCTCAAATCGCACTGCTTGAGGAAACATTCGCAAAAAACATGCAAGACCATGCAGAAGACTGTGCACACTCTGCGAACTGGCAGGTCCCGTGTTTAGGCCCGGCGGCCGTTGAGGCAGTTAATTCGGTGGAAGTGGAGGTGAATTCCAGTGAAATTCCGGTGAGCGGTAGTGAGTTCCGTTAATGATTTCCCAATGAAACAGTGCCCCAGTGACGGGGATCACACTCAGCACCCGAGTGGGACGGCTGAGCGAAACACACTCTGACACTGGTTTTCAGTTAACTCAATTTCCCCAGAAAAGGAATGGCTCAACGGCAAGGTGAAGAGTCCGATCGAATTGAAGGTGTTTTCAACAAAATGTTTGTGCGCATCTGCAGACTCGCGACAGCAGCGGACGAGCGGCGGACGGCAGCTGAAAGCTGTGGTGGGAAACCTGTTTAGGGGAAGGAAGACATGAAACACCATGAAACAAACCAAAGGAGTGGACAGCGTGAGCAACAGTTTCCTGGCAGGTACACGGTCAGACGTCTCTGACCGCATCCCATGACATCACTAGCTTCGTTGGCCAGCGTCGTGATGTCATGCGCTGGCCCCCTGCTTGTGAAACAGTGGTGAAGGTGAAGGTGGTGGCGAACCCTTCGGCAGAGGGGTTGACACACACACACACACATCAAGCACTCTGCCGAGGGGCTGTGAACCCACAACACCACTTGTGATGCAACATCCTACGCACATCCGCTGGCTCGTTCCTGAGGGTCACACGCAGCATTGCAGGATTTGATGTCCACGCGGATGCCTTGCATAGGCATCTCCTCAGATCAGCTCAGGTTAAAGATTGGGATATGTATATAAACCTATCTGATATATCATATATATATATATATGTATGTATGCGTGCAGGGATATATAGGTTTTTAAATATATATATATTACTTTATATAGCATATTGCTATATTAGTATGCTTATGTGGTTGTCTTCGACACGGCCCCACAAACAAACAGTTGCCTGTTTAGCAGTCACACTGCCAGTGAGCATCCTTTAGCAGGCATCCACTTCTAGCGTATCAACTCTTTTGGAACGGTCCAAGTCGCCTTGTTCTTCCCTACCGAGTCTGGATTGGGTCGCTCTGGATTGCGGGGCCGTTTTGGCGGACAAGCAACGTAGCTCCAATCATGTTTGTTAAAGTTAGTAGCTCTCAGAGTGCATTCCGCTGCAGACACTGAGCGTTTTCAATCCCTTTAAAAGGAAAAAAAACTACAAAGGCTCCTCAAATATCAACCAGGTTGGCCACTAGTTTCACCACCCACTCCCCGCCTTGGCGTACAACCTTGTGCACGCCTTCTGCCGAGGTGCACGGAGAGCTGTGAGCGCTGTGCTCCAAGAGCCACCCTGTGCTCCACGAGAAAGAAAACGCTCAGCTGCGCTCCACCCTTCTGGCACCCGCCCTGTGACAAGCTTTTGAGAGGAATGTCCCAAAAAGAAAGCAGAATCCAATTCACCTTTAGCAACTATAGGATTGGGTCATCTGCAGGGAGTGTTTTAGAACTTGAGAGAAAACAGAATGTCACAATAGACTTTGCAGCGCAAACAAATGTTTCTTCAGCGACACTCCTCACAAATGAATGTGGCAGTGGAATGTGACACAGCTTCTGAAGAAGTTCTAGCCGGTGCATCAACAAACTCCAAAGAGCAAGGCTTCATGGGCTCAAGGCTACTTATGAGTCAAGCTGTTCGGATCGTCAAGTGCATACTTACATATATTGCATATAATACCATATATTGTTTGATGATATTTAATGATGTGTTTCTTTATGCGGAACCAACACAGGAACAAATAAAGCAGAGTATCTGTGATGGCACAGGGCGATGGGTAATGTCTGGATTTCTTCTTTATATTCATCCACCATGCCCTGTTGACCTGAACAAAGTGTTGAAAAGCTCCATGGAATCTGCAGAACAGGTGCCGTGCCTTTTATCGGTTTCTCATGGTTTCGCCAATGCTGAATCATGGTTTCCTCCGGTGCTGTGCCTTTCACCCTTCGTTTTTCTTCTGCGGAAGCGCGGCAACAAAAAATGACCGCAAGATAGGGGCCTCTCGGCTGGTCGCGTGCAACGCTGCACGGTGCAAGAGCTGCGACTGAAAAACACCTGCAAGAGCTGCGCACAGACCATGACTCATGACCAAATCGATTGCATGTTCCTTTTTATATTTGTCTTGTGGCAAGAAAACGAAAGATTCGCATGGCCATGAACGGGCACCTCAAAGGGTGTGTGTGTGTGTACACGTGTGTCAGGTCACACATTGACAACGTTGGCAAGAAAAATATACAACCACTGTGGGAACCACGGTCTTCAATTTTGACCACAACCAGAAATACTGGTTTGAATATATCAAAGGGTTGAATATATCAGTATATATATATATATTTTTACAATATACATCAATATACTGATGCAGCTAGGACTTTGCAATCCCGAAAAGAACGGATCAACCCTACCACTGGAATTTTCTCACGTGGCCACGCGAACAAGGCACCCTGGCGAGGTTCGGACCAGTTCCACGGCCTCGTTGTTGATGGAACATCCACATCGCACGCGACCATTCCACCTGGGACGGTCCGTTCCGACGGAACCCCCCCCCGGGGGGTTCGGACGTGTGCTGATCGCGGGTTGGAAGCTCAATTCCTGGCATTGGAAGCCACTCCATGTGTCGCTGTATTCAAATACGACTCTACGTCGATTGCACACTCTGTCGGAGGAAAACAACACACTTGCATACAGTTGTTATGTTCATGATTTCTGTTGCCAGGCACATTGAACGCAGCTGTATTATTTGGAGGTAAGTCGTTGAAGAAGTGAAATCGATAGATTCAGATGAGCCCTAAGAAGCTGATGCAAAACCAAACCCATGGCGAGCACTCAGAATCCAGAATGCACCAAGCAAACAGCAGCATATATATATATATATGCATAGCATAACTTCAAAAGTTGATTCTGAACAACTCGAAGCAACAACAAATGCATGACAACTGAGAAGACTGGCTCATTGCGGGTGCTGGATGTTGCCCCTGCGAGGAAACAATGCCAGTAGTCACCGAGGGGCGCATGTGCCAAAGTAACCACACCAACAATGACCAACAATACCAGTCAAGCGAAAGCGTCCCAACAAGGGAAGGAATGGAATATTTATGATATATATTATGATATATCTACAGTATATAGTCATCAGTAGTCGACGGTAGTGTTTATAAGCCACAACCACTTGGAATTCCAAACCAGCACCGGTATCTGCTGCCGTCCCGCTCACGTAGGGCTCCCCACGCAGGACGTTTCCTCGGGCATGATGCAGTCGTTGGCATTGGGTCGTGGCCCAGCACGACCATCCTGGGAGGACCTCAGATGTACTTCCTATTACATCATCAGCTACCAAGTGTTGACCGGAGGGAACCCAGCCAAGCGATACTTCCGAACATCTTGATTTTCCATGGGGATCGAGATCAGGGAACATCTTCACCCACTGCAAGTGTTTTTGTGCTGCGGAAGTCTGCTGAAGTAAGTTGACTGAGAGGGGATGCGGTTTGTTGCTGGTGCGCCAACCCAAGCAACCGCTGGAACATCAAGAATAGACTTATAAAACACTGAGGACATTAATTATGCCTACTTAAACTCATGACGAGTAGCCAGCAATAGATGAAATACAATGAAATGTAATGAGACATCAAAAAGAGTTCTGAATACACCAAGAAGGCATCAACCCCAATTAGCCCCCAACGATGAAGGATAGAGGAAACATAAGGTAATCTCAAGAACACTCCAGGACATGCTATGGACACCATCGGAGTTGCACTCCAAACACACCCTGCCATTGCCCATGTGGACCGTCTTGTTCGGGCTCCCGGCCACCAGCGCCGGCATTCATCAACCTGGATGCCAAGGCTACGCAGAAAGCGATTCAGCTCTTCCGCCTGCAACAGGGATGAAAGCGATCAGCAGCAAGCATGGCGGAGATGAAGGCCACGCAACAACGTTGAAAATCGGTCGTGCTTTGATTCAGGTCCAGTGCAACAAAATATTTAAAAGTTTACTGTAAATGTTGCCATCTCTTGCTTGTTTCAAGGTTAATCGTCATCGTCATCATCATCATCATCATCATCAAGACTTTGCAAAGAGCGTTAAAATGCTTCGATTATGTTCAACAATGACATATGCGACCCAAGGAAGCGTGTTGCGCAAGGGAGCTTACGACCATCACTCGCATGGAAGGTGTTGTCAGGCTATTTTCTCCGCCATTCTTCGTGGTTGCTCCGCTGTGTTTGTGGACCAGAAAGGAAGAGGGGCGCCCATTGAATTGAACAAGTGGTGTCCCAAGTGGACCCTCCAACCCACTGCAGCAAAGACAGAAAGTTCCTTTTCTCCTAGAATCGACATGAACCGACTAGAATCCACCACGAGCTCTTTCTGCGGCACCCAGCGTTTCTCAACGTGTTAACTATGTGAATCTATTTGAACAGACGACAAAAGTCTTTCGGTGGCAAGCCCGGTCAATCCAACTGGATCCATGTACTTTTGGACATCGGACACCGACAGTGTTTAACGTCCACCTGGAGGCAACAAACGTGTGGTGGCTCTCTAATCTAAGTATATCCAAGTCATACTATTTAGTCATAGTATGTCATAGTGTCACTGTGGATCGCTTGATCGTTGGCAGGGTTGGCCTTCCATTATGCCCGACCAGACCTGCACGCCCGGAGAGCCCCGCCTCCTTGAACTTCTTATCTCTCCGAAATCGTTCACGTTCGATCAGGCCTCAGCTCTGTACAGTTGTGGCAAGCCTTTGTTGCCATACATGTTCCAGATCAATATACCCGTGAATCAGTCTGTGGAAATGCTGATCTGCACAAATTGGAATGATTCAAACCCTGGATGTCCAGGCTACGAGACCCTCAAGAAGCGATGTCCACAGTAGATCACCGAACAGGCAGGTAGATGATGCCTGTTCAGTGAACACCCCAGCTCCTTAGAACATGTGGGATAACCAACCGATACGCCAATCCACCCCGGGGCTTGAATGGATCAAAGAGACGCCACTTCATGGAACTAGAATACGGACATATAGAAATACTGGAATTCCGACTTCGCCCAAGAAAAACAAACGGCCCAACCCCGAACCCGCAGGGCCCCGCTTGCACTCCGGCGCACGGCGCCCCGCTTGTTCTCGTGGCCGAGCTGCGGTTGGTGATCCAACTGCGCTTCATGACACTGCTGACCTGGTGAGTCACCGCGTCACACCGTCGCGATGGGTCGGAGGGGTTTCAGTGACACGTCGTAGTTGCCCGTAGGTGCCGGTAGCTTTTGTTTTCAAAAACACCACCCATCGTGTAGTGTTTTCACACTATATAGTTACTATAGTTCATGTTGTTGATTCGGATTCGTGTGGAAGAAAAGCACAAAGAAGACCAGTAGAAGTAGACTGAAAGAAAAGGTTCGCCTCTGACATTGTATATATCATAACTGCGGTCCATCGCGGATCGGCTATTGCAATTGCGTCACAGTCAGATGTCCACACCCCTTTGATCTTTGATTCATGAATTGAGGTTTGTGTCTTGTGGAAATCCGATCGCAAGACGTAGCACACATGAAACATGCGGGATGTTAAGGAGATGTTAAGGAGAAAGGGTTTCTCAATATTTTCGCACACGCTACAGGTGAAGTGGCGCAACTTTCCGTATGTCGGTGTAGAACCGACAAAGTGATACATTCCTATATGAGTTATGAATGTGTGTGCAATTATGTGCATACGTGATCATACGTGATCATACAGTCCTTTAATTGGACAAAAGTTTGGCCCATGCGCCTATATGCGTGCCAGCTCTTGACAAATTCGATCACTCCATGATCACGACCTGAAGTTTGTGTGTGTGGCACACCCTGTATCCAAGGGTTTTAAAGCTGGAGACACCTGTATTGCTTCTCCATCAAAGAAGCTGGCAATACATGGTGAGGATATCAGTTCCGGACGCGGAACTGACGTACCTGCTTTCAACACACTGACATCACTGGTCCGCCCTCCCGCTGTCTTTTTGCTTCCGTGGTGATTTTCGTGCTATTCCCCTCAACCAATTTCCAGCCGATTGCAGCCGCTTTGCAGCCGCGTTTGCACGTTTGCAACCACTGTTGAAACATCTACAATTCCCCTGACTCAGCAGCCTTGCCGTTCCAGCATTCCTTTCCTCGTGGATTCTCTTACTGAATGAGACTCTATCGAAGTGTGTTCACATGATGACTTTTGTACGGATCCAGGAACAAAAGCACCGTATGAACCATGTCCCAGCCCAGAATTGCTGAAGGCCCTAACATTCCCGCCAGTTTCTATTTCACCCAGCTTTCGAACAAATTGCAACAAAAAGTGCAACAGGTCGCAAATCCAAAAAAATGTAAAAATTTGAGATGTCCCTTTAGTAATGCACATGTCACATGTTGCCACTTAGTCTAGTAATGAATCTTGCATGTATAATCTTGTTGAATTCGAGATGCAGAGTTAGTCATGTTTTCGCGACTTCAAGCCGCCGGGACGACCGAACTCGCGGCCGACCAGATCTCCAGAGTGGGCTCCCGGCCTCGTGACCCTCCTCGACGAGCAGGTGGTGCGCACGGGGGCAGGGCCCGTGGCGACCATCGCTGGAAGTCCTTGGCAACAACGCCCTGGGATTCCGCAGGTGCACGCGAAATCAGAGACCTTTATTCTTTTAGTGGGATGAAGTTGGTGGACGCAAATAGTCAAGCTAAGCTAAGGTCCTCAAAAGCCATCTTCCATGCTTGTTTGGAGGGGTGTGTAGTAGTGCCCCACCCTATCGTTGATGAAAGAAGCAGTCCAAAGAACTGTAAGCAGCTTGCACAGCCCGACAACTCTTCCTTCAAGAGTAGACGACTGTCGATTATGGTCCAGTAAACTCGTCCTTCTGAAAACAACATAGGATGCATTTGGACCGAGTTCACGCTTCATCTTCAACCCTTGGGTCATGATATGCAATGATGGTGGCTTCACACGTGCGCGCGAACATAACACACACCAATGACCGAACAAAATCACGCTGTTTCGAGAGAAGACAGAACTCTATTTGCAGTTTGTTGCATCAACCACCAAGTAGGATGATG
Organism: Durusdinium trenchii; assembly: GCA_963970005.1. NCBI lineage: Eukaryota > Dinophyceae > Suessiales > Symbiodiniaceae > Durusdinium > Durusdinium trenchii. The sequence continues at coordinate 276,152 of CAXAMN010025184.1, forward strand.
TTGTCGAACCTTTCATCATTGACATATTGAATATTATGGAGTTTGGGGATTTGCAGCACAGGGCTTCCGCTTTGGCAACAACGAACTGGATAACAACTCTTGGATTAAGGCATGTCTAAGACTATAATGGGATGTAGATCTATTCAACAGAAGCCAGGCACCCAAACCAGTGAAAGCTTGGACGTTCGGTCTCTTCAGAAAATGGAACACTTGAAACAAGTCAGAATGCTTAACACCTCTGTATACACTCTGTATGGTCCCAAAATGTACGTACATGTACGTACTTAATTACTTGATTTTTCGGACGGCAACATCAAACATCATAGTCATAATATCCATCTTCTCCCTAATTACTCCCACACGTGGAGATCTAATGGTTCGCCCTACCAAGTAAGGCTATAGGCTTAGACATAGCCTCAGGCTTCAGGGTGGACACCGGTGTCCGCCCCATCGGTCCGGTGGAAACCGCTCAGCTCCACGCCAACGGCGCTTGGGATCGTCCACCTCCACGCCCACGGTCCGCAGCAAGCGACGCTGGTGATCAGCCTGGCTTTCAGTTCTTGTTGGAGCAAACAATCCAAAAAGGCCTGCAGCCTGCGGCACCGAAAGAATTTTACACCGAAAGATTGGTAGGTTCCAGCAGATTCCGCAGAAATTCAAATTCTCTGACTTCCAGCTGTTCACCTTAATATCTGCTCATGATGGGCAGTTCATGTGCGGTCGGATGTCATCAGCCGCTAAAAGCAACCGAAGAGTCCAGCTGAGTGGTCGATACCCTCGGACTTGGACGACATTTAGAACCAGAAACATTCTACCTCTGGTTCAGACTGCCCAAGGACGGGTTTTTTGATCTTCCAAAAGGGCACTTTCCTGCACCGCCGGCAAGTGCCCGCGCCTCCTGGTACTGTCCTTTGGCCCGGAGGCGTTCGCGTTCGATTAAACCTGGTGGAAACCGAAGAACAACGATCGACCCCTTTGGCGGAACCAGGTGGCAAAGTGGACCAAGGTCTGAGTCATAGCCATTGATCCAAAGCAACCCCCTGAGGTTCGTGTTTCGGAATGTGGAGCGTGATGTATTTCGGTCAGTGTTTTTTCGTCAGGATCAGCGACCACCGAAACTGGAGCTCTCTGCGTGCGGATGCACGCCTTGCGGTTGCCCCCTTATTTGTCCACCGCCCACAACGCCAAACAAAACAATCCAAGCCAAAGAACACGTTGATGATATTTGATTATTCGTTATTCGTTGATTGTTGTTGGATGTAATCTGGCGCCCTTCATCCAGCTGCCTTTCTTTTGTGACGCTGCATAGTACTGTGGCTTGGACCCACTGGTGTCCCCAGATCCGCTCCCCGAGCAGAGATCCGAAGAGTATCGTGGCACGATGTTCCCATTCTGAGTGTCGATCTACTTGTCTATCTATATCTATTTGGGTCAAAACATGTAAAACAACATGCTGTGTATCTTGCATATCTTGCACCAGACCATGTCTAGTGAGTTCATGTGAGTCCAGTGTCTCCGCGATGTTGATTCGATAATACTATGTAGACAAAACCGCGCCCTATACCCAGTCTCCCAGTTGCGCAGCATCGAATAGCCTGCCATCTATAAGCCTGCGCTAAACAAACACACTGTCCTGGTTGTTCTAGTTTCTTCCAGGCACCTATATACCCCTTCGGCGGTACTTTCCATACTTTCCTGCAACCCGAGAGGCGATTGATGATCCACCCCTTGGAGAGGCCGCCCTGGCGCGAGCGACGCGGCCTTCGGGTTGGGTGACACCTGCATTTCCCGGTGTCTAATACGGGGTCTGCGGTCTACAGGTCATTAACGGTCAAAGAACGCCGCACAAATCCACATCTGGAAGGAAACGTGCTGGCTTGGAGACCCAAACATGTTTCCAAAAAGACTTGATAATACAGTATTTGGGGGGTCTCGAGTACTGCACAGTTGCTCTTTGAGGGCAACCCTCACACATCATGACAAAGCCCGCCTCTTTCTCCTTGGCATGCGCCTGGCAACGTTGAACGTCAGAAGCATCCAGTAGCCGGATTGTGAGGGTTTGCAGGGTCAAGTGTTCATGGGATTGCCAACATGAACTGTTCACCATGTGACCATGTGCATGCCCTTTCCACTAGCATCCATGAGACCTCATGGATCCTCAGGGGCTCGGTAAGCTCCTGCAATCCCACCTCAATCCGGCATGCCATTTCTTCATGAGGAACCATCTATGTCTGGCAGGTGTTTCTGACAGCCAAAGGCATTCCTATTGCTCTGCGCCACGGAACGAACTGGCGAGTACCACGCAAAATGATGACCCTCGATCTTCAAGGCGATCCATGGCGTCCTTCAATCTCGTGCCATCCTCACTCAGTCCACTCCATTCAGTCCCGGCCCCCTCCTCGCAGTCCTGAAGAGTCACTCCCTCGCGGTCTCTGGCCTTCACGAAGCCCATGCAAGAGCTCCAGGTCGCTTCATCGCTTTGAAGGCTTTCACTCAAGGAATCCCCTCGCCACACGGCCGAGACCAGCGTGGTTTCGGCGAGGATGATGAGCAATGACCAAAGAGCCAAAAAACCTGGAACCCCAAAGCACCTATTTGAGATGGCTATCTGCCTTAAGTCAGCACCAACAAATACAAGCCTCCGACTGCTGACCTGTACTGTATATTGCCAATATAGTATAACAAAATATATATATATATACATTGCAACATATTGCAACTATTCGCAACTGCATGTATATAATATAACGTTCTTTAAATGTCCCTATAGGTAAAACATATAAAACATGGCAAACTTATCTTTGCAGGTTCCTAATCCATTGAGGTCGCCACTCAGCAGGTCGTGGGCTCGTTGCCAATTGAAACCCTGCCAGGTTGATCGCTGCGTTCGACACGGGTGGAGATGGGTGGAATTTGGGCGCTCGAATGGGGCTATACTAGATTATTTGATATTATTTGTGAGTCACTAGTAAAGGATAGTAAAGGGCATTTCTACTACTAGCAAGAAGCTAGTTTTACTAGTAGCAAAGGGCATCGCTACGAACGGAGCAAGGCTGCTAGTATTTGTGAGTCACTGGTATACCATGGCCTATGGATGAATCATGATCCTATGGCCGCCACGATGAGCCCCGGGGGCTTTGGCCAGAAAGGACGGATGGTTCATCGGCGGTCTGAGCTCTGGAGCTCTGGTTTCTCCCGAAAGAAGCTACGGCCTATTAGGTGCTCAGACTGTTCTGCACACAGGTCTGGATCATAGGATCTTTGTAAATTACACTCAGTAGTTGGTCGGGACTCTCAAACTCCCAAAGCATGTTGGAATAGGGAAATGTCTGTCTATCCATGCTTCAGAATCAGCACAATAGACTGGCCTGCTCAGCTAAAGCTGTCAAAGCTGCTTCAACAGTGCGACAGAAAAAAATGCAACATTCTGGCATACAAACAGTATACACCATCCCAATCCCCATGCCGTCAAGCCGGAACAAACCAGCGCATTGAACACGCAGTAACCCGCGGAACTGGCCCGGCCGCGGTGGTGCCACAGGCCACGTTCAGCGCTTGCAAATCTAGCTCCAATTGGTTGGCTGCAAGAGTCTCCTGCATGTTCCGAGCTCATGAGGAAGCGTGAATCCGCGGAGATTTGAATGGATTTGACGAATCCCCAGCTGGTCAGGGGCGATGGCTGATAGCTTGTCCAGAAGCTCGCAAAGGTTGGGCAGAGCGAATCAGATCTTCAAGGTCCGTCCCATCGAACTAAGATGACGTTGAGATTTTAGTTTTCGATAGTTTTTGGGATGTTTTGTGGTAACATGGAGTAATTCTGCCTGTTTGAAATCACCTCCTTTGTCGAAGACGGGTCACACTCAACCACTTCCAGCGCCCAGTGGCCGCCGTGGCCTCGCGTGGCCCCCCTGGGCTCCAACAAGAACGCCAGGTTCTGCTGCCAGCAGCTCGCGGCGGAGGGCGCCGTTTCAGCCGTTCTGTCCCGTGCGGCGGCCGTGACCAGCCAGGCATCCACAGGGTTTCCAGAACGCTGTAAACGGCTCCTGGGTGAAGAAGGCATGAAGGGGTGTGTGTTGGATCATCAGGTCGCATCGCTGCTGTTGGACATGGATTCCTTTGGAGATCCCGTGAATTTGAGACAGGCACAAATTTTGAGATAAGTTCATGAACCTCGGCGGGAGCTGCACAAACAGCCACCAGCAGTAGCAGGAATCTAGAAACACCAAAACGAAAGCGTGTGGCCAACAATTAGCTGTATAGTGCTAAGCAGGGTGCGCTCGATTCCATACAGTGGCAGCCGTCATGCACTGGGCAAGTTTGATACACCTGAAATCACTCTGAAATCGTTCTCCCTGCCCCCCAGTCAGTCAAAAGGCTGATGTGTGGGGGGTCGATCTGCCAAGCAGTCGTCTTTAGGCAGATCCCATAAATCATCATAGATCCCATGGGGGGCCTGCACCCCATGGTTTCCCCGCTTCATCCGACGATCCGAGCGGCAGGAGCTCCAAGGCCTCCCCCCACGAGGACGAGCCCAGCGACGCCGTCACCACGATGGGCGCCTCGGCGGGGTCGGTCACAGTGGAACCACGAGCTGAGTCAGGTGGGACGAGCAGACGGGTCCGGTCAGACGGGTCCGGTCCCCTGGAGGTTGATCTGGAGGAGTTCTGTGATGGAACGACCGGAACTGCCCAAGAGAGGCGTCAAGCCTTGCCGAAGAAGAAGTGCCGTTGCCATGGGTCGACCACCCGCTGTGCGAAGAAATTGACACGGAAATGCTAGTTCTGACACTCTGGAGCCAATTCGAAGAACTTGCCACGAGGGTCAAACGCGACCCAGTCAACCACCCTACTGTGAGTGAGTGAGTGAGTGAGTGAGTGAGTGAGTGAGATTTCGGCCATTCTGTTGACTCACTTGGGGAATTTCAATGGGACAAAAAAATCCTAAACCTTCCATCCAGTCACGAACTCGCTCGTGTCCATCCGCTGTAGTTGCATCTCCTTGAGGAGTTGCATCGCCTGGTCTTCCCGTTGACTCTGCAAGAGCGCACGCACAGTCGACGAGTAGCCCACCAAGTCAGGTGGTAGGTCCTGAGTGCAGCGATTGCGGGTCTGGAGTCTGGAGCAGACTTGTTTAAGGTGCGACTAACAATCGCTGCACTTAGAGTCACTCTCCCTCTATTTCATTCCTTGTAGCAGCCCCATGCCCCATGCAGTCGGTTCATGTCATGTAGCAAACAAACAAACAAACAAACAAAACACATAAACAAATGAGCAAACAAATCCCTCCCAACATTTTGACTGGCGGTTTTATAATAAGGAATGAAGGAACGGATCCAAAGAAATCTCTTTTGGGGAACTCAGTCCATCATTCCGCACTGGGCACCAGTCTCTATTTGGAACTGTTTGAAAAACTCCCCAGTTGGGTGACCGGTGACATGGTTATGTCAGGTGGGGCTCAGTCAAAAGGGCATTGAGTTCCAGCTTTCCACTTTTCCAAAGGTGGTGATGACCATCCCAGTTACGAGCTTGGGTGGAGATTGTGGACGCTTTCATTTCGTTCGCGAAACGACAGAGAAAATCATAACAAAAGTAAAAATGATCCTGGCTGGACTCAAGCCCTCGGGAAAACCAACGCCTTACCCACGCCACAGGACTGCTCACCCGCCCACGCATGCACTCACTCAACGTACTGACTCGCTGACGGATTGCCTGGCTGACTGACTGTTGACTTATTGAATTACTTACTTATTTACTTACCTACCTAGCTACCTACTTACTTGCTTACTTACCTACCTGCCTACCTACCTACTTACTGACTTACCTTACTTTACGTTACAGTATTTCTACCGTTGTTCGACTGACTGACTTACTTGCTTGCTTACTCGTGGAAAGGCTTGGTCATCTTGTCACAGCAAAGCACGTTGGAGCAGCCTTATTTGACTCACTGCAAAACCCTGAGCCCAAGCTCACTGATCCTTGGCGGTTGTACCGACATCACCCACGATCGCAAGGTGACCAACCCTGTCTGTGTCTACACCCCGCCTCTTGGGTCATTTGCTGCAGGTAGGTCAAAGAAGCCTTGGATTGCTGCCCAGCTCACCCAATAACATGAGAGCAAGCCAGGAATTGTTATGTCACGTCCCATCAGGAGAGAAGTCCTGGCTCTTTCAAGGAACGAACAAAAACCCATTTACATCTTCTCCCTTGCTTCACCAACCTGGTTGCTACAGCAAGCTGTGTGAATTGTATGAGGCAACATCCACTGCCAGGAACACGACTAAGCACAGACAAAGGTGAGGTGCTTTGGGCATTTTTGTGCAGTCAATCCCCTGTACGCCTCTACGCTCTTTCGTCCCACGTACGCCCAGGTAGGCATGGGGACTGTGGGGACTGTCCTACAGACCTGCAAATCCAAAGGGTTTGAGTCTGAGTGTTAGCATATCGATGAAGGAGGATGTATCTCTATACACACACCTCTGGTGCGCAATTAAGGTGATTCAGGGCAGGCGAGCATCAACTCTATATGAGGTTGAAGTATCAAACAGCCGGGCTGAATTCTCCGACCTGTGGGGCAAAAGAAAGGAAACCAATATCCAACAAATTTGGATGAACAGCGAACCCAAGTTGCACAGGAACAAACAAAACTTCATAAACATGACCCAACTTCCATCCCTGCATTTCACAGAGCTCCAGCCGCTACAGCGTGAACACCTTTCGACTTCTGTGGAGATTAATTTGCTCGTGTTTCTGCTAGGGTGTCCTAAAAGGACGTCAAGGGCTCTAAGGTCGACCTGGAAAATTTGGCATGTTTCTTAGCGCAACTCCGAGTGTCTAACTGGATCGATTACGCTGACAGTGATGTGTGTTGGCTCAGTTTGGTGGTTAAAATGATGGCAAGACCTGTTGGCAGTGTTCTCGGCGCGCGTGCAGCTACATGGATGGTGTCTCCAATAATGGCGTGCTTGCGGTGAATGCTTCGTGCATGTTTCGTGCCACAGGGATGTTGACTGTGGTTGGTATGACTTGACCAGGCATTACCTCACAGTTTATGTTTACGCTGTGGTTCCAAAGGATGCTTTGATGCTGCCTTTGTCTTTGTGCCCACTCAAACCGGCAGCGGCCAGTTCGCCCGAACGAATTCTCTTGCTCCCCATGCTTAAGGCTATCAGTACGTCTCCCATGTGGCTGTGGCAGCCAATGCAGAAATGCAGTGCTTCTGCATCATCGTCCTTCAACAGCTCCTTTTTGCGGTGAAACTTGGTTGTGCTTCGAAGGATGAGCAGACTGGGCGGCTAGGATTGCATGATCCCTCAAGCTAAACCCCCTTGCTCCTGGGGGGTCTGAAGATTGGATGATTGATTGAATGATTGATTGATTGAATGATCAGGTAGGGGATGAAGTTCTACAACTCTTTTGTATGACCTGGTGACCTGGTGACCTTTTCGGGTCGCCATGCGGCCATGTTCAATTCTTTTTCCAGTGAGTCGCATTGAACACTACCCCTTTTCTGGAAAAACATATAACAAAACGAAGATCTTCCACTTAGCATCTGGGAGACTCGGGGTATGTCGACTCCTTGACGACATATTTCTTTCCCATCCTACTGCAACAGGTTTGATATCCAACGCCATGGAGGCCATTCATATCGATCCATCCGCGCCAAGATCCCACGACCCGGCGATGTCCGTTCGTGGGCATCGGCGGTGAAACCGCCTCCGCCTCCTGCCTCTTCGCTGAAACCGTCGAGTCCCACTCAGTCGAGTCCATTCGAGTCCAACCTGGAGACCCACTCAGCTGCCAAACATGCGCAAAAGCCTGCCAGGAGGCCAACCATGCGCTCGCGCTTTGGCAGGCACCAATCAAAGGATTGTAAGCTTCTCGATGTGGTTGCAACCACCTAAGCAAGGAACCAGAAACAAAGGACCTCTTTACCGGAGGTAACCGAAGGTCACCAGTCTTAGGTGAAGATTGCTGGAAGTGAGGAATAGTTTCATCTCTGGGGGCGGGTTCTTAAATGCGAGGACTCGACGTAGATGTGGTTTTCGCTTCTTAACACATGTGGCACTGGACACCCGGAGTCCAAGGCTCTGAAGAGACTTGCCATCATTTTTCGTACATTGCGCGGGGTTGGATCCATGTCGTTGCTTTCTACTTGGGGTTATTTTGATCCGGGTGTTGCTGCGAATCTTGGGCTTTCTTGGTGTCCCGCGGACCCGTCGGGGACCCGTAGCCTTCCGGAAACAAAAAGAAAAACTGCTGTATCTTGTAGACGCCGGAGCACTGGTGTTCGGGTGTCTTTTTTTCTGATGCTCTCCCCTCATGGCTGTGAGCAACGGAAAATATCTGGCATCATCAGCAAAGCAGTTGTGTAAGTAAGTTGCACCACTTTAAATCTGAAATAGTGGCAACTGGATCCACCTGGAAATCTGTCCCAAAGAGTAGGACAGTAAATGCTGGTGCGAGAGCAACATTGGAAGAAACAAACAACGTTCAAAAAGACCCCTTATAACGAACCCCCTCGGCACAATTATCACATGTACCAGCAGTATCATTTGCTATGAAATGCTCTTTTGTTGCAGCAGCTTGCGCCGATATAAGACACAGAAGTGAACTGTATATATATATATATACTTCAGGAGGAAGAACGTGTGTAACAACGTCGCTCGAGAAACTCATTAACATGACTTCTCTTTCCCAATTGAATTCCGGCAGATTAATGTCCACCCAGAACACAATCAGAATTTACTTCGGGGTGGAAATTAATCCGCCGGAATTCCACTGCGATCCCCTGTAGGATTCTAAGGCGAAAGGATGCCGAAAGGGCTGTAGGTCGGTCATGCATTCACACTTTTTGTTACCAATTTTTGTCGTTATGCTGCTATACAACTATATACATACAAGTATAAACCCATATGAGCCATGTTTACATCCCCTCAACACCCTTGCTCAAATCCCAGTTGGCATTGGTGGTGAACATTTGTGAGGGTAGGGGTCTGACTGAGGTTGGCATGAAATCCAATAAGCACATCTGCGGGTGGCCATCGTGGTCGCATCTGTTCGAAGATCTCTTCGGCCAGCTTCCACTGCTGCCCATCTTCGCAGGCGCGGAGCACGCCTGAGCACGTCCTGAGAGATGGTCCAGCGGCGAAGCGGCGCAGCGAAGCGAAGCCGAGAGGCTGAGAGGCTGAGAGGCTGAGAGGAGAGATAATACTAGTACTAGTAACAAGAAGGTACTAGGAGCAAAGGACGAGTAGCGATGGCCTCCAACCTGCTTGCAATGGCCTCCACCCAATAGCAATGGCCTCAATCTAATAGTGACGGCCTCCACCCTAGTAGCAATGGCCTCCAACCTAGTAGGGACGGCCTCCACCTAATAGCGATGGCCTCCACCCTAGTAGCGACGGCCTCAACCCTAGTAGCAATGGCCTCCAACCTAGCGACGGCCTCCACCTACTAGCGATGGCCTCCACCCTAGCAGCGACGGCCTCCACCCTAGTAGCGACGGCCTCCACCCTAGTAGCAATGGCCTCCAACCTAGTAGCGACGGCCTCCACCTAATAGCGATGGCCTCCACTCTAGTAGCCATGGCCTCCACCCTAGTAGCGACGGCCTCCAACCTAGTAGCGACGGCCT
>CAXAMN010025184.1:297061-332881 GCA_963970005.1 Durusdinium trenchii
GGGGGGGTTGGAAAAATAGGGTGAGGGGGTTGAAAAAATAGGGAGCCCAATTTAATTGAATTTACATGAATTTACTGATCTCAAGTGGCCAAGAGCCCCCAAAAAAGAGATCGGCCAGGTGTCAGTCTCCAGGGTCTCTCCCCTCTCAAACTCCTCTTGCAGAATCATCGCCTCGTGGACCCGAGTTCCATCTCGAGCGGACCAGGTCGCTTTAAGAGGAGCAGAACAAATACAGGTCGATTTGGGGTGGAAAAAGGGTCGAGGTCGGGGAGGGGATTTAGAAAGAACTCATGCCTACTTCGGCAATAGAGTTGGTCTTTCCCATCATCTTGGGGCAACAACATCAGAACCTACGAACATCTATACCAACGATTTTCTGGGTGTCTACAAGGTATCATAAGGTATCTATGTTTCTTGGCAGTCAAACGGGAAGGGGTGCTTTCTGCCCAAACACCCACGCCAAGACCTCACTACCTCACGCGCTTCTACCACTCAGTGCAGTCCCAGAGTGAACTCTATAGGGTGTGTCTCCCAGCTAGGCCAGGCATTCGGTACTCGATGCCCATCTTGTAAACTAAAAGTCCAATGAAATCACCTTTCATGCCAATTCAGGTGACGGTGATCAGGTGTGGTGTTCCTTGATCAAAATAATAATCAGGCAACATTGGGTCATGCCGCATGCCACTTCCTCATAGTCGGTCGTTTCCACGAGCCAATGCAGCTTCCAGACCAGGACGGATTGGCTTGGAGTGCATCGCGACAACCAAGCTGATTGATCCAAATTCACACAAACATGCGCAAAGATGTTCCAGTTCACTCTTGGCATCTCTGGGCATTGAGTTGGAACACATCCAGTTGGAACTCTGACACAGTTTTGATATATACTTTGACTTTGCAATCGTTTGGATCGAAACATTTGGTAACCGTTTCTTGCCTCTTGGATCGAGCAGCACCTCCATGTTCATCTTTACTCGTTGTTCACTCGCACCTAGCCAGCACCGAGCCGCTGGGTGTTCGTGGCAAGTGGCCGCAACCTTCGAAGAAACGCTTTGTTTGAGACTGCAAAGATTCAGGGAACTGCACGTCTGTCAATGCATTGCACCCTTTGAAGGCATGGTCCTTGGCTGAGCTTGCTCACGAACAAACCAGCGACTCCACAAACAAACGAATTCCCTGACACACTGATCATGGGTGACCAACGGTGACCAACCTGCAAGGAGTGCCTTGATACCGTGTTATCCATCTGAGGCCATGGTCCCTACATGTTCATGTCCCTACTATATAGTCCTATCGAAACGCTGGCGATTGGGTGCTCTGAATGCTTGGTGAGAAGCGCAAGTAAAAAAATGGCCGGTGGAATTGTAATGTTTACTGTAGAGTGGTGGGGCGTAGGACATATGATGCGAAGAAAAAACAAAAAACACCTGAAGCAGGATGCATCTGTATTTTCTACAATTTTGTTTGCTCCGGTGCATCAAAACAAATGTGAAAACACCGCCACCTATAGATCATCTTTTGGTATCTGAAAATGAAATAATAAATATATATATATATTGAAAAATTGACCGAAAAAAAAAAGGATACATATGATGTTGAAAGCCTCGTGATGCTCTGGAGTACCACCGAATGCGCATGCCGAGAACATTCTTCAAAAATGGTGTGCGAAGTGCAACAACATGCAGAATATATCTTAGAGTGATACAACATTAGAGATTCCTCCGATTCCTGAGATTCCCTACAAAAGGATATCAAATACCCCACAAAGTCACCTGCTCAGCAATCCCAGGGTTCTCCAATACGGGCTGCCGAACTGAGGATACTCAAGCTTCTCAAGGACATGCAGTTTGCAAAGGCTTGGAAGCCAATCTCAGTGACAGAGTTGGGAATGGTCAAGCTTGTCAAGGAGCTGCAGTCTGCAAAGGCTGCATTTCCCAAATGAAACACAGAGTTGGGAATGGTCAAGCTTGCCAAAGACTTGCAGCCCTGAAAGGCACTGGTAGCAATTCCAAGGAGAGAATCGGGGATGATCACGCTTGTCAGGGAGAAGCAACCTGAAAAAGCACCCATACCAATCTGAGACACCGAGTCTGGGACTATCAAATGGGTCAAGGAACAGCATCCTGCAAAGGTCCTGTAACCAATCTCTCTTAAAGAGTCTGATAAGGTCAAGCTATGCATCGATGTGCACCCTTCAAAGGCACAGGCTCCTATGATCGTCACGGAGTTTGGGATGCACACGCTGGATAAAGAGATGCAGTGTACAAAGGCATCCTCTCCAATCTTTGTCACTGAGTTTGGTATGGTCAAGCTTCTCAAGGACCCACAATGTGCAAATGCAGAGTCTCTGATCCAAGTGACAGAGTGCGGGATGACTAGGCTTGTCAAGGAACTGCAGAGTCTGAAAGCACCAGTCTCAATGCAAGTCAGGGAGCTAGGCATGCCAAAGCTTGTACAAGACGTGCATCCCTCAAATGCACTCCGCCCGATGTGAGTCACCGAGTCGGGGATGACTAAGCTTTTCAATGAAGAGCAGCGCTGGAAAGCACCGTTTCCAATCTGAGTCAAAGACGCTGGAAGGCTCAAGGTTGTCAAAGAGCTACAGTCACCAAAAGCACAGCACCGGATCTGATTCACAGAGTTGGGAATGCTGACACGAAGCAAGTAGCTGCAGCCTCGGAAGGCATTGTCACCCACAAAGTCCTCCTGGTCGGGGATGCATACATCCTGCAAATCACGAACACTGCAGTCAGACAAAGAATGGCCGACACACTTCACTGGCGGCTTGATTGTGAATAAAACCTGGCAGGGTCAATGGGGCAACATGCGATCTGGTTCTTCATCGTATCACATCTAGCAGCGATCTTGAACCCCGCCACTGGAACAAGCCGAACAAAGAAAAGGATGACCTCTGCAGTAGGTTCTATTCACGTCTCTAATGTACGTTCACTTACTAATTATCCTGATGCATCTTGTATATGTACATATAATGTATAGTTTAATCTATGTGTGAACATCCTGTAATCCGTTTCTGATCACTCAAGGAAATTTGCTTTTGTCACCTGCACGTCTGCAAGTGGAGAAATCCCAGCCGAGACTGCAGTCTCATCATCATGCTCATCCAACTTCCTTGGCTCAACCACTCAACCAGGAAGCAGCCACTCAACCAGGTGGAGGACCACCGCAAAATATCAAAAAACATCCACAAAACATCCTAAAACATCCACCCCAGATGTTTTACGTCTCTTCAATTGCAGGTTCCAGATGGTCATTTCATGGGTCGAGCACGGTTCCACATGGTCTGCTTCGATCCAGGTGTCTGGCCGTCGAGGATCAGCTGTACGGTGCTGAGTTCCTGGGTGAGCTCATCTTGGGAAGGATGAAAGGCCTACAGCTGGTGCGAGAACGGTGGTTCGATCTACCCCTAACTCCGAGAAGACACACTTTGCCTGGTCGATGAACAAACAATCCTTGCTTTCAGCCGCCAAACAAACATCATGCCTCGAATGAAAAGCCCACCCTCTGGGCACACATATACAATGTATATATATATATACTGTATATACATACAATACACCGGATTCCAAACACAAGGAGTGGGGGTATGTTTGAAGTGGTCGACATGGAAATCCCCCTGAACCCCTCATAGAAATCTAGCAGCTCATGGCACCCCACCAACCAGCAGCTTGGACCCCAGCCAAGCCCAGCCTTGAGCAGCTGCTTCAACTTTTTCACCGTGGTGTCCGGCAGAATCTCCACCACAGAAGTCGCGCCACTCATCAAGTGTATTGGAATAGCCACGGCAGCCATGACTTAAACCGGAGTTCGAGTGAGCTGGCGACTGAGCTGGCCTACAGTGATGATTCTCACCCAACTGCGTGTTCAAGGTCAACAGATCCAGGCGAGAAAGAAGAGACCCTGGCGATCACATACCGTTGAGATGCTAAGAAAGAGGCTGCTATATTTCGCTTGGAGCCTCCAACCCTTCGTTTCGGATCGTCCGATGGATGTGTCAGTCAACCCACACACGGGCGACAGCGCAGTGCTTCTTCGGTGACTGCCCCGTCCCCTTGGTTGTTGCATCTGGAGATGATCGTTTGTCTTGGAAGTAGATTTGCGCGCAAAAGGTTCAGCCAAAAGGTATGTATTGCATTATAGGTTCTTTTACGTTATTTGCTTTTTTGCTAATAATGACAGTTTATGACATGTTCTGCTTGGGATCAAATCCCTTCTTCGAGAACAACCCAGAATCGAGCCTTCAATCAATCCGAGATTGCCCCTATAAATTCCAAAGGGTTCACTCATCGATCATGACACACATCAAACCGTTGAATTCACCCATCAGACGCCGTGGACATTTCCCATGCAACCATCGACCTGCCTAGGGCCACCTACCAGGATTTCCGATCGGACAGACATCGCACGGACGAACTGCGGAATGGTCCTGAAAGGTTCACTGATGGACCAGTTCACCTACATGACTTTGGAATTCATCGACCCCGCCAGAAGTTCTCCTGTTTTTTGCAATGGATGGTCTGTCAAGAGCCCAAACAAGTGGCCAACATGCTGCAACATCAAAATTGGGACTTATCATCATGACTTACCATGAGCACTGCTCGGATTGGCACTCAACCAGCTTCGCCTACAGGGCGAACTGAACCTATTCAGAACGCAACACGCTTAAATAGAGAACCTCTGACGAGAATGGAAGCTTGGAAAGACCTGTTCGCTGAACCTCTCTGTCTAGAATGAAAAGTACAGTATACAGTAGCAGCCAACCTACCATCGGTTGGCGACTCTCTCCTGTTTCAAGTCCACATCTTCCGCAAAGAAGGGGTAGTTGAAGTACCGAAGTAGCGAAGTAGCAGGCTTCAAATGACATACCGTTTTCTTGATTGCCCTCCTGCGAAACAATATACACATGGACATCACAAACATAATCCATTATACATGTCTGAGGGGACAACAACCCTTCCCTAAAGGTACCAAACAAGCCCAGTGACAAACCGATATATAATGATACACACTACTCTCCATCCGACAATGGAAGTGCAAACTTCAAATCTGTAGATGCAAATAGCCTTCCAAAGGGGTGACTTTTGACTGAGTGTTGCTATACCCGAGGGAGGGTACGCTCCGCGTACATTTCCTAAGGATGGATCATCTGAGTGTTGGTGGGAGTACATCGACTTTGGTGCCTTTGTGCCCAAGCATCTACACTGACCAGAGTGTCTGGAGCATCTGTGTTTTTTTTGCCGAGTGTCTGGAGCATCTTCTCCTGGACCTGTGGTTCGTGTTCAGGTGCTTTAGAGTTTGTTTACAGGAAAAAGAACCCTGACAAACTATGAAACATCAACCCATGAATATCAGATGGATTCAGGGGATCAAATGGATTCTGACATCCAGAGGTAGCATGAGGTACTTTTGGGCCCAAAAGTGGCTGTCCTACAAACATGTCGACTTGGCTAGTTGGGCTTCTTTTCCAGCCTGCAACCGTCAAGAAGGGCATCTATAATTACAATGATAAACATGTGCTTCGACTGTGGCACGTGCAGACAGCCACGTGTAGTATAGTTTGGGGATAAAGCCAGGCTTTACTCATGCAGGGCCAAGAAGCCCCAATCCTATATACTCATCGAGCGAATCAATTTTAAGGGGAGTACCTGAGGGACCTGAAGTTCTCGAGGCTTGTGACTCACGGTCGGAAGTTCGGTGTGACCAAAACGGATGGATTCACGGTCGGAAGCTGCAGGGATTGCCAGGGATTGCAGCATCTTCATCGTACCTGAACAGGTGATACACAAAGCTGTAAGGATCAGTGTTGAACTCACCC
Source organism: Durusdinium trenchii (assembly GCA_963970005.1). Lineage (NCBI taxonomy): Eukaryota > Dinophyceae > Suessiales > Symbiodiniaceae > Durusdinium > Durusdinium trenchii. Next base: position 302,892 of record CAXAMN010025184.1, read on the forward strand.
CGATGATTCATGGACAACACCCTGCCACCTCCTAGGAAACTAGAGCTACTCCATTCAGCGCAAATGCCTGGAAACATGAGACATCCTGCTTCCAGAACTTCGGGCCAAAACTGCACAAGTGGCACGCGCAAGAGAACCTTGCGGTACACCAATGGAACATCCAAACAAGACGTTTGCAACAGCTCCTACGAAAGGAGACATGAGAAAGCTGTGAAACGTTGACCCTACAAGCCAGCAGTTTGGGATTTCCGGGGGTTTAGTCCAAAACCTCGTTATGGATCAAAGACGCGACGCACTCGTCTGTGGGCCCCCAAACCCTTCGCTTGCAGTGTCAGGCGCGAGCTTCTCCTGACAGGAAGCATTGCGTCAAGGATACATGAGGGTTTGAACACTCCCTCTGATGAAAGATCTAGTGCCAAACTACCAAGAAAGAACATGTTCAACGCACCGTTTTGAGATATAGACTGTATGAGTGTATGTGCTGCTTGCCATCAGCCCACCTCTCAACAAAACATAGGACTGATCCCTTGCCTTCTCTTTTTGGGTTATATATTGCATGTTGCCCTATGTTGGCCTCCACGTAGGACAGCAACCAAGCACAGGATTTCCGATCTGACACCCCTGTGTTCACATCACATGCAGGGTGGCTTATTTGCACTGTTTGAATTAGGGAGTGAACCAAGAAATTTGGGATGAAAGTGGGTGTATGGACGCATCACTGACAGAATCTGAAAAAGGGGGAAGATTGAAATTCCATTCGTGCAAGGTCCAACACACGACGAGGACGGTGCCAGTGATGGCGCCTCCAAATGGAGCCTACAAAGCAGGGTGCGGCTAGAAGCCTGGCTGGAGATGGTGCGATGTCACAGTAGCTATTTTCAAACCTTCCGCTCGTGATTTGGCACTATTTTTCCTCGGGTTTGATGATCTTAATTGTTCTTTCGGGGATGCCGTCAGGTCCAAAGACTGTGAGCATTATTAATTTGTGTGAACAATTTGTGAGGGATTGGCATCAGTAAAAGTCCAATACGATTCACTTCGGGTCTTGATGTGTTGATCTTTTTGGCCAACAGCTCAATGTTTGCAGTTCCACCACAAGTTCTGCAAAACGTTAATGCATAACTAATTGTATGCATGGAACGAGAAAAATAGTATTACAGTGACAGTGACCCCACATTAGATAGACTAAAAAATTGTCTAACATCATACATTTGGATACTTTTGTATCGATTTGGGAACCACCACCACAGCCAATGGAATTGGCTACATTTCGGAACTGCAGTGAACTGCAACATGCAAACTGTGCATTGTCTGAGGCCCTGGCACCAATGGCAGGAATAGACCCCTTGGTATGCATCGTTTCGTGGTGGCTCTAGACTCTAAACCATTTGAACAAACGCACAAATCATCACAAATCTCAATTTTCCGAAATGCAAACATCATGTGTGCCCTCTTACTGGCAACTGTGCTTGGGGACTACCATGTTCTTCGCTCAACGGTCACCAAGCGTCCGGTCGAATCGTCACACGATCTGAAGATTACATGTTCAGACCGCATCGTGTAAATCGTGTATACTCCGGTCCCTCCAGGAGCTCGAACAAAAGAAATCCCATAAATTTATGGTGAAAACATAAGACCCTGCGCTTTTTGTGTTTTTGACATGTTGCTGATGTTACTGTGCTTTATGTGGCCAACACAGCACTCATAGTTCATCACCATCACCATCACCATCAGTAACAGCGGTTTGTTTAGCCCTGTTTGGTTTTAGCGCAAGGTGGGTGGAGGGTATGACCTTCTGAGGGATCATCAACGTCGACTTGTTCGTTTCGTGATTTTCACCGTAGTTTCATGAACTTCTGGTTGCTTTGCTAGAGTTATTTATACAACTGCATCATCGTTTCACTATCTCCATCTCCAGTGCATGAACTTCATCTCGCAGCCATTAGGAGGAGCACTGCTTAGCTCTTCCTCACTTACAAAAGTTGATGGCTTTTGGGTTACATAACGACTACATGTGGTTAGCAAACTAAAAACCAGTCACTAGCATTCCAAAAACACCTGCGCCAACCTAGCGCCCTAGCGCTGTAGAACTTTTTGACGCATTGAATGACGAATAAAGCGCACACCCTGCTTGCCAAGGTCGAGGCGGGAAAACTACCCCTACTGTACAGCCACAGCAGGGACGGTGGGTCGGGAAAACAGAAGCCAAGAGAGTCACCACTATAGTTGCTCGCAAGAGCGCAATGCGGCAATGCGTCACTCCTGGTGCTCCTGATGGACAAGTCGCTTGCACCCTGCGTTGGAAGCACAGTAAGGACGAGGAAGCATCTTCACCAACAGCCCAGCCTATGGCTGTGACTGCATGCAGTGCTGAAAGCTGAGGCTAGCCCCTGCACCACAAGCCTCCTGCATTTTCAAGTTTTGCGAATACAGTAGGAATATGTTTTGAAGTCTCCTTGGCCACATTTGGCAAGCGATGCGAACTCCCCAATACTCACGTAACTAACCACACAGCAAAATGGAGAACCACAACACTTCCGGCCATGGCAGCATGCTCCCCATGAAACAAATGAATGAAAGAAATGTCACGGTGGGGGGTCGCTCCACGTAATTTGTTTCTCTTGATCTTGGACTTGTCTGGTGGGTTCGCGCAGAAACGACGGCTTGAAAGCTCATGACCTTGCTAGACCCACTTTATTTATCGAATAGCAGGACATTTTGATTGTTGAAACAGACAGCCCATTAGATGCTATTCGATGAAAAAAGATAGCTTTGCGTTGCAGGACAAACAGGTTTTCGCCGGCTTGAAGCCGCGCGCGACAACAGCGGTTCCGGGCGAAACAAGCCCGGGAAGCGGACCAGCTTCGGGCGCCGGCAGGGTCTACGGCTGGCATCCCAAAGTGCGACCCTGTCACCACCTGCCACGCAAAATGCCACACCCACCTATAGTCACAGGTTCATCCAGTATCAGAATCCACGGCAAGAGGAGCGATGGAACGGAAAGGCGGCTGCGTCCAGTGAGTTGAAGGTGTTTTAACAAAGGGTTAGCGCCTGACTGCGGAAAGCTGGTTACTGAATACTTAGCCGACCAAATCAACGCTGCGCGTAAAAAAAGGGTTAGGGGAATAGCATGAGAACCACCATGAGAAGCAAACCGAGAGGAGAACAGCTTGCGCAACAGTTCCGCAGCTACGTTTTCAGCCCTCACCCCTCTTCGGTGGCCATCCACCACTGGTGAGGGGGATGGCCCCCTGCGAACATGGTTTCAGAAAAACAAGACTCTTGGAAACAGAGTGTGGCACGCACACACTTAGGATAGGGTGCACTGAACTGAAAGCGGTGCCACACGCCGGCCTAGGTTACCAATTCCTAAGAGTAGCCATCAACTCTAAAGGAACCGTCGAACGACCGAGCGACAGAGTGACGTCGTCCGAAACCAAAGCCCTATGCGTGACGCCGAGAGCAAACCGGTGCAAAGGCTGGATTTCTTGTTTTAGGTACAAGCAGGGCCCGGAGATTGGAGTAATTATCACAGCAGGTACAGGAAACTGGCCAAGTTTCCCTTCCCACTCTCGCCCACAGCTTCATTGCGTGTGGTAGGACGAGAGTGCCACACGCCCCTGCTGCACAAGGAAAACAACTGTGAAGCTAAAACAATCCGAAAGGATCCCTATGATTCCAAGGGTTACACACACACGCCTCCCCGAGGGGAGGCAAGATTTTTAAGCTCCGCGCCATAGGTGGTGTGAGACTCTTCGTCCCCAAGTAGTGGTAAGGCCAGGAACCTCTAGTAGCGTCAAAGAAACACCTAACACCTAGTAGGAAGGCCAGGAGCCCCTAGTAGCATCCCAAGCTAAGGTGCCGACAAGAGGGAGGGGTAGGGAGAGACGAGAAAAAGGAGAGAAAAGAAAGGAAGGTGTTCCTTGGACGAACCAAAGGAAGAGAGGAGAAGGTTCCCAGCTATGACAAAAGCATCCAGGGACACCCAAGGAGGGAGGAAGGAGAGAGAGAAGGAAAGAAAGAAAGAGAGAGGGAGAGAAAGGGAGAGGAGAGAAAAAAAAAAGGCAGGTGTTCCCAGCTACGAACAAGCGTCCAGGGACACACCAAAGAAAGAGAGGGGTGATCCTGAGTGTTGCATTCAGGAAAACCCCAGGAAGCAAAGAAAGAAAGGGGGAAGGGAAGGGGGAGAATGGGGCTAAGGTCCCAACAGGTTCCAATGAACCTCAAAAATACTTTGACCGCTGTGGTCACCTTGTGCCCTGCCGAAGCGGCTGGCTGCTTTGACCGCTGCGGTCACGTAAAGGCATAAGCCAGCTTGGAATTCCTAAGATGAGACAAAATCGGAGTTCTGGTGGCATGAGCCAGCTACTGTCCGCTGCGGACACGTACATCTCCGGGCAGGGGAGATAACGACGTACACCCGTTCGACGGGTCCACGGGAGGCACTCTGCGGGCTCATCCCGGGTTGGCACGAGGCCAAACACACTTAGGATAGGGTGTGCTGAACTGAAAGCGGTGCCACACGCCGGCCTAGGTTACCAATTCCTAAGAGTACAGGTAAGGAAACCTGAAAAGGAAGTGGAGGTCCATCAAGTTCAGCGTGGCCATCAACTCTAAAGGAACCGTCGAACGACCGAGCGACAGAGTGACGTCGTCCGAAACCAAAGCCCTATGCGTGACTGCCGAGAGCAAACCGGTGCAAAGGCTGGATTTCTTGTTTTAGGTACAAGCAGGGCCCGGAGATTGGAGTAATTATCACAGCAGGTACAGGAAACTGGCCAAGTTTCCCTTCCCACTCTCGCCCACAGCTTCATTGCGTGTGGTAGGACGAGAGTGCCACACGCCCCTGCTGCACAAGGAAAACAACTGTGAAGCTAAAACAATCCGAAAGGATCCCTATGATTCCAAGGGTTACACACACACACACGGCCGCTTTGCGACGCTAAACCTAAATAGTCACCTAACAAGCCTTGGAAAAAGAAAGGAAAGAAAAAGAAACGGAAAACGAAGAGGGCAGGAGAACAAGGTAGGTGTAAGGGTGCGCAGGTCTGCCGCACGAGCGGCAAGTTACGGGCCAGAACCTCAGTATGTACCTAAAAAGCCTTAGAAAAGAAAGAAAGACGGAAAGAACAAAACGAAAAGGGCAAGAGAAAAAGATAGGGGTAGCGAAAAAGGTGACTACTTAGCACTTGACTACTTAGCCCTTAACTTAAAAACCCGAGGGGCAGGGAAACGAGCCTGAAGAACAACCTAACAAGCCTGAACGCAGAGAAAGCGGGGGGGGGAAGGGAGGGGGGTGTATGTCCATGTGTGTGTACATGTGTATGTTTACCGTAAGCCCGGCGGCGTAGAATTCCATAGCTCATAGCTCGGCAGCTGTGCGATCTGAAGATTCATGGGTGAAACAAAGAATCAGACCAGAATTCACGATGGCTGCACTTCGAGTCAGAAAAATGTGATTCACGAACGGCTTCAGCGCCTCTCTTGCCAGAGGATCACACTGTGTACCCAGTGGGAAGACACAGCGATACACACTTATAATTAGTCACAGGTTCATCCAGTATCAGAATCCACGGCAAAGGGAGCGATGGAACGGAAGGCGGCTGGGTCCAGTGAGTTGAAGGTGTTTTAACAAAAGGTTAGCGCGTGACTGCGGAAAGCTAGTTACTGAATTCTTAGCCGACCGAATTAACGCTGTGCATCGCTGTGCATAAAAAGGGTTTAGGGGAATAGCATGAGAACCACCATAAAAAGCAAACTGAAAGGAGAACAGCTTGCGCAACAGTTCCGCAGGTACGTTTTCAGCCCTCACCCCTCTTCGGTGGCCATCCACCACTGGTGAGGGGGATGGCCCCCTGCGAACATGGTTTCAGAAAAAAAACTCTTGGAAACAGTGTGTGTGTGTGTGTGTCACGTGGTGTGTTGTGTTTGTGGTTGCGCTTGTGGCTGTGTTTGTGTGTGGCTGTGGCGATGTTTGTGGGGGTGTTTGTGGTTGTGTTTGTGTTTGTGGTTGTGTTTGTGAAAAGTGTTTGTGTTTGTGGTTGTGTTTGTGTTTGTGGCTATGCTTGTGTTTGTAGTTGTGGCTGCGTTTGTGGTTGTGTTTGTGGAAGTGTTTGCGTTTGTGGCTGTGGTTGCGTTTGCCGTTGTGTTTGTGGTAGTGTTGGTGGCAGTGTTTGTGGCTGTGTTTGTGGTTGTGGCTGTGCTCGTGGCTGTGCTCGTGGTTGTGGGTGTGGTTGCGGTTGTGTTTGTGGCTGTGTTTGTGGCTGTGTTTATGGTTGTGTTTGTGGATGTGTTTGTCGGCCCGCACAAAACAGATCCTGTCCACTAGCGGGCTTGCGGAGCCGAAGTCCACCAACTTCCAGAGCCTGTCCTACGCTGGCAGGCTTCAAGTCCTTGGCAGCCTTAGCTTGCGAAGGGAACGCTAGCAAAAAAGCAAACTCATTCAAAGGATAAAGGTCACAAAAAGGAGCACGCCCCGAGCCGAAGAATCGAAACTTCTAGCATCTACGACCACAATATACTGACTACTACGCGACCACCTGCTACACCACAACTCGCGACCAGGGCGGGGTCGTCGGAAGAAAGAAAGCGATCGCCACTGTGGTCGGCGTTCCGGATACCCGCCGCGCCTTCCCCCAACCGCGCGGCGATGAGAACATTGTTGGCGGTATACATGGCAGACGGTGGGAGCTCTTTGGCAACCCACAGCTGCATGTCCCCAAGGGTGCAACATGGGCGGACTCCACACCACGAATTCACCTACCCAATGCTGGGAGTCCACGATGATGTGGCACTCCCGGTCCTGTCAGCAGATTTGATGACGAAAGTTTGACCAACTCCAAAGCGACTAGTTTGTTTGAATCCGGCGTCGTACAGTATGTCTTTCACGATTTCACTGCCCCACCTTCAAGTTATCGCTCGAAAAGTCCGTCACAACCATCCCACCGCCAGCATTGCCCCGGAGTGGCAAAGCTGGCTTGTTGTTGTGGGCATGCAATTGCGCGTTGTAGCGCCGGAGAGCCCGCACAAGGCTGTCTTAGCGAGATCCGTGGGATCGGAAAAGATTTGATCCAACGTTTTGAAAGGAAAGCATGTCATGAACATATTATCTTGGCAGCATGTGTGTGTGCGCGCGCCATAACAAGTGTCGAAAACTACTGGGGGTGTCCTCCGAAAAGTTGACCTTGATGCGACTCTGCAAGGTCCGCCTTTCGGCCCATGGATCTTAATAGCATACTACTCGCACACCTGCTAGCTGCTGCAGCTCTTCTTCCTTTTCTGTGTCCTTTTCTTTTTTCCTAACAGTGACAGAAACTCCTAAGTCACAAAACCTTGGCTGTCTCGGGGCGCTTGAAGATATCATGTTTACAGTGCCAGTTCCAAAGTCCTTTTACCGTTGGGTCATGGGGAATTGGATCACTGGCCACCCGGTTGAATCACCGGATCAGAGCACTTGACATCAGAGCTGGGTGGCGATGTCTTGTCGGTCCAAGAGATCGGTCCAAGAGATAGGTTTGCGTAGCATCCAATCGCTGGTTCCTTGTATGGCTGGCGTGCCCGACTCAAATCCGGTTTCGAATTGACCATACGTTTAATAAACGAATTACAGGACCCTGCGTTGTGGTTTGTGTGGGACATTCTACGATGTTACATTGTTTTATGGTGTGCATGAACACAACGTTAACCAACATCAGTGATGATGTCCGGTTGACCGGGAGGGTGAGGGATAATGACGTTCGGTTGCATAAATGTCACCATTTCATCCGCTTCATCTTCGTTTCATGATCCAAATGAATGTTTATTTGTATTTATTTGTTCATAAACCTAAAAATTAGCTGCATCGTCGTGTCATTGCGTTGATCTTCGTTGTACTACTGTCATCTTCATCTTCGCTTCATTAGCTTTGTCTTCAACTTCGTTCATGAAGTTCATCTTTGCTTTCGTTTCAGGAAGTTCATCTTTGTTTCATTATACAACTGATTATTGTTATAACTGCACCTTTGTTTCATATTTGTTGTCGTTTCTTGATCTTCATCTTCATGGCATTAACCGCATCTTCATTTGATTGACCACCAGAGTGGTATCCAGAGTCAGGCTGGACATTCCTTCTAGCCACACTTGGATTTGGTTCTTTCATCTTCGTCTTCTCCATCTTCTACATCGGATCTAGTTCTGGTTCTGCCTGCTGGGTTGGTTGGCTCGTCCTCGTCCTCGTTCACTCTCCCTTCCCTGAGCTCCTGGCCGACGAGGCACCTGGACGTGGCCGGGGAGCTTTTTCGGGTTGCACTGTTTAGGCAGTCAAGCCCGGAACAAACGGGACGGTCGATGTATGTCATAGCCCCCAAGGGCGCCCCTGGAAACCGGGTGAATTTTAAAAGATAGTCCCTGGTCCCTAACTATATCTAACTAGAGGTTCAAGAACAAATTCCATCAACAGCCCCGACCGTGGGTCCTGGTGTGTATATATATATACACATGTTTAACATGTATTTGTAGACAACCGTTGATCAAACTGTCGGGCAATCTAGAAAATGTTCAAGACTATACAATACAAATAATTGTCCACTTGGTTGTTTGAACATCTGCATCTGAGATATCTGAGTATTAATCTTGATGACTATTTATATTATATACAGTATCATTTCTGGATGCAATTCAATATACAACCTCCGTATGGTTGTCCCACTGGTGAGAGCAATCATGGACCCGAATTACACTAAATGATGTTCCATGGGGGTAAACAAAGTAACAAGCCTTCGCCCTTTTGACAAACTCGTAATAGAGATGCCCTGTATCTCATACCAATCATTAAAATTAGTTACACAGAGTCCTCTGCAACATCCCAGACAGCCCCAAACCCAGCCACACCCCTCTAGACCTTCACCGCTTTGTCATTAGCATCTACTCCAAGAAGCACAAAGAAGCTCTTAGACATTCCTAGTTTCTAAGGCTTCAATCTTTGGGTCTTGTGGTGGACCCTTGCATGGATAAAACAACACAAAATCCTCCCTCCTGTCATGGTTCAAGAAAAGAGAGAGAGAGAGAGGGGAGACACAAAAAGGGAGCTGGTGCCCTTGCACTATCTGGCTGCTGAGCTGTTAAAAATTGACCACATCGGATTCCAGGATTCGGCTTAAGGCTCACAAGTCCGAATTTGGTGTTCGTACAGAATTCACACCGCACAAAGAAACAAGCCAGTGCCATACATCTGGAATGGGGTGAATACTTTGTTGTCACACAGCGATGAAGCAAATATCTGAAGCAACGCAGCAACGAGAATGGCCCTGCCTGCCCTGCCATGCCACCGTGTGTCGGCGGAATGATGCCACACAAGGCTATGCGATACTACACGCTGAACGGCTCGAGGAAAAGCTGAATTTGTATTGGCATTTCAATGACAGTCGTCCAGAAGTGTTCCTACCACACTAGCAGTCACTAGCACTTGATGTGGCCAGAGCGTGGCCAGATGTTGGTCTCCAGGTCCCGGTAGTCAGTTGTTCTACTGAGATCTGGATTTGGTCCATCAACATCCATCAACATCCATCAACCCGTTCACATTGGAAGAACCACTGACAGTTTCTCAGTCCACGGTTCATGCCGGTGGCTGACGACGAGCCTTTTGTCACTCCATGTCACTCCCCCCATCCTTCGGTCGGCAAACCGGTATTGGGTGCGGAGCGGGAAGAGAACTCGAGTCTAAATTGGTGTCCATCCATCCCCAAATGCCCCCAAGAACCATACTTTTGCTCTGTTCAAGTTCGGGTTGGGTTTAACTCATGGGTAGGGGGGTTCCATGAGAAGCAACCATTGGGATCCACTGGGCAGAAATTCAAGCCCGTGCAGTTTACCGTGACAAATTCTTGGGATTGGTCTAAAACCACACCAGGGGCCCCGGAGACAGCATGTCCAAAATGACCCGCTTCAGGTACGATCAACTGATGTTCCTCCGTCCTTTCCCGCGCATCAAATGCGATCAAACTTCACACCGTGTACGCATGCTTTCGGGAGCATTTCTCTCTTTCTGGCACAGCTTGTGTAGCTTGCTCCCGCAAGAAGCCTGGCGAACACCCGCGCATGGGATCAGACCTGATGTGATGATGGTAGAAGGCAAACTTGCCAGGCAGATCCATCCCCAGCGGAGGCTTCACAGAATGGATAAGAGTTGAATAACACGAGCTGATGCAACCTTGAAAAAGTGATCGACAGTATGTGAGGCAGCTGATGGCTATAACGCAATGACCCTTCCAATTCTCACTACCTAGCTCAACAATTGCATGAAACCGCCAAGTTACGTAACAACAACCGATACAAGGTGGCGTTCCGTCGCCTTTGCAGCCTCTTCTTTTGTCGCGCTGTCTGGGTGCTTGGTCTGCCAGTGGCCGCCTGCATCTGGATGCCAGAGGTCCAAGAGCAGCACAACCTAGGCAATCCGAAGGGTACAGAAGAGGTACTAATGCAAATCCACCTTCGAAGGCGGCACCTTCACCCGCTTGACGGGTCCCCAACTATACAGTATATCCGTTCAGAGAAAAAGATGTGGATCGAGAGTGTAAAGAAAAACATATCGGTGAACATAGTCTTATCCCAACATGGACCCAGAAGAGGGGCACTATATAAAATATCCATACAATAAACACAACGAGAAGTCTTTATCTTTCAAAGCACCTTGAGCCACATGGTTGGACCCAGAACAAAGAACTCATCAGAACTCACAACTAAAAGTATGGAACCTAGAGAACTGTGCTTCCTGGGTGGTCACAGTGATTGTTCCGGTGATTCCCATTTCCGGGGTTCCTAGATCCCAAACGAACAGCCGGAAGAGCTCAGACCCAAAGCCCAAACACCAGAAGTGAGCAGCGTTGACATAGACACGTCAACCGCAAAAAAGAAAACATGTAACAGCCGAGTAGTAAACCATCATAAACTTATTAACTTGAATGGCTGTCAAGTAGTACGATCGCCTAAGTACGATCGCCTAATGGAAAGCCAGTCAACTGCAATCGGTCCATCTAAACCCAGTCAGCTTCTCCAATGCATGTCCAGTCGCTCGGGCATCCGACAAAGCGTCCTGTGTGGCCCGGGCCGACGTGGGGCGACCACGTGACTTTCACGGACGCGCTTTTTGGAGGACGATCTCTGCAGACTCCTGGACTCCAAACAACATATCTCATGTAGACGGTCAATTTAAAAAGAACGTACCAGAATGGCTTCACATCTCCATCAAATTAGTGAGTTAGGGTGTAGAAATACTCTTTGATCCATGCTGCATGAGCGCCTTGAAAGGACTGGTCCGTCGATGGACGAACGTGGGAGGTCCAATTGAGGTGTCCCTCCAACCAAAATAGTATGGATTGTTGTTCCAGTAGGTCGTGAAGATCCTCCATCATTGGAACTGTGAAAAAGACAAACATTATATAAACATGTGGAAGGCAAGAAAAGCATGTTCCTTTGAATGAATAGTGAGAAGCTACAGAGCAATCCAAGCCGACACAGGTGATCTTCTATGGATCTGAATTGTCAAAAATTGATCAACATTGAAGGCCACACTGAGTTTGTGACCTCCAGTTTGAACCTACTGTACCTCAATAAAGGGGGTAGTCGGTCTGAGCCACTTCATGCCAAGCCCCGGGTGTTCAGTCTGTAGAGAATGAGTAGACTTTGCTTGGCCGCGCCAAGCAACGCCGCTTGGTGGTCAATCAACCAGCAATCAAACACCTTCCTGGACATGTCAAGTCAGGGTAGTTCGCTCTGGTTTGCCAAGCGTTTCTGATTTAAAAAAAAGTTGGATGCCAGTAGTCAAACCAAACCTAGGCCTTTCCACCATGGCTTGGAGGTCGGCTTTCCTCTGCCAAATATGACTTGATGTAGCCAGTCAGTTTGCTACACTCCACCAACTCCACTCCACGAAACCCAATATCCAAACATCGAACGTGGTCCATGTGGTCCAATGTCTCCACAGAACCGGTCCACCCGTGATCTGATCTTCAATGGATCATCCGGTCACACCCAAAAAAACCACCAACTCGTTTCGGAACTCCGTCTCCTCCGTCTCTGGTGTTCTCATTTGGGACACCGGAGAGTCCCCCCACGCCTCACGGCTCAAGGGTGGCAGCCTCGCTCCATGGCTTACGCGCTGGCGATGGGGAGTGAAAGAACCGCAGGGGTGTGGGCGTTCTATCCATAGTCTTTCCTGGGGGGGAAGAACACAATCGAATCTTTTTGCAAGTGGATTCAATCATTCAAAGAATGCAAACAATGTCTAGTCGGAGATGGGAACCTCTTCCAGCTGTCCATGCATTGTCTTGTTAGCAGCCGATTATTCCATATGGGTCTGGCGCTTAAACCAATGATGCTGTCTCAATTGCTCACAGGGAAATCATTCCCTTGGGCATTGGCTGGATTGAGGAAATCAATTTGTGTTTCGAACCGAAGGGTCTCCAGTCGATGCCTCTGTCGCCTCCCATGGACCCTTAATTTAGATCTTGGAAAATTACTACTATAGTGAGTGCAAGTAGCCATATTGTGTTTTTCTCGGACAAACAATTTTGTCCCATGGTAACCCAGTGTCCAAAGTAGAAACTGGAGGGCAGTATTTGGGTGCCTCTGCAGCTGCCCCATCCCCATCGTGGGGCCTTCTCGCCATCCCCATCGTCCAATCGCCGAGTTGCTGGACCTCGTGCTCGAAGCTGTCATCAAAGATGAGGCATCTGAAACAACGATTGACAATTCGAGCCACACGGGTCTGATTGTAAAATGGAGTACCTTATTGAAGATCCAGGTCCAATTTGGCCAAGACGGAGCAATTTGCATGAGTGTGTAAAAGCAACATCTTCCAACTTCCTTGGTTACTTTGCTAGCTACAAGTACGTGGCTGGACGCAGACAAACCCATTGAATGTCACCCAAAGAAGGCATCGATCAACGAGGAGTCTATCAGGTGAATCTGGTCTTGCTCTTTATATTAGGTGTTGGAAGTAAAATGCCTGCCAGCAGTTTCTCAGCCTGTGATCCTGAAGATGATAAACTCCTGGACAACCAGCGCAGCGCTCTCTGTGTGTGTGTTGTTCTATGATATTGCACAGGTTTGCTTTATGTCATGTTCTACCATGAGCTGTCATGAGGGTGGAACACACTTTGCCTGTCTCTACGTTATGACCCCGCTCATCAGCCACCCACGATCGTTCTTGGCATCATGCCCCCGGAACGCGCGATGTGGACATCGCGCCTGTGTAGGTCCCATGCGCGTGCCTCGGGCAGCATGACAGGACATGTGGGTCCCTGGTTAAGATACAAGGATATCCACTTATATATATTTGTATCTTCAATTAACCTTGTATACAGAGGATACCCTTTATGTATCTTAATTTATATCCCTGAATCTGTCCATTGTACCTTAGAGACATGATGGTCCCTGGTCAAGTGGGCTTTGCGGACTTCATGCCACCGCACGGTTTGCCCGTGCGGATGTGCATCGCAAGGCTAAGGCTCCGTCTAAATTCTTCATAAGAATATTATGGGATGGTCCACTGTGGCTCAGACTTGAACCACTGCAGTCTGAAATAGATGGGAATCACACACAACATCTCCAAAAAATGAGGTGCTCAAGCAGCGAAAACATCCTGAAACCTTGGAGCCTGCTTTGAAAAGGGACCAGCCAACCCAAGAAACAAAATATTTGGGTCAAAATGTTGGAACTTGGAATTCATTCTTCCATGATAATGTCGTTTCCAAGTGAGTTGCTTCTAAAGCATTCTAAAGATTCTAAAGCGCATACCCTCTGACTCACTAACATGGAAGTGGAAAATGGCCTCTTGGAAGACTACTTTCCTTTACAAACAGGGTGTTTTCCACTTCCATGTTAGTGAGTCGGAGTGTACCTCTTCTAGAGCGAAGTGCCCTACCCTCTGCAGGCTACAGTATGATGAGATGACTTCCTTAAAAATATCGAAAAACACATGTTTCTGACGAGTTGCATGCCTCACATCCCCCTTGATTGAAAACATCTGTTCCTCATCTTCGGGGCCGTAACCCATCCAGGCCTCGCCCGCGACCGTCAGGCCAGTCATCTGTGGCGAAGGCAGCAAGAGGGGCAAGTGCAGTCTGAGAACGGTGGACAGCGATGGCAAGACGGCGATGGCTTTCCAGGAAGCTAAAGGCACTGGACCACTTGAATCCTGGAAACAAGAGACTCGAAACACAAGGCACATCACCATCATCACACCGCAGACTGTTGCAGCGGTCTTCTTTGCAGACTGTTGGGGGCCATCGGAAGGATTCGGCCAAGTCTTCCAATCGCAGAAATTGCTCATCGGATCTCAATTGGTGGGAAGCTTCACTTGTAGTTTGTATATAAATGCATATTCAGTCGATTCAACTGACAGAGAAAGACTCCCAGGACCAGGAGCTCGCTCGTCGAAAGCTTTTTAGAGAATCCATTCGACCCGAGTCGCGAATCGAATATCTGATGAGCCCGAAAAGGCCCGAAACTTGGCCCATCCTTCCCCCAGGAGCTCGTGTTTTTGACAGGTTCGACTCGGAAAGTCTCAACAAAAACACAAGTCATGGCCCACGAGTCTTTAGCATATTATGAGTCAGTTTATTTTCGTCCCAGGGTCGTCTTTTGGTAGTGAGTCACCCTGAAATTCATGCGTCCCCATATCACAGTTTGGTGGATTTGAAATGCCGAAAGGCGAATGAAATCAAATGAAATTGCCATGCTCATACCTTTTCTCTGCGACTTGACTGAAAACAAACTCCAAATGATTCCAGCCACGAAATCCGTGTCTTCATTTTCGCACACCAAGAAAAGGAAAAACCTCGCATAACCTCGCTATGCCCTCCGCCACACCTCAAACGATGATTCGTCGGCCCGCAATGCGGCTTCACGTGCGCTCCACACCTTGAGCGAGTCCGGCAAAGCGCTCTATCAACTTGACTTTTGGTACAAGAGAATGTGTGGCTTCTTCATGTTAGGAACGTAGTAAGAATGCTACGTTCGTAGCGATGCCAGGAGCCCCATTCATAGCGTCCTCGCGCCGTTCGTAGCGATGCCCTTTGCTCCTAGTAAAGAGAATGCCAGACTCACAAATACACCGCAAGAATTCGGTGGACAATCCCAGGCATCCCAATGTGAGAAACACTGCTGAAAACTTGCGCGACCTCGCAATCTCACCTCAAGCAATCTCAAGCGCATTCTTTTGCAGCTGATTGGACGTGTCGTCAGTGTGATCTTTGCACACACATGTCACCCAATCCGTGGATGGAGAGAACCACGGCCACAAAAGCGGGTTTGCACGGCGACTTTTTCAGCACCGGCCATCGCAACATCGCAACATTCCAGGGGTGTAGTCCTTTTGTCGAAACATTGCAATCACCATGGGCAATCCACAAAGGAACATACATCTGAATCTGTGAATGCACCCTTGCCATCATAACCAGATCATCACCTTGCCAGCGCAAGCAACGCCGCTGCGGCCTCGCCGGCCGTGCCCTGAGGCAAGGTGGCGGTGGCAGCAGCCGGTCATTGAAACTGACTGTCCTAGAATTGCATGGTTTATGGGGCTTGTGGGAAAATCCACAGGAATGCCGTAGTTTGGGAAGGAAAAACCATGGTTTACTGTCGCTTTTCTCTCAACCAATCCAGTGGTACGTACTTATACTGATATCTACTTGTTTGAGATTGAAAACATGTCCCCAAGCAAGTAGGACTAGATCCAAAAACAGTGGGAGCATGGTCAGGTGTTTCGACCTGTTTCCCACGGCGTTTGCCTCAAAATACCCCTGGTAAACATGTGAGAGTACCCCCTACAGCCCTTTCGTTGGGAGACTCGGGCCGTCAGGATGAGCCTCTTCGACAAACCTGTGCTCAGTATGTATAGTACTATCAGTATGGTGTTTGGGTTCTACATATATCGATGTATATATTCAATAATATTAGACTGTTGATTCATACACACACACACCATTTAGATTGGACGAGCTCTTCATGTGGGTTCTTTATTAATCAACTGTCAGGAAGGGCTCCAGGCCATCACACTCCACACATCCTTGCAACACATCGCGGAAGAGGCCTCAGCTGCCACACAGGCGGCGTGGGGAGGGCTGTTGGGCAAATGCTCCTCTGGGACGCTGCCGCGGAAGGTGTGCAGGTGCAGCCAGGGAACGCTGACGTAAGGGTACCTGGTTCAGCCGATGCAGCCGATGCCGCCGATGCCGACCAAAGGAGGTGATGTGGGAGGTGATGTGGTCACCCACACATCGGAAGGAATCACTTCAAAAGGTAGCGTCCGAACGCTCCTAGTAGTATGGCCAGGAGCCCCGAACGTAGCGTCCTTGCTAACTCTTGGACCAAAGGTAACTTTAAAATGGTATGTCCATGCATGCCCTCAATGTGGTCTTGCTCTTCTGGATCATGTTGTGGATCCGGGACGACTGGGCCAAGTCCAGTTGAGCCATACACTACTTCCAGGGCTTCGTTCTCAATCTCAAGATCACAAAAACCTCTGCAATCTGGCGCAGTCGACCGGGGAACCTTCTGTCTGTCGAGCGGGAAAGAAGTTCAAGTATAAGAATTGTTGATTCTATGTCAGCACTGAAGAGAGACGTGTTGCATGTCATCCTCAGGTTCTGTGCGAGTCTGGTTCCATGAGCAGAAGAAACCGCTGAGATGAAACCGATGATTCTCTTGGTTTCTCAGTCTGAACTCCATGTGCGCTAGCCCTTGGCGTCCCAGTTCAATGCAGGGTGGTCCAAAGGTTTGCACACAGTGCCAAGATGCAAATGCACGCATTGCCAAACTGGTGCTCCACCAATGAATTTCTGGAAGACCTCAGGCTGCTTTTGGGTGAACTGCGGGTGTAAATATCATCTACAGTCTACAGTGGCTTTCCGAGTAGATGGCACAAACCCCTACATGTCTTCCAGATGGGGGTCCATATAAACCACCTTATGGGAATTGTGCGGGGCCCTCTACTCTCTGTCCACTATATATTATGACCTGCAACCGGTTCACAGGAAAGCGCGCAGAGAAACGTAATCACAGAGGCGACTTCCCTGTTGTAAGTAGCACTGGTTCCTTTGACCGGCACGAAATGTCGTTCTGCTAAGAATACTATATACGTATACGTATAGTCATGAGTACGTTTATAACTGGTAGAGAAACATGCTGCAAACTGAATTGTCTCATTCGATTCGTGTTGCTCGTACGGAACTATTGCAAACCATCAGGGGTGTGGGAGTCAATTGGAACAATACGATTATTCCACCCATCCTTCTTTACATGATGCTCAAAGCCGCGAATTGGCAGCTCAGGATCTTTCCAAAGAGAAGCTGAAACTTGGAGGTGTATATTTTGTTGAACTTGTTTGATGCACGTTTGGATCACATGTTGGATGTTCCAAAGAGTGATCCCACGTGTTCCCACTCCCTATCACACTGAAAAAGAAGAACCACAAAAACTCACGCGTTTTCTGGCTGTTGGAGTGAGAAGGTTGGAGGGAGTCCTTTCAACATGACTTGTGGGACTTTCACCCAAGTTGCAACACCGACACGTGAAGCTGAACATGTCAAACCTCCTGTTTGTGCAGAAAGAATCGTCTTCCCTCTTTCAGAGCCTCACCCATGTTCCAATGTGAGTACAGTATAGCAACCTTGGAGTACTATCCTATAAGTAGAAGTCATCGTCATCTGTTTCACCACTAAACACCACGGTCAAACCATGTCAAAGAACCAACCACCACGCCGCTGTCCCAAGGCTCCGCTCGGCCGTCACACCGGGCGGCGCGGCGTCCCGCCGACACCAAGGCGGTCATCTGCTCCAGCGCATCGAAGGGACCTCGGTCGAGGGAGGTTGGGAATTGATTCCAAACCATGACTCGTGAGTCACCGGGAGTCTTATAGGGCATAACAAGTGGATTGCATTTTTGCCTCATGCCATTGACTCGTTATCCCCTATACCCCAATCGGATGGATTACGGAAGTGATTCGTGAATGAAAAAACCTTGGGTTTGCACCTGGCTCTGGAGGTGGCCTCTAGTTCTTGTGCTTTATTGAAGGTCCAAATTCCGGGTGACCTGCTGCAGAGTCAGATTCTGGTGAGCTTGATTTGAAAGGCAAATTGTATCAAGGTGGTTGACCACTCCGGGTCTATTGTTGACGAGTCGTTGCCCACGTCATGTGATCTTCGACCCATGTGCCCACAGGTCGAGCAGCATGCATCTGCAAGTCGTTTGATATCTCGGAAGGACTCCACTGGGATGCTCAACACATCCGTCTTGTGCCTCCACCGGAGCGAACGCAGCAATTCGTGCCAACACATCCGTCGAACACGATCCCAGTCACTAGACGTAACGCAGCAATTCTCGCAGCTCAAACGGAGAACCAGAGAACCTCAAGATCCAGGCTGCAGGAACTAGACCTGGCTTTTTAATTGATGTTGATGAGCTGGCCTACAGTAGGGAACAAATCAAGGGCCATCTAGGGATGATTGATGTTCATTCAACCGCGAGAACAAAGATTGCTGCATGGGGTGCAATTAACAAGAAACTCCTCTCATCTTACAATGTGGATGGACATCCTTCAACCAATCCCCTTCTGTCTCGCTTTATCTCCCAGTCTTGTCTCCCAGTTCTCATCCTTCACCCTCCCTCTCCCCCGAACACCCGATGCGCGCACCGGATGTTGTAGAAGGACGCCGTTGAGGCCGTCCTCTCCAGCGTCTGTTCACCACAGTGCGACTCTTAGTAGAAACAATGTTCGCTATTAGGAACAAGTGCCTTACTAGTACTAACAAGTGCCTTACTAGTAGTAACAAGAAGCTAGTAGAAACAAATAAATTGAATGGCCGTCCTCTCCAGTGTCTGTTCACCACAGTGCGACTCTTGACAGCTCGGCAGCGACGCTCCGCAGTGGAAATGCTCCAAGCACCTGCAGCTCGGTACACATGAGTCGACATCCATAACGGTCGGCCGGGAACGTCTAGCTGTCACTGAGCAACAAGCAGGCGATGTTTTATGGTCGTTGCGGTCGAAAAAACTCTGAGCGCAAGGAACCTTTTGGCTGGTTGGGCCAACCCAACCAACTCCTGTTGCAGTGACCCAACCCTAAAGCATCGTTGTAGAAACACCGGCTGCAATTGTGCTACCACACAAGGTCCGGAGATTTGGCTGCTCATCATACCAATATTTCTGTGATGATCATTTGTCCTTTTTCTTGATCGGTGTGCTTTCCTTCCTGTGCCAATAGGAACCCGATCAGAACCTGACATTCCAAGCTCCCCTTCTCTGTGGGAAATGCATCTTAAGCCAGTTTTTTTCCGCTGATCTGCTGATTTCAACCTGGAGTTTTCCCTCCCATATACGCATAATTAGGGCACTAGCCATGTTCCCTTTCAAATCCGCGATGGCAAAATCGAACACATGGCACAGTCCTGACCACTGTCCGAGCATGACGCAAGAACATGCGTGAGCCGTATAGCCTTCCGCCATAAAGGCAGAAACATGCTGCAGCCCCCGTGAGCTTGGAGACATCAGCGCCTGGAGAAACATGGACTACAAGGATATATAGGATGTCTAACATGTACATGTTTGTGTGGGGGGGGGGGCCATGCGAAAGCTACATCATGCAAGGGGCTGCCCAAACAATAACAAGGATCTTGAAACTTAAAAGATCTTCTGCACCTGCTACCGGTTACCTGCACAGAAGATAAGGTGGCACACGGATGCGAATAGGGCATTCTGTGAAGTCTCATGTAAAATCTGTACAACTGCATACAACTGCTTGGCAGCTAGTGGACTGGATTGGGCACTTGCGGCAGCAAGTTCTAGGGACAATATGATGTGTCATTGAGCGTGCTTGACTGATATAGAAAAGAATTCAAGCCATGAGCCTAGAAACGGTCATTCGCGTTTGAAGTGGCCATTCCTACCAGTCCAAGTACATGTGGGACCTCGTCCTCGAAGTTCCAGGGTCTGAAAGCATCATCATTTGCATGTAAAAGATGTGTTCACAAATTAATCATTTCTATACTTATTGTTTTAGTGGGTTTGTTTCCAGGATGCCAAACAAAGCCAGTCTTCTTGTGTTTTTTTTTTCCGTTGCCAGTTCCCGTTCATGCAGCTCTGTGTCAGTGTGTACATATGCGTGTGTGCATGTACAGTGAGGGGGGCCATGTTCAAGAAACCGAACTTGGCAAGAAATTGGGTTGCCCAAATGAGATCCCTTTGTTGACTTCCAGACGATGCATCACAGCCACATCAGCGGAACAGACATGTCCTGGGCAAGCGATATGAAGCACCCGAAAATAGACCATGACATGGTCAGCATGAACCTATCGGACTTCGGTTTGGATGGGTGTCTACGGATGGCCACAATTGAACACATGATTGGAACGACTTCGCACGCATGGATGGATTTCCGGCATTTGAGACTTGTAAGCGAGCTAGTAAAAGCAACATCTGACCCCCTAAGGGGGAGAGGGGGAACTTGAGGGAGCATCGGAATCATCAGCGGCTTCTTGACAGGGCGAACGGGCCACGCGCTATCACACAGTTGGTTTGGGCAGCTCGTGTCTCAACGTGCAGCGCCACAGGCGTTCACAAGAAGGTCAAAGTTCATTGGACCCGACAAATATCAGGCCTGCACATTGTGGTCCCTTACAGGCGGTGACATGCCCGAAAGTGAGGCCACCAATAACACACCTTTAGCGGACGCAATGCATCGATCCCATAGAGTGCAAGAGACTGCGGTGGCGCCTCCAAAAAAGACTTCTTGCCAATAGGAGGCTACTTCGACAGATTGGCCTAGGGCCTAGAAGACACACATATCATTTTTGGACCATAGCGATTGTACCTGTTCCATAGTCGGCTTCACAGCTGTGCATCACAGACTTTAACGTGGAATGCAAGTGCTTGCTTTTGGCGGTGGCACCGGCTGCCTGAAACGACTTGCATAAAAGCCACAGGGACAGAGAGGTGGCCACTCAAGAGGTTCCGGAAGACCCTGTTTGGAGCATGCCCGTAGAACTTTTGAATCAAACTTCTCGCGTTTTTAAAGGCCATATCACATGGTTGTAGCAGGGCCACAGTCCTGATATCAGCTCTATGCCTGCCGTCATGCCGGAATCAGGAGGCCAACATGTAGCTCATGGAGTCGGAACCTCTGGCTGCTCCACCCTGCAGTGCCCGGAGCAGTGGAGGTCTTGGTTTCTTATTCAGGGTGTTTGCCTTGTCCCTAGAACCATGATATACACACACAACCTTGTCAGTTTCTTCAGCTTCCTTTACTTCACCCATGGTACCTTGGCATCCCGCCGTCGTGGTGCTCGTGGTCGTGGTGCTCGTGTTCGTGGCGTTGGTTGGTGCCACGGGCACCACAGGTACCGGACCAGAAGAAGAGAGCCTCTAGGGCCACGGGCAAGGAGAATAAGCACCGGTCAAAGGGAAAAAGAAACAAAACACTGGCAGGCAGGGGATTTCCTGCAAATTTAATGAATCCATGCCAGTTGGGCTTATTCATTTAATCTTGATACTCTCATGTTTGCTGTTCCAATTTCTACTAAAGCTGTCGCGTACAGTAGCCAGGAAACCACACCAGGTTGGTCAAAACCATCTACTTGTCCAACTGGTCTAGTATTCTAAGCCCGAGACTTGGGTGTACCACAAAATTATGAGTTGAAACCAGGGAGGGGCCTTGGCATGGGGTGGAGGGCATGGGCAGGTTTCAAAAAATAATGCGATTGCGTTTTTGTGTTTTATCTTATGATGTCTAGAGCACCTGAAGTCTTCCACCTTTCCAGGTCACAAGGCCTGAACACTTTGTGGACAAGTCAGTGATGGACTGGGGTCTCTCTCTTCCCTCTTCCCTACGCGTCCCGGTAAGCCCTCCTGAACTCTCGTGGATTTGTTTTTTTTGATGAACAAACCCATTATAAGGATAGCAAACCCATTGCAAGATCATACAAGATCAGGAGGTTTGCACAGGGCACACGAACTGATGGAAATTTCTGTGGTCCTTCATGTTCGGGAATCGCGGAATGGCTCGGAATGGGTGGATTCAAGCGCCAGACGGTGGTGGTTTTCCTGTGAGTTAAAACATCTATGGGTCACCTTTACCCTACCCATGGCTGCTACAACATCTTTCCTGTACCGCATGAGGCCCTTGAGGTTGGGAACAAATAACTCGCGCAGCCGAGAGGCCACAGGGACATGACGAACAGGAAGCAAAGGGACAGGCAAAGCACCGGGATGTACCTCCACATGCGCAAACGAGTCGGGAGGCCCCCGAGTCGGTGCTACCGACAAGTCGTAAAAACAATGAACATCAAACGCTCTGGCTTTCACCAAAAAAGGAATTGTTTGGGCTTTCACCAACAAAAAGGATATTTATATGTGTGAACGTCAGACATGTTGTTTCAGTTCTCTGAAGTTGTTTAGAGACCTCGCGTCTGTCCTTTTATGGGGGCGCTGCAACAGCAACGCTGCAATCACCGGGGCAGAAGCGCGGCGCGCTCCATGCTACAATGTGTCTCAATGGTTTCAGACCCGGCCAAACCCTGCGGACCAAACTTGCTAAGCACCAAATTCGAACCTGGAATGTTCATGGAGGTTCAGTCTGTGAGTTAGAAACCACTAACTGTGGCTTACAATAGTATGCTTTGCAAAATCCAAATACTATACGTAGTACCTATCATGATTTTGGCTAATCTATGAGTCAAAAGAATCAAATGATGCCCTCAAAAGAAGTCAGTCAACCTACCATGTGCTTTACCCCTTGCCCGCCAGTGCAGGAGGGTAAGGGTTTGGTCTTTGCCGTGCCAGAATAAGAAGAAGCTGCTACACAAAGCATACGGCAAAAGATAGCAAGCAGAAAGACCTCATGTTTGAATCACCCATGGACCAAGCAGAACGGTCTTTGACAAGACTGTTGTGAGACTCACAGGAGACCCATTCGTAGACCTCTGATCCGCGAGAAACGAATCGAAAAGGTTCCTCTGGGCAAGCTGAGGGAGAGTAGCCTTCTGGAAGCCACTCACTGAGGATTCTCATGACACACTTGAGGCCGAGGGTTGGTGACAAAAGCCAGCAGGGCGGGGGAGAAGGGGGTGACAGTCGGCCCCATGCGAGCGGAAATACACACGTCCCAGAGACGTCCCAGGGAGGAGTTGAATCGGGGGGGGGGGGCCACCTACATATGAAGTTTTCATGCGATGCGGCACTCTTGAGGATTCCAGCCCCTCACTTGCTAAAGCAAGAACAACTCCAGCTAGCTGGTGCTATCTTTCGTGATCACCAGCAAAGGAATAACAAACAAGTGTTCAAAAGGGTATCCGATTGACTGACGGCCATCTGTCCTTAGTTCCGACACCTTATTGTGTCAAGTCTCTCTGTGACACTGTTGGCGTGTAGCATGATGATCACAAGCCTTGAAAAACATCCGGTGGTGGTTGACAAACCCTGCACTCGTTGTCCAACATGGTCCAACTATCCCACCAATCCCGCACCATGGTTTTGCAAAGTTTGGTATTGACCTACACATACATTCACCGAATTGGGAGGTGAGTGTTCCACTTTGGGGCCTCGATGAAGGCGCCCAAAGGAGGGGATCAGGGTTGCACCACGCAACAGCTCAAATGTGAACATAGACCTCTAGAAAAAAACTTTTTCTCTGCTACAAGACTTACGAAACAGTAGTTGCTTTCAAGCTCTAAACACATCAGCCTCCGTGCAAGTCTTCGGGAGGCTACATACCTTCCAAATCTCCCCTAAATCCCCAAACACTAACCCTAAAGACTGTCTTCACCCTAGACCAACACCAAGGTCTTATCCTTGAACCGTGGAGATCCACCATTGCACCACGTGGCCGGCGCCAAGGCGAGCAGCGCATGCAGCGGAAGCGGAGGTGCCAAAGAAGACCACGGCGGTTCGACGGCGCCTGCGTGTAGAAGACAGTCTTCCCTGTATCTGATCGGGCTTGCCAAGCTTAGAGTTGATAGACTCTCTTGATCTCTGCTTGTTTCATAGTAGTTTTTTGTTTGAAAGAAGGGTTCATGCGAGTTCATGCGAGTCATGTAGACATATGCTGACTACCTGCAGCGGAGGCGACTTGCGGTGGCTCTAATAATCTAATATCATGCTACATCTTTCACTTAAACCAACTGAAGCAAGGGCTATGCCATCAATTCTGCATGCAGGGTTCTGCAGGGTAGCAGTCAACCACAAGACACATCATGGTTCATGACAGGCCGCAATCAGGTTCACGTAAAAGGAGGCCTTGCATCTTTCTCATCCTGGGTTTCGCACTGGGTGTTCAGTTGGGACTTGTTATCAACCCTGTAGTGAGTGTCTGAATGCAGATTACATGACACTTAAACCACAGCGCCTGTCCATCTTCGCTCAGAGGCTGTGCGATGTCGCAGCTTTCCATGGCCAGGGCATGATGCGAAGGATTGACCGTGGCCCGCGATCCGCATCTGACGGTGCCTGGCCCCGACCCGGCCACTAGATTATAACTTCTGCCTTATGCTGTGTCATATGCTGTGTCATTTGGGGAGCAACCTAGCCTATAAAGAAGCTAGCTCGAGAATTAGAAAAAGAAACAAAGACAACTGGAACGTATCAAGTGACTCAAGTGGTCCAACACAGTGTGCTTGTTTGAGGGGCCCAATGCTAGATAGATGTTCTCCATGCATGTTCTTTTGGGAAAAGCCATCTGATCGGCCACTTCAAACAAATAGCGACGAGGTGTACAGCCAGGGGGTCTTGTTTCAACCAAACAGCACGGCCGCTTTGCATATGCACAGACTGACTGGGGAAAGATGAGAACCCAAGATCCATGAATCGTGGCGGCCAGCGATGCGGGCGAAGCCAGGCATCGACTGCTCGGTCTTTCTGTAAACTTCATGGGAACACATGGTCATGTTCCCTCAATCTCAAGTGCCCTGTCTGTTTTTTTCCATCTCCGGGATGATGGGCTCAATGGGAGAGTGTGGTAACCAGCCTCCCAAGCAAATGGTGGAGACTGTGCGCTGCAAATCCAACAAATTCCACGAAAAACGATCCTTCAAGGGTCCCAGCTGATTCACCAAATCCAGATTCCAGCCACTCCAGCTTGGAAAATCCATCGACTCCAAAAGGATCCCAAGAGAAAATCCAGTTCACTAAAAACGTATGTCTTCACCTTTGAATGCGTGTCTTCACTGACTGGATCCCACTGGACCCAGTGACTGTGTCAGGCTCCACGGTCACACCGGGGCCACCGGACATCATGTAGGAGAGCGCGGCACGGCCCGGCGGCACCGCCATGGCCTCACCAGTGCCTCGGCGCTGTGCCGGCGAGTCCAATGAAACATGAAACTCCGAAGTGTCCATCAAAAAGTAATACATATATATATATATATATAATCCCGTTTCTCCACTTGGCACCGTCATCCCTTCAGCCCAAAAAACGCTGCCAGGTACCGCGGCAAGTGACCTCCCGGTCGGAGTCCCAAATGGTGCCCCATATTCCCTGGATCGTTGATTCTTTTGACGTCACGTGAAATATGTCACCCGCACTGGCGAAAAGTGCTGGGTTCCTGCACTCATGCAAGCAGCCACCGCTGCACGAGTCTTGGGAGCCGCCTGGCAACACAAGAGTTGTTGGATTCGATTCCATAAGATTTGGCCGGCTCACGAAAAGGGGGTCATCGGTCATCCAAAACCTCCAAACCCATGTCTTTGGGCACCTAAAGCATTTTGTCGGCAAATCCAAAGAAATCCTCAAACACAACTTCTAGTGGTAGTTTGTTTTCAGAATGCTTCAGCACACGAACAGCCCAAGCTATCTTTGTGTTTGGCTCCGTCGTCCTGAAAAAAAGCGAGGAGATCCTCTGAACAGTGAACGGAGTTACAATTGTCATTTTGACCGACGGACACCTGTCACAACACCTTTGGCTGAGATGTAACCACTTTCAGGAGATGCATTCCAAATGCTTCACGATGCTTCCCTTGTTAGCATGCTTCGCTTCCAATGCCAAGGGTGGTGTTTCATGTTCTTCGGCACGTTGAGGGTCCCTGCCAAGCAATTGCTCAGATTCTGATCTCCCACAACAAACCCCTTCTCGTTAGTCTCTGACCTGCAGAGTCATGCTGCAACCGAAATCCTTTCACAAAAACTGCACCCACTTCCCAACAAAAAGCACCGCCCCAGTCTACCCTGGTGAAGTGTCTACCGCGCCTTGCCAGAAGCCAAAGGGCCTCACACTGGAAGATAGGGTGTTCCGCACCCACAAGACAGCAGCCCCGGATGGAAGGTCACTTTAAACCACATCAACAGGGTGATTTCCAGCTCTTACTCTTGAAGATTCTGAAGACAAAGCCACGGTCCGGTCCCTGGTGGTCCGTCTGGAGGCTTTCACCGGTTACAAAAAAGCACACATCCACCGGTGACGGGTCTTTCAGGGGAGCGAAGGCTTCGTTCTCCACCGTGTGTGACCCAGACGTGTTCTCACCCCTGTGGTGGAGGATCTCTATATTAGATAACCACTGACTATATAAGAGTAACCCATTGAATAACAATAGTAGCCTTAATACATCTTAATACTATATGACGGTAGTCTTGATGTTATGTAACAATGGAATATGTCCACCTGTTGGATTTGAGTGGGGGTTCACCAATCCCCCCAAAAAATAGCTGACTGGGTAGGTGTTAGCACAAATATGTTGTGCTATGGCAGAAGAAATCTTCACACTTCCGCGAAAATGGAACTGCTTGTTGCTGTCCATGCCCACAAAATCATGGAACTGATGTGAGCAAGGGCCCATCCCTCATCATTCGCCTGGCCTCCTCTCGCCCAAAGTTCCAGCTTCAACCACACACCTCGTCGCAAAGCGCTAAGAGTGTGATGATGCAGAAGAAAAGGAGAGGAGAGGACGCATAATCGAACTCAAATACACCAATTGCAGCCAAGGACAAAGGGTGCAAGGATGTTGAGTGATTGGATAAAGCTCTTTTCCTTCTCTTTGGCTGCCCTACAAGTGCAACTGGTAACTGGTGCTGACCCAATGTTCAGGTTAGGAACTTCCAGAGCCTCAGCCAAAGGTGTATTTGGTGAAAAATTAAACGCGGGCAAAGGATATGTGCCTACATACATTCATTCATATATCTGTGTTATCCTTCACACCTTTCTACATACTGTAGATGGATTAAATTGGATTGGAAGTGGTTTCACTTTCTGCAAGTGCCCGAACCCTCCAATACAGTATATCACGGGTTCAGCAATGGTCATTTCTGGAGTCTGGAGGTCGTCTTCCAACGCCCGCGGCACAAAATAACGTCCGACGCCTTCATGAAGGCCTTCACCTTGCGGTTGCCAGGGCGACGACCTGGAGATCTCAAGCGATCCGACCAATTGCGAGCTTGTACAGGCCGCTGGAAACACCGCCCTGGCCACTTGGGATGCGTGAAAAGACGACTTGCCAACTCACAAACGATCCCGGTTTTCGTGTGATCGTCTGTTGTTTATGGCAGGTCTTTTTGAGCACCAAAAGACATAGATCCTCATAGATCTTCTTTGGAACATGAGACTGAACATCGTGAAATACCTTGGGGTCTCCCCAACTCTACTCAGCGGGTCAGATTGAAGGACATGTCTAGTAAAGCAAAAGCAATGGTTAAAGGCCAACGACCCGGTCGACCAGCCTGGGGGTCACCTCTGTGCGACTGCAGATGTTTTTGTTCCTCTCCAGCCTACAGCTGTGGAAACCACCACTCAGCTCTTCTGTCTGGCCAATGGAAGGAGAGTCCAAGCAAACCATGATGCATCAAAAGAATCGAAACAACTCCTTTTACTGAGAAACTCCATGATCTGCTGTATTGGCCCGGCCAAAACTGATGTCTGCGGATACAAAGGAACCGCATGGAAACGTCCAGACCACCGGTGGCGGCTTCCGCACATCGTCGTCCCGTCGCGATCGCGCCTGTCATCCGGTCGTCCCTGTGGACGCAGGGACGTCTATCGAGATCCCGAGATCGCTATGGTTCACATGCGAAAAAGACTTAGCTGAACCTTTCCGGACAGCCGCATATTGCATGGCACCCTGACAGTGTGGAACCTATTTTGCTTTCCGCTGTGCTTCCGCAGCGCGAAGCAGCCGCCCCCGCAGCCAGCAGCCACCCAGCTAGGTTTCCTGGCAAAGGATCTAAAACATGTGCCCAACTCCTTGAACTCCTCTGTGGCGGGGCAAACAGGGGTAAACTTCGGCGCAAGACCAGCCTTCTCAATTTGATTCGTGATCTCTATATATATATATATTAATACTATTATACGTACATTGGTTGTTGTGGGTCGCCCTGCTTGAGGGAGATGCGTTTGATGAAGAATGTCTGCTGCAGCACCAACTTTGAATAACTGTTCTAGATGGCCAGCTTGGACTTCGGTTTCCTCGCGCGACTGGCGTCCTTGGCAGGAAGCCATGTCAGGTCTTGCCCAAGCCTCAGGCGGTGGGCACGGTGGATTCTTATGTGTCAAGACATCTCCCTCCAACCATCTCCAACCTGTGTTCAAGACAGCATGCGAGGTTGCTTCGGCATCGCATCCCACCCAAAAGTCCGGTCGATGGTCACCTAAATGCCTAAATGATGCCATAGAAATCCCGCACCACTTGGAACCCCTGAATAGCCGCAAATACATGCAAATACCAAGGTTCTCTGCAGCCTCCAACAGAAACCCATCCGTCTTGGGACCACACTGTCATGGTCTGCAAGGCTGACACGGGTTGTTGCCAGCCCGGAAAATCCGAGGAAACGTGGGCCAGTGTGCGACGGTAGCCTAGCTGAAGGGATCCCATCCAACTTAGCCACTGTGTTTGGTCCTAGTTTGGATTCTGATAGACTTGGAACAAAGCCAGGGGAACTCGGAACAAGCATCTTCCTCATGATTGGTGCTTCCGGTTTTAAAAAATCCTTTCCCACGAAGAAATACTCAACACCCTCTTTGTGGGTGTCTACAAGTCCATTTCTTGCCCTTACTCAGCCAGCCTTTGGGTTCTGGGGTTCTGGTAGAGGAGGAACGTCCTTTGTCCCCTCGCCCTGACCATCAGTCAATATGACCCAGTGAAGCATTGAAAATCACCAACGAAAACCCACTGAAGCTGTGCCCAGGCAGCGTGGTATAGATCTCAGCCTGCTTGGCGATGAGTCGCGGGTCTTCATTGAGAGGTCCCTCAAAGGCTTTGTACATGTCCTTAGACTCAGCTACCGCTGGTGAGGAGAAGTCACCAGTGGCAAACGACCTTGAAAGTCTCAACTGCTGTGGCCATTCAGCTGCTTCTACAAGGTGTCTGATTCTTCACCACGTTCATGACTCAAACACCGGGCAATTCAGTCCTTTCAGCTAGTGACTCTAGTGACCCTTCAGCTGCACGCGTAGCTCCCGGTCGACTCAGAGACCCAGATGCCGTGACGCTCCGAAGGCCATGCTTTTCGAGCACCGGGAGCCGCTGCAGCTGCACGATCTCGTCCTTGGAGAGGGGAGAGGACCCCGCAACGCACCGGAGGGTGGGTCGTTGAATAGACCTTTCTGGTTGTTGCTCCGTGTTCAGTCTTCTGTTCACATTTGATGTTGTTTGTTTAAGTTTAATGTATGTTTTTGTGTGCTTGTCGTGTGAATGGTTGTTAGTGTCTTCCTGTAACTTCAACTACATTTACTCATCCCCTAGCAAATACCTAGACCATCCAGGCCGTCAAATGGAAATCTTATAAGTGAGGTAGGGCAGTCCGTTGGTGACTCCTTGGATGGTCCTGGTGGTATCTGGAAAAGTTCTCAAAAGCCTCGTCGTAGTTCGTAGTAGGTGGTCGGTAGTACGTACTAGTAGAGTACGTAGTACGTAGTACGTAGTATGTAGTACGTAGTACGTAGTACGTAGTACGTAGTACGTAGTACGTAGTAGGTAGTAGGTAGTAAGTATAAGTAGTAGGTAGTAGGTAGTAGGTAGTAGGTAGTAGGTAGTAGGTAGT